>JBBJLS010000082.1:24014903-24048269 GCA_037577275.1 Bryconaethiops microstoma | reverse complement strand
TGTGTGTGTGTGTGTGTGTGTGTGTGTGTGTGTGTGTGTGTGTGTGTGTGTGTGTGTGTGTGTGTAAGAGGGGGTGTGTCCTCTTCCAGACAGGTTCACTACAGCTGTTTGTTCTAAACTTCCTAATAGTGGAGATTCTGGCGTTTAGCTATTTTTAATACCCTTATCCTAACTTATGAAAGGTCAGCACATTTGTCTGTTCAATACAGAATATAGTAAATGAAAATAGCCTTCAAAAAGGCATGTAAATGAGTGGTTTATGTGTGAAAGATCAGGGATTATAATAACAATAATAACAACAACAACAACAGCAATAATAATAATAATAATAATAATAATAATAATAATAATAATAATAGTTGTCGTTAAGAATAAGGTAAGCTTGCTGATTGTCAGTTAACTGCAAAATCTTAAATTGTGCATGCACACAAACACACACACAGACACACACACACTTTCTAACACCCAGAGGAAAACAACCGGACATTGATTACAGCAATAGGCTTATCGCGTGATTTATACCTCATTCAGATCAATGGCATGATAGATTTTTCATCTCGCACTGAACACTCCCAGCCTCCCCACTGGCTACTTCAGAAATCATCCTTCTGCACTGGGCTGTGGCCAGCTGCGCTATTTCAGCTGTTTAAGAATGGAAATGCTTCCACTGGATGAGGGCACTGCTCATCTTAATGTGGCAAATATACTCTCCCAATTTTGAAGAATTATACAGAGAGGTGTACACCCTGCACTTTCTCTATTTTATCATTTAATTTTGTTTATTTTTGGTGTTTATTTGAGCTAATAAAACAAGCACTTTCGTAATACAGTTTTATCC
The DNA here is from genome assembly GCA_037577275.1 of Bryconaethiops microstoma. NCBI lineage: Eukaryota > Metazoa > Chordata > Actinopteri > Characiformes > Alestidae > Bryconaethiops > Bryconaethiops microstoma. The sequence goes on along the minus strand of JBBJLS010000082.1, from coordinate 24,047,431 downwards.
TCTTTGTGTGCCGTTCTATGCCAGTTAACTGTGTTAATTAGTTTTATGTGATTTATTGATATTAAAGTGAATTTTTATCTACTGAATAGGCAGATATGTAAATGTGTTGTTTTTGTGACATCACAAAATGCTGCTAGGGCTATTTCTGTTTTGTAGTCTCTATGGGTGTCAATAATTTTGACATGCAGTTTTGTATTGTTTGTTTTAGGGGGTTCATTGTGAGATTAACCACAAACCACAAAATATTTAGCTTTATATGTAAATGTGTTGTTTTTTTGTGACATCACAAAAACACTGCATGGGCTGTTTTTGTAACATGGACTACATGGAGTGAACAGTAGGTTTTGTCATTTGGTGGAAAAATGGTGTTAATAAACTACATCCAAATCTATTATTCAAAACATTTGGTTTTATATGATTAGGGCCCTTTATGGACTTTTTCATTTATTTTGTCTCACACACTCATAAAACATCTGGCAATGAATTTGATGGTTCTGAAACCGCAGTGGAACACTGACACTTATCAATTTTCCCACAGTCAAAGGGCAACAGTATTTATGTGCTATTTATTTTCAATCTGATGAAGTTTGAATCCAAACGAGGATAAATCAGCGTTGTTTTGCAGTTCTAAAATGACCATCACTCAGGGGCCGACAGAAGTGACTTGACAGTTAATTTCTTTCACCTTGTTAATGGACTTTGAGCAAACACAAAGCAATCCCTAGACAGTCTTATCAGAAACTCCTTTTAGCCCAGTCAACTGTCTGCGTGGCTCCGAGATATGCATTATATTCCATAGCTTAAACAAAGTCACGCCACTCTGTTCATTACTTTGACTGATTTTCATGCAAGCGTGTTTATCTTCAGACTGCAAAGGCAACCTGGGAATAATTTGAAAAGGGCAGCGGTGATTTGCTAAAAACTCTATGGGGAAACACTCTAGATGTATAGTGTCATCTCTTTGTATCACAATATGTCCAAAAGTATCCAGACACCCCTTATAATTAATGAGTCCAGCTATTTTGAGGAGCACAAACCTTAGGTGGTGACACAGGTGTTCAATTGTACATGTGCACACACACACACACACACACACAGATGCACTCCACATTTACATTTACGGCATTGAGCAGACGCTATTATCCAAAGCGACTTCCATTCCCTAACTACAGGGGACAGTCTCCCTGGAGCAACTTGGGAGTAAGGATCTTGCTTAGGAAATCAATGGTGGTGTGCTGGAGGCAAGTATCCTACCACTAGGCCACCCCGACCCCCGACACAGACACAGTGTCAGGGGCAGGACCAAGCGAATGGTCTGCTTAAACTTGCTTAAACTTAGTTCAAGATATCTTAATCTGGCAAGCAAAAAACACCACACACACACACACACACACACACACACACACATATAATCTTCATAGTAAAAACACAGCTAAAGGAACAGGATGCTCTAGACCAGCCACATGTCAGCCTAAGGTCCCCTAGCCCAATTCCAAGTGCTCGCTAGAGTGGTCTAAAGCCCCCACACATTGGCCAGTGGATCTGCATTCAGAGCTTTTGAGATCAGTTGTAAGGACGTCTGTGATTCAGAACTAATCATCCAACCTCAATAACTGATCTCACTAATGTTCCTGTGGCTGAATGCAATCAAATCCTCACAGCAATCTTTCCCCGGCTAGTATAAAGTGTTCTTATTAGAAAATGACTTTTATTGAGAGCTAATTGCTCTGTCCAATATAGTTTGACAAACATCCCTTCCACGTTCTCATTACTTGGAAAGGACAGGCTTGTGGGGGCCAGGCATACAGGGGGTGTGTGTGACCACTGCCTGTAATATGTCACATTTAATTAATGTGCTGCAAATTTAATGCAGGCTCAAAAAAATAATAATATTAATAAAAAAGTTCTATATAAAAGGGGAGGTTATAAAAGGATCCTGGCCCAGGCTTTCACATTCTTACAGTAGTCTACAGTGGAAAGTAGAATAATAGTGAAAGCACCACATCTCTCATATAAGAAGGTTAGCAATGGCTGCAGAGAAAGCCAGCAAAATTAAAGTTCAGGTGGGTTGGGGTCACTTAATCTCCACAAAGGGGGCCCTCAGACTGCTGCTAGACATTACTTGAGACAGTTGTCGTTTACATTGCCTCACAAAATGGGCTTAAACTAGATCTAGTCTGAGAGACTAGCAACAAAACAATCCTTCATTCTGGTGCTTGGAGTAAGTTGGGAAAATCAGTTACCATAAAGAATAAAAACATAAAAGTGAAAACAATTAGAGAAGAAAAAATACTCTTAAATTATAACTAATATCGTAATATTGGTGTAATAACAATTTCATGCATCTTAAAGGGCAACTGGTGCAAAAAAGAAAAATATTATTTTTTCCATTTGTACATTATATTTATGTGTGTGTGTGTGTGTGTGTGTGTGTGTGTGTGTGTGTGTGTGTGTGTGTGTGGCCTAGTTTGGACGAATATTCCCAGTCTGGCCCTGTCCCAAGAAAAAAAGGTTTTGGCTCTCATTTTGTGTGTTTTTTTTAAATGTTTACCTTAAATAAATGGTATACACACATTTTTTTGTATGTGTGTGTGTAACATTTGTGTACTTATTATCACAATTGTTAAACACCAAGTTGTCAGAATCAGTGGTCCCATGTAATTGATACAAACTTTGATAAAAGGTTTCACCCAGCCTATTAAGTTAAACTGTCAAATTTAGACTTGAGCTCTCTTTTTAGTCCCCAATAGTTTACATGTATAATTTAAAGGACATTTTCCATTAAATCTTCTATTTTTTTTTTTCAAATAATTATCAAATGTATGCACCAGACAGCCATAGCGCATTAAAACCACACGCCTAATATTATATAGGTATCCTTCATGCCGCCAAAACTGCTTTGACCCATTGAAGCATGGAGTCAAGTCTTGTGAAGGTGAGCTGTGGTGTTTGCAATAAGGTGTCCACAGCAGATTTTTTAAGTCCTGTAAGTTGTGAGGTGGGGCCTCCGTGGATTGGACTAGCACATCCCAGAGACGCCTGATCAGATTGAGATCTGAAGAATTTGGAGGCGCAGTTCGTGCCATAAACTCTTTGTCCTGTTCCTCAAACCATTTTTTTTTTTGCAGTGTGGCAGGGTACATTATCCTGCTGAAAGAGGCCACTGCCATGGGGAATGCCATGCCATACCATGGTCATGAAGGTCTTGGTCTGCAACATTGCTTAGCTAGGGGATATGCGTCCACTTGAATGTCAGGACCAAAAGTTTCTCAGCAGAACATTGTTCAGAGTACCTCAGCTGGCCTTTCTTCTTTACCAGGAAAGTGGCGCATATGCACCTGGCCATCCACACAATGTAATAGAAAAAAAGATTTCTAAGACCTGCCGCCTTCTTCTATTGCTCTATGGTCCAGTTCTGATGCCCACATGCTCAGTGTACTTGCAAGGGGACAAGTCTGCGGCTACACAACCCCCTTTGCAGCAAGCTTCCGAGGGACTCCCTGCTTTGCCTACTGTCTGTGCCTGCTTCTTTAATTTAAAAAACATAATTAACATTCATCCTTACCTTTAGGTAATAAACTAAGCTATCCATCAGATAAAGGGGCAAAATAACTTGCTGAAGGGGCAAAGCTCTTTCCACCTGGTGAACAGTGTTATAAATCAGGAACCCCAAACAAGGTTTCCTCTGTGCCATAGGGATTTCTTCCACCTGACACTCTGAATTCAGTGCCTGATGGTCTTGTTTGTTAGTTGATAAGAGTAATCGAGTGTGTATAATGAGGCAGAATGAGTCTGCAGTGCCATGGTCCATCAGGACTGGAGTCTGACATATGTGATATACACTATATGGACAAAAGTATCGGGACACAACTCTTAATTATTGAATTCAGATGGACCTTCAGCATTAAATGCTCTACAGAATGAATGGGCACAAGTTCTCACAGAAAGTTTCCAAAACCTTGTGGAAAGCCTTCCAAGAAGAGTAGAAGCTGTTCTAGCTGCAAAAGGAGGACCAACTCCATATTAAAGTCTATGTGTTTGAGTGCAATGTCATTAAAGTTCCTGTTCATCATATAGTGTAGAAGATATAAGAGTAATAATCACTAGCCTTGGATGGATTTAAACACACACATATACACAGCTGTAAAAAGTAATTAGGCATCGTGAGAAATAATTACAGCTGACAAATGTTTGACACCTCTCACCATTGGATAGCTTACTGTGGCAATGCAGAAAGTAGAAAACAGATCACCACAAGCTATAAACTCTTTCAAAAAGAAAAAAAATCTCATGACAAATGCATTTTGAATAAAAGAAATGTTAACTAACCATGTTAAGCTTCTTTATCTGTTAAAAATCTGGAGAGACATTGAAAGATACATGTTAAAAGCCAACAATTTGTCAGCAGAAAAATTTAGGCAATATCAACCAAAAGGTATCAGCTTGGATATGTATACGCCATATCTGTTAGTGAAGTCTCGAGTATAGGTTGTCCTGCATGACAAACTGGGTAAGGAAAGTCAAGTTGGGACAATATTGAAACTAAGAGGGCGTTGCTTCTTTGTTCCATCCTCTTTGATGACAAGCCTGACCAAACATGCATTACTGATGGTGTGGGTGTCCTTTATCTCACAAAAATGGTATTCATAATGATGCTAATAACCGTTGTAGGGGGGTACCCAATTATATTGATTCATATTGAATGTTATTTCTGAAAAAAACATTCAGATTGAAATCTTTTTAATTTTTTCCAACAGCTAAACTGGCTATTTATTCCAATTTTAGAGATAACTTGCAGTTTTTATAGCACCGGTGCTACCTACTCAAAAAGTGTGAGTACATTCTAACTATACATTGAGTTTATTTAATATAAGTCTATAATCCTAATCACTGCTTCTGACACAGTCCTGTACTGAAAATAGTACACACACATCGCTAATAGGGTTTTTATCTGTGTGTGTTTCTGAAAGGCTGTCAAGAGCTTCCTGTGACAGAACAAAGCCTGCAGTCTTTAAAAGGCTCTTCAAACTTTTTAATGGCTACCCCCTCACTCCTCATCGATTTCCACCAAGGTTGAATCCCAGTGACAAATGTGACTTTCAATCTCAATGATTAAGCTTCCTCTGTAGGTTCATGCTAGGGACGATATACACAGAATGTTATGAACGGTGCTAGGAGTGTGTTTTATGTTCCGCAGCACTAAACCTAACTATTATGTTCCTGGCAGTAAATGTCAAACGCGCTTTGGATCAAAGTAATCCAAGTGTTTAGTGATCCAAATGTTTCAGAGCTTGTCCAATATAACAGTAACAATGACAAATAGGGTGGTCGGTCATTAAAATTTCACATCATCCTGAAGATAATATACAATTCTAGAATGATGCAATTATTGGCAGCTATGAATGACTGCAGAATCAGGAGACAATCTTATTTTCAGCAGTGTCTGGCTCCTCTTACAGTTTTCTGTAAAAGAGGAACAGTTTTATTGGATTTTAAATTCACTGATCACACTAGGTGAAGCAAATTGTACACAAATGTGTTGCGTCCACCAGCACATGGACAAAATTATGCCACTCAGCTCATGGCAATTGTAGTGTTAGTCGTTTTTAAGTCTCAAGAAATCTGTGGGCTTTTTTGCCATTTTTTCCAGAACTTGTCCTTCATATTTTTACCCAGAAAAGTGGAAAAAAATCCAATAATCAGGATTAAACTTCCAAACCACTAACATCCTTAAGCCTTAGACCTCATACCACATTAGTAAAATCTGATTTAACAAATATATACGGTGTCAAACAGTCTGAAACCGGTGTTTGTTCTTCTGCACGCTCTCCGTTTGCTGCTCTTTCACTCAGCCGCTCTTCGGACCCCCTCCCACTTGTGGGTGAAGACTGTCCTGAAAGTTCTCCCGGGTTCAAAGATCTTTTTTTTTTTTCCTGTGTGTTTCTAAGATTCAAAATAAGAAATTTGGGCATTTTTTTCGTTATGGGCATTTGTGTGGGATGTTATTATTCATACATGTTTTTTTAAAGTACAAACTTTGGTTCTGCATGACCTAAGAACACCAGACGAGGTTCAGCATGATGCCTGACACCTCAAGTATCAACACAAACCTGATTCCATATGAATTGTTTTGTTGTATGAATTTGTCACTTGTTGCATTTTTGGCACAGATCCATGTCGCTCACGTTCTAAAGGTTACATTTTTGGAGATGTCCATGCTCCTAATAAATTTAGCAAAAAGTCTTTTATGATTTTAGAAGGCCAGCAATGCCTTACAATAACGTGTTAGGCATGCAGGGGGATCACACAGAGCAAAAAAAAAAAAAGAATATTTTTTTGGACAAGCTCAGAGATGGCCACTGGTCAAGAATGAAGCAAACGTTTGCCTTTCTTTGTCTTCTCAAAGGATGACCTTATCTTAATACCCGACACCTTCCCCAGTGGAGCTGGCAAAACTGTCAAACTGCAAAGTTTCATTATCCTCAGCTGCAAAAATGAATATCACTGTGCTGCCTCATAACTGCCCATAATCATTTTAACATTAAGAAGAGTATAATATATCAGGGAAATGAAAAGGATATGGTCTGATATTAACAGCATGTAGTACTAGTATGTTTAATGTTTATTTATGCAAAGCACCTCATTAAGTGCACAAATTCAAATATGCATGCAGTCATTTTCTCAAAAATGATTCCTTTAAAGTCTTCATATCATGGAAACCCATTTTTTAAATAAACATTTTATGTACTATGTAAACCTTGTTAGCATACTACAGTCTCTGGAGCCCATATATCATCTGTCAGAGCAAAATCTTGTATCTGAATTTTTGTAGCATGCCATTTTCTTAACAATTTGAAAATGCTTGTTGAAAGAACCAGTATAAATGGTCCAATATATTTGGAAAAAAAAATTAATTTGAAACTTCTGATGTTGAATATTGAAGGTAGAATAAAAAAACAAAGTAATATTGGAAACCAGGAAAGTTTTTTCTGCAAAGATAACCCGTTTTCAATTTATTGTCATAAAAGCCAATTATGTCCCAAAAGGCAATACCTTTAAATATAACCCATATGTTCAGCATTCCGTAGTTTAGCTTTGCCCAGTGTCAAAGTGTCAGGGAGTACTTCAGTCCAGACAGCTTTTTGAATGAGATACAATACAGAGCAGTCAATCAGAACAGAGGTCATCTGCATGTGTTAGTCTTAAACACACAGCAACAAAAACAGCATGTTTAAATCAAATGAGAGATTGGAAAATGATCACGTAGGAATGAACTATGACTAGTTTTGGAACATAATGTCAAAAGTGGATCTCTCTGCTGTTATGAAAAAAATGAGGAATTAAATTAAAATGTTACAAGATTTTGACAAAGATGGAAATATACATATTTTTAACATAACTTTCTATACTATTACTTGCACACCCTGTTTGCAAATGCATATATTAATCATATTTCAAAGGTATTTCCATGTCTCTTTGATGCAAACTATTCATATTATTCACTATACATTTGAAGTGATATTCTTTCTTGCACATTTATTTCTTTTGACACCAGCAACAATGCAAATTGCTTTTTACATTTGTACCAAGTGAAACAAAATGACAGTTTTGGCCGCCAGAAAATGATATTCAGTGTTTCGAGGCTTTAACCTTTACTGGGTTTATGTGGGAAGAGTCTGGATTGCTTTTTTCACAGAGGTTAAAGTTACAAGCCAGCTGAGATAAGCTGGTCTTACATCAGTGTTGAACTACGGCACAGGAGTTTCTTACCCGCGCTGCACTAAATCAAGATGATTTTAAGAGTTTTAGCCTGTCAGACTGTTCCTCCATCTAGTGAAGGCTGCCTGAAGCTACTCTGTTTGATCCTCAGTCTGATCGAAGCCCGGCTAAAACACAAAGAGACAAGAGCACATCTGCTTAAAAAAAAACACAGAAGGGTGATAATAAAAACTCACTTAAGCAAAAGAAATAATGCAAAGAGTTCATCAAAGGAATTTCTCAAATTGAACGCTGGTGAGGAATAGAGGGATAGCGTAAATGCCCAGTGGAGGATGAGAGGGAGGAAGAGAGGAAGAGAAAAAGAGAGAGAGAGAGAGAGAGAGAGAGAGAGAGAGAGAGAGACCCTGATATAAATGTTGACATTTTGAGACAGCTCATATGGATAAACTTCATGTATCTAAAGGTCAGAGTCGGGTAAACTGTACTTGGCGACAGCCACGATTGACCTTTGATTTGGAAAATGAGACCCACAAATAGACACTTTCTCTAATGTTTAAGCACATTAGCAACTGAGCTAGTCATATTACTATTTTCTCAGCCCTGTCAGACACTCTCTATGCTCCTTCCATGATCTACACTGACAGATACCATGATCTGATAAGTATACATGGCTACCAAGTGATTCAAATGGGTCCAAAAATCAGAGATGACTGGAAAAAATGGGTAGTGTTCAGTCCTCCTTCTCTTTCAAGAACAAAAGGCATCAAATAACGATAATTTTTTGGAATCCACATGGTTTTATTTGCTGCTAACAAATGAGAAGCTGATTATTTAGACATCTGTGGGCCTACAAACAATTGATCCACCAACAGGTTGCAAGAAAAATATGTTCCTATCGGTTCATATCGTTCCTATCAGTTACATACAAGAGTCCTTTCAGAAGTCGAATCATTTAAGGTAATTATTAAGCAATCATGGACAACATTGTAAATTGTACATTGTTTGTCACTTTGGATAAAAGCATTCGCCTTATCAATGTAATGTAACGTAAAGTAACATGAGGGAAGCAGAAAATAATGCATGTTTGAGAGGGTAACGTAGACTTGATGTTTTATACGATATGAAAACATGTTTTACAGGCACTAGAAAAGTCTAAAGTCACTACTTAATAATAGGACATGCTGGTGAATTTAGCATGTTGTCACGTTTTCCCCTCTTCTTCCCAGAGTGAGAGCAGGCTTGGAGGCAGAAATCCATTTTCATGTTTTCCTTTGGTTTCGTTTGGTCAACTCCACCAAACAAAACCACGAACCAAAACCCACTGAATATGATGGTGGACTGACAATTACTGACGGGCCCCAAGCAACATAAATACAAACTCTAAACCAATCACGAAATACATGCACTTACTCATGAGTACACCAGCAGCTGAACCTAATAACTTAAACAAAACTCAAACCTGGTGTACTCAGGATTCTAAATAAAAGACCAAAACCCAAAATACAAACAAGTCCCTGTCCCCAGGCCTGACACATGTTCATTAAAATCTGATATTCTTTATATACTGATAATTGTTGTGAAGAAAAAGAAGAATTAAAGAATTAATTATGATTTGGTGTTTTTCAAAGAGGAAATTATTTTTTACTTTGTATATTTTGCTGGTTTACTGAGTCCTTTAGCAATGATTTGAAGGGGCTTTCAAATGTGGTGCTACAGTATGTAAGCTACTCATGCCATTTTTGAACCAATATTATGACCAGACATCACTGCAACTAAGTCACCCAATAAGCAGCATATTGTAATTATGAAGGGAAAACAACACATACCACACAACCATTGTTATTTAATTAGCCATTATGTTATCTTCTTTTTGTGTCCTTTCAGTCCAGACCCCCTTCATTTAAACAATGGCTTTCAAGCCAGTTTTGCTGTAATGGAGAATGGCTCCCTACAAGCAGTGAGGGGGGCCTCAGGGCCTTTTTAGGCCTTCAGAAAAGACCTAATGGTTTCTGTAAAAAAAAAAAAATCATGTCTCTAATTTCAGCTCATTTTTTTTCAATAGAATCATGTTGTATTTAAACTCTGCAAGTATTATAGTATCACTTTTGGTTTAAGTGTGTAAAGTGTCCTATGTGAACACACAACAGCACACAGTGTGAACAGCACAAAATTCTTACATTGTATTTAACCCATTCACCAAGTGAAGCAGTGGGCAGCCAGGAACTCAATGCCAGGAGAGCAGTGTGTGGGGACGGCACCTTGCTTAGTGGTGCCACTAGCAGTCCTGGGATTTGAACCCACAACTTTCTGATTGCCTTGACCACTACGCCACCAGCTTTATTGTTAAGTCATTGGAAACAAAAGGGCTACTTGTCCAAACTGGGCTTTTTCTTCTAGTGGCATGGTAGATGGTGGCCTAGTGTTTAGGGAGTTGCCCCTGCAATCAGAAGGTTGTGGGTTCGAATCCCAGCACTGCTAGTGTCTCACGCCATCACAATGAATGATTCTTTAAAGACATATTTTTTAAATTACTGTTTAAAGAACCACCACATAACAGTTTCTACACATTTGTCTGTGAACCCTACATTCATAAACCATTTAGGAACCTTTCTTTTTAGACCTGCAAGTTGGAAAAGCATCACATGGCTGACAAAATCTTCTCTTCATTCCTATCCCCCAAGCTTACTTTCACAGATAAGCGTCAGATCAGGTCAGCATCAGCGTCAGCATGAGCCAATGACTGTTGAGTTTGGTGTCAATAGTATTGACAGGCCAATCGAGACTTTGATGAGGCCAACAAGCCAACCTTGAAAGGGACAATGTCTGAAATTTGAGATGAGCAAGATGAGTGAGTGATGTGACTTGACAGACCGTTTAGAATCTACTGATCTAAAGCACACAAGCTGAAATCTGGCATTACCAGTTTATTTTTCCATGTTTTGTACATTTGAGGCTACAATCATAAACAAATGTTTAGTAAATAATTCAGTTAATTGAATTTTTTACTAAACCTAATGGCACAACTCATTCACTAAGTAATGTAGATCTTAAGCAGTAGTTGCAAAACAATAGCCAAAGATCATTGGGTAACCCCTGCCAAATAACACCAACATAATCATGCCATGACAGAGGTTAGATGCTGTCATGAATTGTCATGGGAGATTTTGTTCAATAATATGACTATCATTTACCATTTATAAATAGTATAAACATATTATATGTACAAATAATACTTATATACATTTATTAATATTTATCTTTATATTTAGAAATATAAATCCATATTGTGTATTCATATTGTGGATGTATATTAGCATATATGCATATTATTTTATATTATATTGTTCAGTATATTGTTCATTGTGTCGTTACATATTGTTGTTCTATACTGTTGTGCTTGAGAGACACCATCGATCGGAACCAAATTCCTTGTACCTGTTCGCTCACATACTTGGCCAATAAACACGATTCTGATTCTGATTCTGATGTTACCATTATTGGTAATTAGCATGACAAGAGTCATATAGACTTTAATATGGAGTTGGTCCCACCTTTGCAGCTAGAACTCTTCTAGGAAGGAGTACCACAAGATTTTGGAATTTCTGTGCCCATTCATTCTGTAGAGCATTTATGAGGTCAGACACTGATGTTGCTCACTGTCTACTGTCTGGCTCACAATCTCTGTTCCAGTTCATCTCAAAGGTGTTGGATGGGGTTGAGTTCAGGGCTCTGCGTGAGACAGTCAAGTTCCTCCACACTGAACTCCTCCGACCATGTCTTTATGGAGCTTGCTTTGTGCACTGGGACACAGTCATGCTGGAATAGAAAAGGTTTTTCCCCAAACGGTGTCCACAAAGTATGGCGTTGTCCAAAATGTTTTGGTATGCTGAAGCATTAAGATTACCCTTTAGTGGAAGTAAGGGACCACTTGAATTCAATAATTAAGAGTTGTGTCTCAATACTTTTGTCAAAATAGTGTATGTCATATGCTGTTGTTTGCTAAGAATACTGTATTTAGCCATCAAACATTTGACATCTCTCACAACGATTACAGATAAAGTAACTGTTAAATTAACAGACATGAACTATCATAATTCACTGCAGCATATAACATCTGCCATGACACGCCATGGTTAAGTCAATGTTATACAGCAAGGTTCAAGAAACGAATTATTGCATGAGCTATGTAGTCATATGTGTGTATCAAGCTTTAAACTTGGTTCCACTAATCAGAATTTAGAACCAGAATGGTTTGTTTTATAATTAACACTGAAAAGTAACGTTGTGTCCCCAGTTTAAAATACCACGCCACTAAATCATATTGTGGTGTTGTAGCTAATCAAAACTATGCAGATGGAAAAGACTTTGCCACCATGCAAATGTTAGCTCTGTTACATGACAAAAAGTACAATAGATCTAACTGAACAGTGTGACTGCATTTGTGGGCAGAGCCTGGGTTGTACAAGAAACCACAAGGCTTATCTCAGTGTAAGAATGACTGCTCCTCTCTCTGAGCCTTCTTTCCCAGCTGCTTTCTCTCTCTTTTAGGAAGTTATTTCTCTTCTTTGTGGATTTAAAGGAGTTTTTTTCCCCTTTCTGCCTCTAGCGAGGTTGCGTAGGCTGTGTGGAGTCCCACTCGCAATTTCCAGCAAGCACCTGAAAGCAAATGGAGTGCTCCTGACATTAGTCACTCTATTGTGCAAATCTAAAATTCATTCCTACTGCTGCTTTTAAGATTCTCTCTCCTATTGCTTGTGCATCTTTTTTCAGAGAAAAAGATGAGGAAATAAATAAATAAAGGTGACTATTTTATTTTAGATATTCTCCTGAATGTCCAGAGGTCTCTTTATCCTTAAAAGAAAGGAATCAGTTAAAGGGGTCTTACATCTGAGCTGAACAATATTGTTCAATTCTCAAGGTGAAAACAATCTTTATCGACTGAATAACACGGAAGCCCCCCACTCCCTGAATTTCTTGTACAGGCGGAGGGCGGCGTGGTACAAAAGCTAATCCACCAGTGTCTCCTTCTAAGTGACAGACAGGCAATGATTTTTCTAAGCATTCCGAGTCACAAGCTCATGAATAAAATAACTACAAAGTAGTCTCACTCCAACAAACCAGGCAGTGTTTTGCATTGTTATCTTCCAATATCTTGCTCCGCTTCAAGACCTATGACTTGTTTTATTCATTTCTTCACTCTTCAATGTCACAAAAGAGCTTTCGGTGTTTGACTGTACCTCGCCAGACGCCCCTGTAATGCCTTGAGTTAGCAGAGCTAAAACTGAGTCAAAAACTTCCCTCATTACTTCTTTTAGCTGCTTTTATTAGCTCACCACACTCACCACCTTTTTAGATGCATGATTTTAATCTTCACCAATATGACTGCAAAGGACTGTCATGAAGGAAAGCTCTGCAGTCTTGAGGAGTTACAACACAAGTGAATTAGTAGTACGTAGCTTTTTTCTAAGTTTAGCTTAGCTAGCTGAAAAAAACATCCATTTCACGGTAAGAAGAGATAAACTGTCAGAAATAAAGGCACTGCAGTGATAGGGGGCTACAATGCAAAGCACTGAGGAAATATTACTGGTGCGTTCTCAGCTTTTACCAAGTTTAGTTTAGCTGGTTTCCCAAATTTGATGCAAAGCTAATAGGCTGTCAGTATAGAAAGCTGTGCAGCCTTTAAAGAACTTTCTCAATGCAGAGCGGCATGTGGAATATTAGTAGTATATTTGCAGCTTTTAGCAATTTCCCAATTAGCTGGAATACTCTGACATGCCTTTCTACCTACTTTGAGGTAAAAAGCTAATAAAGCTGTTTATTTAGTACAAGCTAATAATAACCAGCTGTTTGCATCATGAGCCATGGGATGCAGCTCACAAATCTATGGTGCCTTGCTAGCTCTTAACACCTAGGAAAGCTCATCCATAAACGAAGCTGTGTTTAATTGCATTGATGTTTCACATTAGCACAAATAGGATAGACCAAGGATCTCTGTTATTGATTATCACAAGAATTTCCGATGCAGGCAGTAGGCTGTGTGGCTCAAAGACCTGGCTGGATCCTCTGTTAGCTGACTCAGAGGAAACGTGTCTTACTAACAGGCATAGTGGCCAGTGGCAGGCTGTGGATCCAGAAAAAGACATCCATCCCCTGCCCCCAGGGCCTGTTCTACTGTAAGCTGCTATGTAGACCTAATAGGACTGGCCAGTCTGAACTGATGAAGGGTGAAGAATTTCCTAGGCTAGCGTTTAGCCCCATACCCTGATAATGGTTTGAAAGAGAGGAGCGATTGTAATATCTTGATTGTAATATCTTTGGAAGACAAAAGTCACTTTAGAGAGTAAAAAAGAAACTGAAGTATAAACACTCAAGAAGAAGTGGTTTGTCTTTTATCTGACACTAGACCAAAGCAACATGTAGTGTAAGTGGGGTCTTATGCACTCCAGCAACCCAGTCTCATAATTTTTCATGCAGGCACCAGGACATAAAAATCTATTCAAACGTGCTGCGATTATGCTTTAGGCCTTTTTTACGTGCTAGGACAATGCTTCATTACCCTATGTGTTTTAATGCGCAGTATGTGACACCACCACTATGAGCGCTAACTGGTGACTGAGGGACGGGAAAGTCATACAACCCCCAGAATGCTGTGGTGTTTTTCTTGATCTGATAATGCTGTCAATAATGTGTGATGTGACCATGCAAAACAGCGCCTGGTTTTTACTTCTGTTGCATGAATGAGTGAATGTATTCAATATTGTGAAAATATACTACACCTTTCCCACTACAAGTGAAATAATAATGAGTTGATTCCTTATCCTGTTTGTTTGCAAAGCAGTTAAAACAGGTTGAAAGGCCGTGAGATGGGAAAAGTCATACAACCCCCAGAATGCTATGGTGTTTTTCATGATTTGATAATGCTGTCGATAATGTGTGGTGCGACCATGCAAAACAGCGCTTGGTTTTTTACTTCTGTTGCACGAATGAGTGAATGTATGCAATATTGTGAAAATATACTACACATTTCGCATTTCCGGTAAGCTCCACGACACGTGGAGCAACAGTTAAGTGCCCCTGAAGGCAGTGGCCTTCGGAAAAAAGGAAAAGTCTGGCTGTGTTCGTTAAGTTCCCCTTGGTGTTTTTGTGTGTGCACACCAGCCAGGCGTACTGTAGTTTTGCAAAGACTTTAAATAAATAACTTTCTGCTGTACTCTGCTGTATTCTGTGTGTGTGTCTTTTACTCAGCCCCGTCATGACAATAGCTATGGCAGTATCATCTTATTCCCTTCATCTTGTATAAGAACCACCACCAGATCACCTTCCTGCATGTGCACCACAATGCCAACCTGTTCAGCAACTGTCATCAGGAACTGTGTACTTGAGTTGATTACTACCCTATATTTTTTTATTCTTAGTTTATTACACTGCTAGTTCAGAATTAATTAGTTATTATAGCCTATTATCATTAGTATTAATTGTTATTTATTTATTTATTTAGGCATGTAGGCTTGAACAGACTGTATTGTAGTTCCTGCATGGGCATTATCTTTGGTATGCATTATCGTTTTCTTTGGTATAAACAGGTAAATACAGTAATAAATTAGTGTAATTTGTTGTAATAAAAATACAGTAAAACGTACGGGTAATCACCAATAATTTTTACAGGAGTCATATTGTAGTGACCCGCCGGCTAAAGCAGACATTGGACAGCGACTGAGCTCAATAACCCCTTTTAATTTAATTTACAGTAATAAATATACAGGGCTTTAAGAAGAACAAAACAAGAACAAGGGAAACACTCAAGATGAGTCAGGGGCGGACTGGCAATCTATGTGTTCTGGAAAAGAATGGCTGTCCGGTGCACAGTGGCCATCGACCTGTCTTTCTCGGCCGAGATGCAGACAAATTTCCCACTTGTAGGACTAATGGTTTATCTTATCTAAAGGTTTACCTTATCTTATTTTATCTATCTCTGCGCAGCTTTTTAGTCCCAGTCTGCCCCTGCCTGAGTACAGCCATATTTAACCATCCCAAAACGCACTTACTTTGTGTTCTCACGACAGTAAAAAACATTTCTACAGTTATATTGTATATGGAAATGTAGCTGAATTTACGTCAATATTTATGTTACAAAATTTGTAAATTAGGCCTATATTTTTCTTAATAATTTAGCACTAAAATGCATGAAGAATTATATATTGCCACGCAAAAAGCAAAAGAAATATCAAGGATATCTGCAGTCTCCGAAACACTTTAATTTCATTTTAAACTCAGCTTAATACATTACCCTTAACAAAAATGTAAAGGTAAACCAGTACAGGCGCTGGATAGTCTACACTGAACTGCAGTCTCCCACAATTAATTCATACAAGCATGTTTTCTTTGGTATGCGCTGTCATTTTCTTAGGTATAAGCAGGTATGTCTTATTCAGGGGACTTCAGGAGGAGTCTTATTGTAGTGACCCGCCAGTTAAAGTAGACACTGGATGAAGATTGAGCTCAACAGCCTCTTTTAATTTAATTTAGAATAATAAAAATACAGATGCAATCAGCAGCAAGGAGAAATAAATAACGTTCTAGGATCGGCTATTTTCAAACCTCATGCCTCTGAGTACAGCGGTTTTTCACTATCCCAAGACGGGCTTTCTTTGTGTTTCTCTGGACAGTACAAAACATATATACAGTTATATTTTATATGGAAATATAGCCAAACTTACTTTAATATTTATATTACCAAATTAGTCAATTATATTTTTCTTAATAATTTTGAATTAAAATGCGTAAAAAAACACATAACCACAAAAAAAGCAATGCGAGTCCTGATCAGCGTAAAACTGGGGGATTATTGTATAATCAATGTTTAGCGGGCTCAAAAATATTTTCTGTCATAGGGCCCAAGATCTGTAGCGATGCCCTTGCTTTCTCTTTTTCTCTCTCTCTCTCTTTCTTGCTCTTTCTCTACATATATGCACGTATGCCACACATGATCTGTAAGTGTGAATCATCTAGACTGGCATAAGTCATTTGCTTCCTCTGTCCACATACACCATAATCATCTCTGATGAGTGTCATCCCTGCCTCCCACTGGTTGACTTCCTGAGTGGATTACGACCAACTTCACACGATCCCATGTCAGGACCGAATGTCCTTCTTAGGGGCCTTGTGACCACCTCCTTATCACTATAGCACTTGTTAGAATGGACTCCACCCAATGTTACCCCCATGATTGATCTCACTACTTCTCACTTTAACATTATGCCTGACTATTACTACTCTATTACTACGCTGTTTAACCAGAACTTTACCATATCAAGTTGTGGGACAATATTTAAAAATTATGATGCCCTGCCAAAACAATGGACAAATTGTAATCTATCACTTATGGTAACTACTGACTACTTTTCCTGGATGACCCCTGGCAGTTGGGTTGGCCCCTTGAGATTTGGATATGCCCAAAGTGTCTTCTTTGAATGAGTACCACAAGGGAGTTTTTCCTTGATCTTGTTGGTCTTAGATGCTCCTTGGTAATGTAAAGTGCCACAAGACAATGCTATTGTAAATGGTGCTGTATATAATAATAATTAATCAACCCGGCACTGGTGTGTGTCCAATCAAACACCCTTGCTCAGTAGGCCATCCAGACAGTGCCTTATCGGTAAGACTGACTAAGATAAACAAAGGGGGGGACAGATACCTCATAGCACTCATACTTTGCTTTATCCTAACATATACTTGTGCTTTATTATCAAATATCAAAGAATATCAAGGTATCGTCCTGGCATTGGTGTGCCCCCAACCAAAAACCCTTGCCTAGTAGGCTATCATCCAGACAGCGCCTTAGGCCTACAGCTGAGACAGATTTTGATGAACATATGGGGTCAGATGAATTATATTTGGCTTTATCCTTGAACATACATATTTTTTATCATCAAATATTAAAGAATATTATGCTATCATCCTTGCGCTGGCATGTCACTGACCAAACACCCTTACATAGAAGCCTACCATCCAGGCAGTGCCTTTTGAATTAACGTATGGGGAGACTAACACCTCAGATCAATCATATTTTACTTTATCCTAACACATACATGTGCTTTATCATTAAATATAAAAAAATAACAATGTCTCATACTGGCACTGGCATGTCATCAAACACCCTTCCTTGGTGGACTACTATCCAGATAGCATCTGACCAGTGAGACCGGTTTTGATGAACATTTTTCTTTATTGTAATACATACTTGTGCTTTATTATCAAATATCAAAGAATTTCATGGCATTATCCTGGCACATCATGTCAACCAAAACCCTTTCTTGGTACCATCCAGGCAGCAAGTCATTGGTGAGACTGATGTGATGAACATGTATGGGTTTTGTTTTATATCAAAGTTTGTCCTGGCACTTGCAAAGCAACCTACCATCAAGACAGTGATGGGTTTCGAGATAAGATTTTGATGTGCAAGCATCCAGTAGCCACTATTTGATTACAAGCATTGTAAAGGGTACAGAAAAATATTTTTATTCACATTGACATGGGAAACATTTCAGATATTCATTCAGAGACCCCCTACCCCCTTTTAGGCTGAAATATGTATGTACAAGAGCTGTGATGGCCTGTGGTGTAGGTTTGAGCTCAGTCTTTTAGAAAAAATGAATAAATTTTGAGATCAATCTTTCAATACACCACTGAGATTTCACAGTTCAGATCACCGCACCTCACAGAAAATAGTTGCATTCATCACACTCCAAGAACTTGCTAGTACAAACTTAATCAGCTACCCTTGAATGATAGACTTCTTGCACCAGATGTAGGAATGTATGTTTGGAAAGGCAGCAAGTCCATGGTTGGAGATGAGAACATAAATGCGGCTGTTCATCATGATTCCAAAGTACACAGTTCCTGATGACAGTTGTGGAACAGGTTGGCATTGTGGTGCACCTGTAGGAAGGTGATCTGGTGGTGGTTCGTGTACAAGATGAAGGGATTTCAATCAAATGATAGTGCCATATGGCACAGCTATTGTCCTGGTGGGGCTGAGTGAAGGACACACACAGGTTTAGAGTACAACAGAAAGTTCATTAATTAAAGTCTTTGTAAAACTACAGTACGCCTAGCTGGTGCATGCACACAAAAACACCAAGGGGAAATTAATGAACGTAGCCAGACCTTTCCTTTTTTTGGAAGGCCACTGCCTTCATGGGCACTTAACTGTTGCTCCACGCGTTGTGGAGTTTACTGGAAATGCGTAATATGTCGTATATTTTCACAATATTGTATACATTCACTCATTCATGCAAAAGAAGTAAAAACTGGGCACTGTTTTGCACGGTCGCACCACACATTATCGACAGCGTTATAAGATCATGAAAAACACCATAGCATTCTGGGGGTTGTATGATTTTCCCCGTCTCACTGCCTTTCAGCCTCTTTCAACCACTTTGCAAACAAAAACGATAAGGAATCACTTTTAGTGGGAAATGTGTAGTATATTTTCACAATATTGCAGAGATTCACTCATTCATGCAACAGAAGTAAAAATCAGGCGCTGTTGCATGACACATTATTGACAGTGTTATCAGATCACGTCCCTCAGTCACCAGTTAGCGCTCATAGTGGCGGTGTTATGCACTGTGCATTAAATACATAGGGTAGTGAACCATTGTCCTAGCACGTAAAAAAGGCCTAAAGTGTGATCGTAGCATGTTTGATTTTTATGTCGTGATGGCTGCACAAAAAGTCGTGAGACCGGGTTGCATTAAAAGCACTGATTTCAGAGCTGCTGTTGCCTCCTGCTACCACCAAAGGGCACCCTGGTCTCTCTCTTTCTCTCTCTCTCTCTCTTTCTCTCTTTCTCTCTCTCTCTCTCTCTCTCTGGAATTATGGATCACTAGATACACTTGGTGTGCATGCCTGACAGTCAGTATTGCTCAGTTACTAATCATGCCAGACTCTCTATAGTCCCTCCTCTTTATGCTGTTTTCCACTTCGGGTTTACTTTATTTTTACTTGCAATCGTTTTCCTAGTTTGGTTCCAGATGATCTAGTTTTCCCCTAGTTTTACTCTGTTTTTTTTGGGGGGATCTTTCTCTCACTTAAGTTTCGTTTCTTTTTCTTTTCTTTTTTAACTAATTTATTTTTTGGAAGAAGTTTAGTAGTCCGACATTTGGATCTACTTCCTCCATTTGCCTCCCAGTGGTGCAGCAAGACAATTTTCACCTCTTTTGCTAGCTGTAACAAGAAGATCAATGACTAAAGTTTGGGCAGGTTTTAGGGGGCAATCCAGTATCTGATGAGACAGTTTCACTCTGTAATTTGGAACTATGCGTACCATCCCTTTAAGCCACATGCTCATACTAATCCCAATCACCCAATTCTTTCAAAAGGGCCAATTTATAAATGAAGAAGGGAACTGCTGTGCCCACCCTCTAACTTAGCTTGCTAATATCTGAGGAATAGAGTATAGACAAAAGGATAAATGAGTGCTTCAGATGTCTTCTTTTGAGTTAACAATATGAATAACAATGTTAACATGAATCTCTCCAGTGCAGATAACTTCTTCAAAACTAGTTGAAAAGTACTTCCATTTTTTGCGAGTTTTTCCCCAGTTCATTCAGACTGTTCTGCTTGTTATATGGAGGCTTTGGTTTTGGTTGAGGGGTGTTGACTTGACTGGTGACTGACTGACAAAAAATCCACTCAATCAAAACTGTGCTCTAAGTGAAAATGCTCAGCTTCTGGACAATCCCTTAAAATGTCTGCAGTGTAGAAGCAGCACAATTTCTATTGAGCTTTTATATCCACCATCATTTCAATCCCCAGTCCCAGAGGTTCTTCCCTTTGTGATCAAGTGGTAAATTGTTGGGTTGAACCATCCATTCTCCCAGAAATGCCATGTTAACTCAGACAGGGGAGTTCAGCTTGAAGGACTCCTCACAGCCAATGTAGGGGACAATCCCCACTGGACAGATAAGATGGGCACACAATATTTTAGTGTTACAAAATGAATTATTGAAGATGCTGACATTTCAAATAATAGAGACAAGCGAGTAACTACTTTAGCATTTTTGGCGTAGTAATGTAGCTAATATT
The DNA here is from genome assembly GCA_037577275.1 of Bryconaethiops microstoma. Lineage (NCBI taxonomy): Eukaryota > Metazoa > Chordata > Actinopteri > Characiformes > Alestidae > Bryconaethiops > Bryconaethiops microstoma. The sequence goes on along the minus strand of JBBJLS010000082.1, from coordinate 24,026,623 downwards.
AATTAAGACCTCAAAAGTAATTTCAGATATATGGCTTTTGAGAAAGAGTGGAGCACCTTAAGTTTATGTGAAAAGCAAGTGAGGATGAGTAGTGAGACGAGAATATGATGGAAATGTGAATGATCTCAGACCTGTAGGCTAAGGACCCAAAGTCATAGAATCTTTTAGTTGATCACAATCAGGGGCATCGACATCAGTCAGCCAACCAACTTCTGTAGCCAAGGGGGGTGTTAGCATTAGCATGACTGCCATCTTGCTCTGCAAATGATGTGGATAAAAATGTCAGGATATGGGACATAATTAAAAAAAACATTTCGGACAAGAAAAGAAGGAAAAGAGATGTTCATTTACAGTTTAATTTGAACTGTTCTGCAATGTAAAGTGTTAAAAAACAATGCAGATAAAGCACCGATAATTACCCATTTCAGATTATATTCACCAGTTTGCATCTTGTCTTTGGTGACAGGTCAAAAATATGAGAAGAAACTGTGTGAGTGTAGGAAGGGAGAGAACTGAGTGGCATCAGCTTTAAGACAGAAGATTAGAATGGCGCCCACCACCCCAATGCACTGCAATCTGTAAATGCATTTGAATGTTTTCTATTCTACTACTGATTCTCTCTACAGTGTTCCAACTCTTATCCATTGTTCTGCATAAAAATTAGACATCAGACTTAATGTCTTTGGGCATCTGTTAACAAGTTATGTTGCATCTTTTGGGGGGCTGGGGTGGTAGGCGGGTAGCTCATAAGAATATTCCAGAACACTTCTGTACAAACAAGTAAAAGAGGACATACGTTATTTTAACAGCATCCCTCATATGAAACAGATCTGTGCTCAACACTATGCAGCCTAAAAGATAAATGGCAGCGGAAATGTTCCACTGAGCAGAGCTTCATCATCAGCTTTTGAGAGGAACAATGTCAGAGTACACTTGGATTCCAGGAGAAAGATGGGGATTTGGACTTGAAGCAATGTCTCAAAACCATGATAATAAGCAAAGTTAAGACATGATAATTTGCAATCTGGTAGAAAAATCTCCTAATTTTTGGAATGTTGGCTTGGGCCTGAGAGTAAGTACTTAGAGAGAACGGTCTACATTAACAATATACATACAATAGCCTGAGAAATGTCTTAGTAGGCCTAATAAACTGAACATAACCGAGAAACATATAGAAGACTGGTCTTATTAAATGCCTGTAGGTTTAGATGTATTCCATCTCCGTATATTCAAACATGTACTGATGTCTGTTCCCAATTAATATGAATTAAATTGGCTTTCCATCACACAATGTTATCAAGCTAGTATGGCTAGAATGTTTTTTCTGAGGCACATATTAAGTGCTTGTAATACAGTGCCATTGGACAGCTCAGCAGAACACTAAGCGCCAACTCTAATCATCCAGCTAACAGATGCTCACATTGGCCACCATCCCATAGAGTGAGGGGGGACTAGGAAGAGTTTTATACCCAAAGAGAGCAAGGCCAATTATTGATTGGAAAACTCTTCGTAATCACTAGAAACTCATTTTTTTTGGTTCATTTTAGTTCATTTGTATTACTGTATTGTATTACTTACACTCAACAAGTACAACAGAACTACTTTTGTAATATTAGTATTTCAGTTGGAAACAACGGGGTTAAATTCTTGAAATGTTCAACAGAACATGATCCAGTCGGGATGTTTCCCCCTCTAGGCAGATGTAGCTAAGCCACCTCGGCCATTGGTTGGCCCTTCAGGAGACGGCCTGAAGTCCTACTGTGTCTGATCAATCACAAACATCAGGAAGCGGATTTGGCCATTCATGTTCTGATTTACACCGGATCCGTGAGGGAGTCACAATAGTCCTTCCGGAAATTTTGGATTCGTCACTGACTGCGAATACAATCAGCAGCCAAATCCTGAATTTGCCCTTGACTGTGATACAGCAGAAATGAAAGCAGCTCTCTTCTCTCATTGAACAGGATGTGTTGGCAGCACATGCAGACTTTCATACATGAACATGAACATGCATTTGTGGCATGTTTTGATCAAGCAGGGATCTTAGCATTAGCATATTTTTCCTACTGCTCGGATCACAATTGGTCACATGGAAATGCATATTCGTAAAATGACAATCCCCTTTTGGTAATGCTACATCAGAATAGGGCCTTAGAAACAGACAGCTGAGTTCAAGGACAGTGTGCATAGAGCACTGCTGAAACTCGATGTATGTGGCACGTGCTAAAAAATGGAAGCAAATACAACAGAATGCCTCATAGCAGGGGAATGCAGCTCAGTGCAAATGGAGAAATGTATGTGTGTGTGGTTACATCTCTGCTGTATATGTACCCTGTATAAATAAACACAGACTTTTCTTCCTCAATGCACACAACCATAAATACCATCCTCCATCCACCCTTTCAGACCCTTTCAGACAATGCTATTTTTCTTCTCTGCACATTAATAAAGAATAAGAGCGATAGAGGAACATGGAATGAATGTCCAGAAACTGATTTCCAGCAAAAGGTCATGAAACTGTCATTTTCCATCAAATTCAGATACATGGTCCTAAACCACGTCAGAAGATTTCCAAGAGTCAAGAGTCTATTTGTCAACAGAACTATTTTACTATGCTCATCATTGAGGCCCTTCAGCTATCAAATATTATGTGATGAAATAAGCCTCACAGTATCCATTATAAACAGGTGCTTTCAGGTATTTCCCTGGTGACCTGTAATGAGATTTGTACCAACACATGGCTACTTTTACTAATAATACACCACCATGTATTCCAGTGCTCACAGCTCTTCAGTGGAAGCTTGTTTGGCACATTTCCATAACACAAAAAGGATTTAACCACTCATCTGTCTCGTTTACTGTTCTTTTTCTCTCTATTTCTCACATACCCTTACACAAATGCACCTACAAGACAGTTCAATTTCACAGTGAATGCAAACTGCATGCTTATGTTTTTGCAGTGAATTACAATATATGTATGCTCATCCAGCACATCAGGTGTTGTTTTCATTTCAAAAGCATTGTAACCACAATGTATAAAGGTAGAAATGAAATCCAACCTCTTGTAATTGTCCTGGCAGCATGTGTGGATTTACTTTTACAATGAGGAAACATAAGTATTCAGACACTGTTGGGGTTTTTTTGTCACAGAGTGGCTTTCTTGCAGGTATTTTCACATTTAGCCACACAGACGGAAGTGGGACTTAATTGCTAGCAAAGAGGTGGCGGAGACTACCCACACAAAAAGGCTGTGAGTATTGGATATGAACCCTCAGACAGTCATGCCACTCACTTAACCCACTTCTCTGTTTGGGGCTGATAGGAGATGGAGAGGGTAAAGACTGGCAGGCTCTCAATGAATTAAAACCAGACAAAAAGACTGCCTCATTTTTGAGACAAGGCTTTCTTAGTGAAAGCTTTTCTTTGGATAATTTCCTCGCTTTCTTTCTTTTTTCTTACTTTACTTACAGTGTGCGATATTAGAATGACCTGTGGTGGGGTAGCAAAGCTCTTAAGAAAACTCTAGAAACCTCAGATACTACCTGAGGAATATGCTTAAGTAGAGGGGAATAACAGTATTTCCAAATGCAGATATCCCCTTCAAATTTAAAAAAGTAATGTCTTTCAAACTTGCAATAAATATAAACAAACACACTTACACCGAGGATCAATTTAGCATCTCCAGTTCATCTGACAGGCATGTCTTTGGACCTTGGGAAAAAGCTGAACTTCCAACAGAAATCCATGAAGACACAGAGAACGTGCACGCTATACACAGAAAGGACCGCTGAACATGAAAGCCAGAAATCGAACCCAGTAGTGAGTGTTAGTGAGTGTTACCCACTGTGAGCATTTCCACATGAAAGTGGAAAGTTGATAGAATCCATAATTATTAGTCCTTCAAAAAGCTACAGGATGACCTGAAGCAGCAAAAGCAATTACACAAAAGACAATAAACACTATAAGCAGTACAACCTCAATCGTGTCTATTTCTTTACCTTAGAGATGTATCTCAGAGATGGGTCTACAGTAGGCCCTTCTCATGATTCTCATTCTATTCTGCAGGACACAATTATTTTCAGGTAAGTCCACTTCCAGTTGCATAATAGCTTTTAATTATATATCCAAATGTATAAAATTAAAGCCGAAACCCAATTCTAGTTTAGTATTGGACAGGTCACCATTCCATCACACCATAATAAGAACTTCATTGAATGTCCACTGTGTGAAAAAAATAAAATAAAATAATAATAATAATAAAAATAACAACAACAACAAATAAAACTACATTAGACCTCTCCATGAAGCATGTCAGATATTTCAAATGATGGTCTTTAATACCTATATTATGGACCCATTTTTGTCAACTATGTACTTGTTTTGTCAACCAGATATTCAGATTTATGAGCCACTATGAATAGAAAAAGATGCCTGAGAGGAACCTATTCCCTCTCTTCTTTAGACTGAAGTAGATGTTCACCGTTTCTTATCTTGTGATATCTGGCTATTTCACATGGCCCCGTAAGCTTCCTCATCTACACGCAGAAGAAACCTGAACGCTTTTCACGTAAGAGTCAAGCCCAGTGGCATTTAATTTCTTTCGGAGTCAAAGGAAGCAGAGGGAGCGATCCACAAACTAGAAAGTCCAGAGTCCTCCACTGATATGCCAGCTCAACATAGCATGCCGGACACGCCGAGCATGCACCTCTCATCTTAAAAGCTCCGAGATATGTCAGTAATTAAAGGGGGAGAAAAACATCTCATTCCTAATGGTACAGGCCTTTGTAGGAGGAATATCAGAGGCAAAAAGGCTCATGCTTCACTGTATATATCAAAAGAGTTCTTAAAATCAAGTGGTCCCTTTGATCTGTCTCCTCAGTGATCGCTACAATGGCTGATCTCCAAGAATGCCACGCTGATAAGAGACATGTGAACTGCTCCTTTGGAATTTCTCTAGAGGTTTTGAAATACTAGTGATACTTTTACACTGCTAGATCTGACATATTCAGTGGTGTGATACATCTTCATATTTTCCTGCATATGTCTGATCAATTGGGCCTTTGAGCCCATGGCATAACTAGGATCATACGGGCCTTGGCACAAAAAAACTGCATTAAAAAGTGTGAATGTAATGCTTGTTTCCTCACTACTGCTATATCTCAACCAAGTTGCTGCTCTAATGTAGGCTGAAGAAAAGAAAAATTAGAGAAGAAGAAGGTGCTGGACAGTTTCTAGGCCATAAAGATGCTGACCCCGTATCTGAGATTGCTTCAGATTGCTCTGAGACTCTGGCCACAATTGACCTTAGATTAGGTGTTTATTAAGATAGCGTTACTTTTCCTGTTATTGACCCAGCACCTTGGCAAGAAATGTTGATGAACATAGAAAACAAAATCAAGGCTTTGGCTGGGAAGAAACCAGGATGGTTACATTCTGACTGCAGTAAGAATCACTAGGTAAAGTTAAATACTCTACTTTGCATTAAAAAAAACAAATGTCTTTCACTGAAGCCTCCACACATAACTTTCCTTGGAGCTGTAGTGCAAATTCCTCTCTGCGTTTGCACTACAGCATCTGTTCACTAATGAAAATAATATTTTAATCAGGATCCTGTAGCTAACAACGAATGACTGGCCAATAACCCAACCTTCACAATGACAATGATTGTTCCATGCTGATCCTACAGGGAATATCTTAAAGTCTACTCATAAACTTATGAACACAGATAGAAAGGGTCCATATTCTTTGTTTCCCAACCGCTCTTTATCCCTTTGAATCAAAGAAGCAGTTAGCGTGCCTTCAAAATCTTTTACATCTAATGAGGCACATAAACCAATTGCTTCTCAGTTACACAACAAAGCTAGTGCTTTTCAACAGCAACCATAGTTAATTAAAGCGTGACTTCAGTCTTCTGGCTTCTACTTTCCCATTTGTAGTACTTCAGCATTTCAGGCTTGTCGCCTGCAGGGTGTCTTTGGAAAATATACAGGCTCCTTTCTCAAGGAACACTTGAGCTTGAGGAGAGAGAGCATCTCCACCCTTCAAAGCCAGATCAGTCTTCATCACAGCCAAAGGGGTCAAACCTTTTTTTTTGGGTAAGGTAGTTGCACTCCCCAGTGGGAGGCAAGGTGTGCAAGGCAAAGCTGCCATGTGTTATTCTAGTGAACTAGACACCAACCCCTTCAGGGCAATCTGTGTGTTGAGACGTTGTGAGGCCTTATGCCAGGTTGTCGGTGCCCTCCAGGCCACTAGGTGACTAAGTGGCACTACGCTCACTTCTGACTTCTTAACCAGGTGGTGCTCAGTCACATCGCTCCTGTAATAAATGATTACTCTTAAACTGAACCCAGAGACTTCTAATCAATAAGCCCCACACCACTGTACCACCCCATCCGTTTAACATGAACCATACATTTCTGTTTGTGGGGATGCAACCATTAAGATGTGGTTGTTGCCATGGTAACAGGTGAAACAACAATGAAAAGTTGTCTCCTGCAAAAATCAAACAGATGGTAATTAAAAATATAATATAAAACAGAGAAAGACCACAATATTTGAATCATTTTTGCAGTCACATGCAAAAATTGGGTCGGATGTGTACAGAGGTTTAAATCGCTAAACTGGTTATGGTTGACCGCAGTGGATTGTGCTTTACACAAAAAGCATTCTGTACTGTAATAGGCACATACCAGTGTGGATATCACGATTGGGTCATGCCACGGGAAGAAGGGGGGCACAGCTGCAGATTTCTATATTTTAGATATTTTATTAACAAAAAGGCAAACACAAACTGGCACGGTGGCCAAAACACAAACAAACAGACGACCAAAAGAAGAACTACAACAATATGTGCACACATCACAACCAATAGCAATACCTTCACCCTTATTACTAAGTCCCCGGCCGGCTGGTAACTCTTCCTAATAAACCAACCAGGGAAACACCCACACACCTGTGTCAAAATCAAAGTCCCCATTGTTCAAATGATGGTGGGCTCTAGCGGGCGCTGACCGGGGACATAACAGTGGATGGGCTGAATGGGCTGTAGGCTGAATAAGCAGTCATATGTCAGTATATATGTGACTGTGACATCACAACCAAGGCAAATTAAAAACTTCACAAAAGAGCTTTAGCATGGTTATAAAATATTGCAATACTGCATGAACTGAACACAGGAGTTTAAAAAAATGATTAGGCCTATATATTCATCAAATCCTAAATTAACAAATGAGCTTTAGGCGTGCATGACCCTATCACTGGTTCACCAGTCACCCTTCCTTGGAGCACTTTTGGTAGGTACTGACCACTGTATACCAGGAACACCCAACAAGACCTGATGTTTTGGAGATGCTCTGATCCAGTTCTCCAACCATTACAGTTTGGCACTCAGCTTTTTATGCTCACCCATTTTTCCTATTTACAGCACATCAACCTCAAGAACTGACAGTTAACTTTCTGTCTAGCATATTCCTCTGGTTGCCCCAGTCACTAGATAATCGATGATGTTCACTTGTGTATATTTTAAACAGGAATACTTATTTTGGCAATGGGAGTGAGGAAAAAGATTTGAAAAATGTTAAAGCTGTTAATTATATTACGAGAGTGAAAGTGAGTGTAAAACAATTAACACTGATTATGAGGGAGTACAGAGACAGAACAAGCCTGAATAAGTCCCCGGAGCAATGTAGGAGCAATGCTTATATTCACACCTACAAATTGCTGCTGGCTGCACATTTCCCCAACAGTCACAATGGCTAATTAATGGAGGGAGAAAGACTCCCATTCATTTGGTCTGATTTCATATTTTGTGTGAAAGTGGTAGTGATGTCCTTGACTGCAGGGTTTCAGGGAACAATGGTCTACATGGGTTGAGGTCCTTTGACATTACTGTTGTAACCACCAGATTGACGATTACCAATGAAGGTCAATTCTATATGCTTTCATGAAGCGAAACTGTTTAATAGAATCAGGGGAGTAAAATTTGCTAATGTGGCATGTGATAAATGCTTGTACCACACCAATTAGCATGGTGCTAACTTCATGCCCAAATCAAGGCATACAGTGTAGTCATCAAACAGACTCCAATAAAAAGTGATTTTGGACACCGTTATCTATAAACATGGAAAAAAGCCCATCACAGACCTAACATTAGTATTAGAACTCATAAACTTAAACGTTGTCAGTGTATTTGTCCATTTTTATGCATAACATTGTCAGTACCAAATATACAGCTGAGGCTTGACATCGAGAGTTAAAGATGCCATAATTTAGGTATAATTAATCTGACAATTCATTTTCACTCACCAGTCACTAGAAATACTTCCAGTCATTATCAGCAGATGGGCTAGAGCCTCTAACTGTCAAGCTATAAAGAAATATCGCTAACCTACAACCTGAGCTTCAGCATAAGAAGCTAATACACAGTTTAACCACATAATTATACTAAGTCACACCGAAAGCCTCTGTGATTCATAACAGGATGTACATTATTATATTCCTATATTCAGTGCTTCAGCTGATTCTGCTACATGCCAGCTTGTCCTTCAGGTTGTCAAAGGGTGATTGCATGGTCAGAATAGGGCACATTATGTGGATGCATTCCTCAAGTGAAACCAAGATTGCAAAAATAAAACCATTTAATATTAACAGTGTAGGGATCTGCAGTCTCTCAAATGAGACTGGTGTGCATAAACAATGTGAGTGATTTATGGGTCTGGTTTGCACTGCTGTGTAAATCCCTCCCTCTCTTTGTCTCCTATCTGTCTGTCTGAAGGCTGAGAGAAAGAGAGAAATAGATAGACAGACTGACAGACACATATCATTCTTAGCCAACAATTCTTCCAGTTTCATGAGTTCATGCTCGAATAAATGTTACTGTGAGTGGCAGATTTAAGTTCTCTCTCATGAGATCTGAAGCAGTCCGTCTCGGTCAATATTGTCCCAATGAATTATTTGCAAGACAGGCCTCAAAATAAAAAGAAAAGAAAGAAAGGCATGAAGCAGCTCGTCCTTCTCATGCGTCTCTCACTCATGCAGAGGCGTGAGCTCATAGCAGGTATATGTCTGTGTGTGCTGCAAGCAGAACAGATGGTTTGAGCTGTTTGGGCTTTTGGATGTAACTTCTTTCCAATGCTGGATAGAGCGCTGTGGGAGATGTAGTTAAGACTGAGAATGAGAGGCTGAAGCTTGTTTGTTAGTGGAGTGTTAGGAGCTGATACAGGAGTGTTCTAAATCACACAGTGCTGTCTTTATACCTCAAATTCTACCAACTAGACGGATGACTCTGAATGAAACATCAAAAATAAAAACAGTGCTAAAAGTAATCTTGGCAGTTGTTCTTTTCTGCACCAAAGCACTCGTCCATCACTTCAGATCCCAGAGGGAATGGGCCTGCCGTGAGTTTCAGAGTCTTCGGTTCTTTAAAGCAGATTTAACCAAGAACACATGCTTCACACAGTAGGAAACACAAGTGTATAAGTACTCAAACAAGTGTATAAGAAAATTAGCAGTCTTGTGGAATCACATGTTCTATTTGGACAAAACAAAAGGGGACTCTTTGGCTCCTCAGGTGATAATTTAGCTGGCCGTGCTTGGAGAAAGAATGACGTACGAGAGTGGGAGCATCATGATATGAAGCTGCTCCTCAGCAAATGAGACATCACATATTATCAAAGGAAAACCTAATGGAGCTAATTTTAGAGGAAAACATCTCAGACAAGAGGAAAAGATGTTTCAACAAGACAAAGACCCCAGCTAATTAACTCAAGTCAAAATTAGTCAAGATTCATTTCATAATAAGGTGAAGGTGCTTGAATGACTTAGCCAATCTCCTGATTTTAATCCATTTGAAATTTTGCTAGCTCGCAGTAAATTTGACATGGATATATATACTAGAAGTATATTCGATTTAAAAAAGTGTTACAAAAGGATGCCTCCACTGTATTTTTAACACGGTCCATTTCTGAAATGGATTGAACTTTGCCTGGGTAATTAGCTCACCATGCACAAGTTAAATAAATGAGTCAACACAAAGCCGTAAACCTTTCTCATTTGAGAACAGGCCTACATGCAGTCGTAATTAAGATGAATTCGACTAGTGGAATGAAAAGTCAAACAGGATAAATATGCCTAAATATGACCAAGCTAGCCATTCAAAGTCCACACGTACCGACCCATAAAGTATCTAGAAAAATTCTTGGTGTAAATAATTTCACTTAAAGCGTGACTACCTCTGGAAGTTCTGAACATTTTTTGTCCACCATTAATGGAGAGAGCCATGATAACATTAATTTGGAGAGAGCCATGATAACAGTGAGCATCTGCGAGCTAGCTGTGGATGACTGAGGGAGTATTAGCTAGTGGGTGGGATTGGAGATGACAAAATCAAAAAAGAAAATAAGATGACATTGTAGAGGGTGAAAAAAATAATTGGATTTTTGACAGAAGACTATGGGAAAACGAGAATTCACTCATTTTAATAGGACCATGTGATGAATCATGGTTAACAACCAGGTCAGCGCTGATGCGTGACATTTTGCTGCCTTAGGCGAAACAGAATGTTGCTGCCCCCAGCTTCAGTATATTCCAGTGTTGATGACTGGGTGGTGATATAAGATCTTGGTGATTCTAGATGACTGCCAAGTTCACCTATATGAACGTGACATGGTAAAAAGTTACACAAGCTAACATGGTGAAGAGGTCTGTTTTTTTCATGGCAAGACAAGTTCTACCAGCCATGTGGTCTCTGCTTCCTTCAAACAATATCTGAATTATAGGCACGGGAAATCTTCAGAGTTTTCCCAACAAAACCCTCAACATTATGTATGGTTTCAATAGCATTTGACATTAACCTATACATAAAAAAAAATTCAAAATTTTTTAGGAACTGAACTTAGTAAGCTAATACCGCTAACAAATACTAGAACTCAATAAACACTGTAACATGTTCTGTAAATGGATAACCAAATCCAGCTCTAGTGTAACTTAAGTTCATGTTTATAGTTCACAGTAACTCAGGCAAGTCAAGTAAGTTTATTGTCATTTCAACCATATTTACATATATATACGTTGATGTGGTGTAAATGTCTGTGACAGAAGGGAGAGAGACCCTGATGAAACTCTCAGCTGTCCTGTCTATCCTCTGTAAGGCCTTCCAATGAGAAACCTAACAATTCCAGTACCAAGCCATGATGGAGCTACAGAGAACACTGTCTAAAGTCCCCCTTCATTCCCTATCAGTGATCCTGTTTCCATCAGGAGGTTTAGATCTGAATACTTGACTGCTAACAAGGGTTGAATATGATGCAACCCGAAAGCTTGTCCTTATTCAGATACTCATTAAAACAAAAAGGGTAGCAAACCAAATGATCACTCTCATCACTGGACATGAAAATTACATTCTCCATATAGATTCTCCACTGAGACTGCCTAAAGAACTGCTTGTGGGCTGGAATGCAGATCTGTTCACACTGCAGGGTAAATAAGACCTGATTTCAGTTCACAAGCAACTCAACAGGCAGGATTAGACAATGCTCACAAGAAGACTAGGGAGGGTTAAAACATGTTGCATTCATGATCTTAAATCTTCATGACGACCATTCTTTGACAGTACTGTGGGGGTGCCGAGGGTCTGCTTTGTGACTTCAGTGAATTATCTACAAAGTGTAAATAATATTGGTGAAAAAAATGCAAATTAGGTGTTTAATAATTGTGTGTATATA
>JBBJLS010000082.1:23986781-24000759 GCA_037577275.1 Bryconaethiops microstoma | reverse complement strand
TTGAACTTAATGTGAGCAGCCACTGGAAGCCAGTGAAGGTTCCTTAATAAAGATGTGGTGTGAGTGAACTTAGGAACGTTGAAGACTAACCTTGCAGCATCATTCTGAATCAGCTGAAGTGGTTTGGTTACCTTCAGTAATCGTTCTTTCCAATTGTAGAAACTTGTTCTTTATGGTTCTATATAGTTTCACTGCTGTGAGTCAAATAACCCTTATGGAGAGCTACATATAATCTTTTTTGTAAAAACGGTATGTAGAGGATAAGCCATATAGCTGTTGATTTCAATTATGTAGTACATCCCTAAAATAAAGACTCCTGGTTCACAAAAATAGATCAGTAAAGGACCCACTACTGAAAGCTTCTTTAGGGAACCAAGTGTGGAACCGTTAATTTTTACAAGTGTATACCGTAATGATCCTAGGCTAACCTTCAAATAATGTTTCATCTTTAGAAAACAGAATTACTTTGCCTACAAATCTGAGGGGAAAAAAGTCAGACTACCTGCAAGCAGCAGAATGGATCTCTTCCTCATCCAAAATGAACTTTTTACCATGATAGCAATGCTTGCTGGTGATTAATGTAACTGGATTACTGAACACAAAAGGAAATGTAGTGAACCATACATAATGCATTCCATTACTTTTGTTTTGCAGTGAAACCCATATTCCATTCTTTTATTCATTATAGGACATACTTGTAGATTTTAATTGTTCTATCTTGTGGGTTCAAAACTGGGACAGAAGATGTTTTACAGCTTCTCTGCAGTTCCAGTGTGAGATAACCACCAACCTATACACCTTTATGCACGATGCGAATGATGGCTAAGGAACAACCCACTTTTAAAAGCTTGCGACATAGACGTGGTGAATTATAGGTTTGATGCCTCACAACGAATCTTGAGCACAGCATGAATATCACCAGATGAGTCTGAAACGTCCTGTACAATTTCATATTCATAACCCTCTGCTGTAGCATTTTGATGTATTACATGTGTAGTAATTTATTCTTTTCTAGATGGCTTTTAAAGAGCTCAGCACTTTAACAGACTGCCTTTGACACTAATACTAATGCTCTACTCTAAATTACCTGATACTTTAAAGCAAGATTTTAAAACGATACTTCCTCCTGTCAGCATTGCTAATGAGAATGAACATAAGAAGAATATTACACTTCTCATATATATACTTTGTCTATTTGCCACTAAATTTCTCTTGTGGGCCCAAAAGATTTGACCTTTAGTTATCAGTTTCCGTTATCACTCTCAATAGCAAAAGCTTAATGTAATTCAATATGAATTATTTTTCAAGAGCAAAATCCACTAAACCAAAACACTTACGACCAAGATGTCCACATAAACTGTGAGTAGCAGAGTTCCATTTTTGATGGACCCCACATTCTTGATGTTTTGTGTCGTATCAGATTTTTCCTTGAGGAAGGTAAATAAAATGTTTTTTAGTGTTATCATTGTTTAAAAATGGAATGAACAGTGGTATCATGGAAATATTACACATAGTGGTAGAAGCCTAGTGTGTAAAACACTTGCCTTTGAAACCGATCACCACAAAGTTGCAGGTTCGAACCCCCACTTTCTACCGTTGTGTCCTTGAACAGGACACATAACCCTCAGTTGCTCCAGGGCGATTGTTTCTCTTGATTGAGGGCTTCAGCCAAATGACCCCTTTACCCTTTAATGGGGTGCTGTTCTACTGCCATAGTGCTAATATGTCAGTGCCAATACGTCACGATATAACACTCCTTCAAGTGTATTATTGCATAATTATCATCCAAACAAAAGGAAACTTGCACGCTCTAAGCTACTGCTACATAAGGCAAAATAAATGTAATCAATTATGTATCTACATACTTATAAAACAGTACAGGAAACCAAAAACAATATCTCAAATTCAGAGAGTTAGTAAACAAGACTATTGCAGTGGGAAGGTTCCAGTCTCCTTTATTATTATTTGCTATTAATGCAGCGATTTTTTTTTTTTTTTGCCTACTTGACTCACCATGTCATCTCAGCATGTCTTATGTTTAATGACTGCCATGTTGAAAGTAGTCAGATAATATGCAGTTGCCAAGTTGTCAACTTTCTTGACATTAGTAATTCTAAAATTGGGTCCATCATGTGGCCCTGTGATTTCATCCCAGATCTGCGGCCCACTTTGCATCTGCCAACATTTAAAATTTTTTAAAATTTCCTTATCTATATGCAAATGAGGGGAGATCAGCTTCAATAAATGTTCTGTGAGATGTCACCAAACATGCCAGTTTTTTCATTTGTCAAGCCAACAGACTGGACCACCATGAAATGTAGTATTCTGCCTTTTACAAGCTTGAAGCCGAGCCATTAGGCGGCGTACAAAGAAATAATGGGAAAGAAGGTCATTACTCTGCTTTAAGGCCTTGTTTAGCTGTTAGACATTGTTTTCCTTAATAAAAAATGGATCTTTAGAGAACCTTTGCCTTAGAAAACCCTTTGATTTTCAAAAGATACCTCAATGGATGATTCTTTAAATAACCATTTTTGTAAATGTGTGCATGTGAAGAGAATCTTCACGTGATGTAGCAGTTCTCTACTAATTAAATGCTTTTCATAGATGCATTCACTTCAACAAGAATCATTTATTCATTTATTATCTGAGCCGCTTGGATTATCCAGAGCCTGTCCCAAGGCTTATAAAGGTGAAGCAACTCCCTGGACAGGTTGCCAGTTGCAGGGCATATACACAAACAAACACATACATGCAGTCATACCTAATGGCAATTTAACATCTCCAATTCACCTGATGTGCATGTCTTTGGCAACTCACACATCCACAGGAAGTTCATACTCCACATAGAATAGACCCTGGCCTCCCTGACCAACATATGCACCCAACTGAACTTGCTGTACATGCTGGAAGGGAAGAACATAAACCAACACATCTCCTTGTGCCTTTCCATAGAATTTAAGTTGCAATAAAAACTAAAGTGATGTAATGTAAATACTTTTTCTCATGGGAATAGATTACTGTTATTAGATATATAATATGATGACCATTTTATAAGAACTTCTAAGTTTTGTTGGTGTGTGGCATGCATTAAAATAAAAGAAAGTGTCTTAAAGTGCATTCCAGCGTTGCAAAGCAAAACAAGTACCAAAACCAAATATTTAATCTCAGTGAGAATGTTCAACAATCATGCAACATTTCTTTTGTTAATTTTAACAGAAAATTGCTTTTTTTTTAATGCAAAGCACAAATTCAAATATTTTTTATTATTCATGGGAATTTTTGCACATATGAACATTTTTAGTATAATATAAAACAAACTACTGTTTCAGAATTTGAAGTATTTAAATATGGCAAGAAGGTGAGAACTCACATACTTTTATGAGATATTAGTTAGAAATGTGCCACAACTTTCATTTAATTTACCTTCTACTTTATCCTACTGTTCGCTGCACTGTGACAGTGCTGCGGTTTTCTGTTTCATCATTTCATTGACCAATAGCTCTGCATGCATCATGTGCCACTAAACTGAGCTCAGCAATTGGTGCTGTCCCACATATGGTGTTGCGATCAACACAAACAGCGTCAAATGCCTCTTTCATTGATTTTCCCTGGTTGAAGGCCTCTGGAGCTGCCTTATACCCTCATATGAAGTCTCTACAGAAAACAAAATATTTAAGCATGTTTTCCAAAAAAGCCTCTTGGAAGTTTGTGCAAGAGTACTATGCAAAAACTACCCCCACAGGTCACTACAGAAATGAGCAAAGGACCTTTTAAAAACAACACTTACCTGATTCGCCAGCAACAAAAATTTAGTCTGACCATCAGGGCTGATTCAACTTCACAGCTAAGTAACAAACCTGTCCTGAGGTGGAGATCCAAAAAATACTAAAATGTGCAGGATAGTGCTCAGTCCAGGACTAGGACTGACAACCACTTCAGAAGAGTACTAAAGCTAGATTATCACAATTCAGTTCATTTATCTATTCACTATACTAATTTACCAGTTGTCTTTATGAAGGAATACACATTTGCACATGTAATCAATCAGCCAAAGTGTATATGGAGTCTAAACAACTGCTTTCTCAGATGAGAACAGGACTTGGGAGGCCAACACTGCTAACAAACACTAGAACTCGATAGTCACCCAAATAATTTCTGGCACAAAACAAAACTTCTCTCAAATCACACTAAAGATCTTAATTAATTTCCTACAAACTAGTCAGTGAAGCTCAATTTAAAACATCAGATCCAAATTCACAAACCACTTCAGGACTTTGGCTGCCATAAATACACAGGAGTCTGATCCAAGATCAGTCTCTTTCTGCCATCCTTTATAGTGCACAGTAGGACATACTGTGTCTAGACTGTGAGACCTTAATTTAGCTCTGAATGTGTTTTGAGCCGCTTGAGTTTTAATTATGTATTTTTACAGAAACAATTTAAATACTTTGCAGACTAATTGTTTTATGCTGTTCAAAACAAATAAAAAATCTTTAAAATATGGACCTATTGCTTCGCTGATGTGGAGACATCCAATGGACTTCTTCTTGCTCCACTTGCAATCCTCTTCCAGTGAGGTCTGACAAACTGGACTCACTGGCAAACCAGTTTCAGTGTGTAAGACTTTCTTCAGATTACCTCTGACCTTAAACGACACCCCTACAATAAAATAGAGAGATGGAAGGTGGATGAGACATAGGTATATGTATACAGGGGGTCCTCGGGTTATGACATACTCGACATGCGACATTTAGAGTTTACAACGCTCGCTCCCATAAAACCTTTAAAAAATTGAGACGTGAGTGTTTCGGCTTACAACATTAGCATCGTACTTCTGGACTATGTGGGCCAACTAGTTTGGTTGCGTGCACATTACTATTATTAGTTTAGCATTATTTTTGGCTTTCTAACAAGAGTGCACGTACCCCTCTCTCTAGAATGAGGGTTAAAAACACTTTGTCTTGCGTACATGCCTGTTCGGAAAAAAGGTAGTTGAAGAATGATTATTCTTAGAGTTAAACATTACCCCAGCATATTTAAGGAGTAGAACTAGGCAATCTATGTTTACTTATAAGTACTTGTACTGTTAGCTGGCCAGCACTGGTTTCCTGTGAACCTGTTCAGAAAAGCTATCATCTCATCTTAGCAAGAGACTTCAACTATCGCAGCAAAGCTTACTTTGCTGTGCTGAACTGGGGCATATGTTTAAACAATTCATTGGATACAGGCTATCTTTACTATAAACTTTTATTTATAATCTAACACTTACAATTGAACTGTTTACTACTAGAACCTTCACGTCTGCTAACTGTCAATAAGCAATACTCTCATGTTTGATCTTTGAATAAAACAAAAAAAATCATATTTCACTTTCTAAAACCAGTCTATTCCTGTTAACTTGTTCAAGATAGTCCCTATTAATCATAAGCCATTTAGCTACATACAAAATGATATAGGTGTTTCTCTGTTTTTTGTGGTTAATCTGGTGGTGTCTATGAAGTGGCTTGGAAATAGCAAAACCATAGGCCTGCAAAAAGTATGTTGATTAAAAAGTATGTCATTATGATATAATTATTATATCTCTGTGACATGTATTCTCAATAACTGGCTCACTATTTTCTTTTAATGGTTAGAAGTATCTCTGTCTTTGTCTTGGTTAAGTCATCTGCAACTGACAAGCAGCCCAGTCATTATTGTTGGTCCATGTCATTGCTCCTGAAATGTCAGGCACAATACCCAGGGTTCGAACATCTCAGAGAATATTGATTACGTTTCTATTAGTGCTCAAAGACTTCTTTCAACATTAAAGATAATGAAATCATATTACTCCAACTGTGAGCAAACACTGCTCTGACTTCCGCAAGTAGGGTCTGTTTTGTTTTCAACACCTCAGTGTAAATTCATTCATGTGTCTTCTATCGAATTGATCCTGTGAAGATACCAAGTAATTGTAAGAAAATATAACCCATAAGGTCTTTTAATTAGTGCTAACAAAGACACTATATTACACTAGAAATGGCTATGAGTCGTTATAACATTCAAGATAAGTGTAATTCATAAGTGTTTAAATGTATTTATGGCATGGCTTAGAGTTTGTTTATACAAAACAAGTTTTTTTAGTCATAATGCATTATGACAATTCATAATGCGTAATAAACATAGCTATAACATGTTATGCATTTTTAAATATATATATAGCCAGGTTTATAATGCTTTATTAATGCATTATAATGTATTATGTGTCCCTATATTCTTAAAGACGTGGCACACGCAGTCTTTTCACATTCCCATTCTCATTTTCAAACATTTTTCTATGGTGTCTGTCATAATGTCTTCTTGAGGCAGGAAAGAGAAATGCAGTTGCAGGAGTTGATCTCAATACTTTTAATCCAAAGGCATTAAAGCAGACAAAGGAGACTGCAGCACTGGCTCGTAGTAACCAAAATACAGAGTTCAGATAACCAAACCACATATACAGCCCAAGTAATGAGTCAACAGCATCCATTAATCAACAAGGATGACATGATGTCTAGTCGTCAGGTGATTAGCATTGCAAAGGATTGTAAAGGATTCTTGAATGAG
Source organism: Bryconaethiops microstoma (assembly GCA_037577275.1). NCBI lineage: Eukaryota > Metazoa > Chordata > Actinopteri > Characiformes > Alestidae > Bryconaethiops > Bryconaethiops microstoma. The sequence goes on along the minus strand of JBBJLS010000082.1, from coordinate 23,994,177 downwards.
GTGAACACGAACAGGAAACAAGGGACAGGTGAAATTGTGGTCATGGAAGAATCCAAAAGCAGAGGTAAGAACAGGTAAGAAGCAGAGATGCAGCTTTGACAAAGACACGACGAGGCCATTCTCCCGAGTGCAAGAATCCAGCAACAAGGATGGCAGCCTTAATGGGGCAGTGTGGGCTGATTCAGCCAAGCCTGGTGGAATGTGCTGCTGAGATCCTTGCTTAGGATGTCTTGAGCTGCTAGTCGAGGTATTGAAGTTGGCCCTTCTGCCTCCAGACGTCCAGGAGTTGCCAAACCCAGTATGCTGAAGCAGTCACAACCTCCAGCGCCTCTAGGCAGGTGGATTCCTCCTTTCCTCTGTCGAGGATTCCTCAAACTAGTAGTGTGAACTGGGATAAGATAGTGAAGGGACAGACATAGCAGGGAGATAGTTTAGAACATGGTAGCTTTAGACAGAGGTCCCAGGTTAATAACCACACCCTATCACCAGGTTGTTATTGGGGTGCCTCCCTCCTGTGCAGATCAGTTTGCTCCTGGAAACAACAAACTGCTCAGCTGATATGTGCTCCTTTCCAGACCCACTCTGCTGTGTGAAACCATGTGTTCATCCTGAAAACTGCAGTGGGAGTGAGGTCCCACGGGTGCAGTGGGGATTGACAGCTAAGTACATACTTAAAAGGGTTAGAACGGTTGCAGAGTGAAACAAGGAATTCTGGGCATACTCTGCCTTTACCAGAAACTCTGCCTCGTCATGCTGCTGTTCATGGCAATAGGCCTTTCTACTCCCAGTACACAAATGGGGCCCAGGGTCTGACAGGACATTCTCCAGGATGCCATAAAGATGAAACATGTGCTGGAACAGAGCCTCTGCAACCTGTAGGGCAGAAGGAATAGATTTAAAGGGGACAAACTGACAACCCTCCAAAATCCCATCCACTACCACTACCAGAACTGTTGTGTAGCTTTCAGACACTGGCAGATCTGTGGCAAAATCCATAGTTTTGTGTGACCACAGACTGTTAGGTATTGGTTGAGACATGAGTTTATATGCAGGCAAATTACATAGGCTTTTGGTAGAGGCGCAAACAGAGAAGGAATGTACAGCATTACCAATATTTGTGCTGAATGATCTCCATAGCTCAGGAAATGGTTGGGTGTCCCATGGCAAGTGTAGTATGTGCTCATTCTGTCACACAGAATGAGGTACTCTGGCACGGGGCCATGGGGCAATGGGTGAATCCCAGCATCCTGAACTAATTCCTCATTAACTGTTGCATTTCACCCCTTTCAGCGGCCATATTGGGTTTTTTAAAAGCTCCTAACTCCGTCATACTTCATTATTTTTATTTGCGGTTGTACTCATTTTAAAGCTATGACTCTGAAGTTTCATGTGCCAGAGAAGTAAAATATATAAACTTATGTTCAAACAGCAACACAGGATGAAATACCTGAGTTTATATATGCTTGTGTCAAAGGTCTCTGAATTCAGTCGTGCCTTATCGTCCTGGTTTTATAAAAGGGGCTGAGAACACACAAGTTTAGCCACAGGTTTTTTCAACTTATATTCAAAGTTTGAGCTCAAAATAATAAGTTTTAGTGCAAGCAGTACCATTCGGAGACGCCATTTTGTTTGGAGACATCCTTATGTTTACCACAGAATTATAAATCAATAAATGCTTCAACATCACCTACTTTTGCATTCATTCTGTAGAAAAGATGAACCAACCCAAAGTGGCCAGGATGTCGGCTCGCCACTACCGGTTGCCCGCTGCAGTTCAGAAAAAAAACAAAACACAAAAGCGCACAAAAACTTGCTGAAAACACAATAAAACAATTTCACAGAAACTCTAAAGCAGTTTTATTACAACCCAGCCAATTTATAGACACTTTTAGAGCCCAGTATCATAATTTCCACAGCAAATAAATTCAGCAAACAAGGGAGTCCATCTTGGTGTGCCCCGAAGTGCGTCTCTCAGACTGTTGCTCCAATTTCCCCTTGAAATTCTTATTTGCTGGCCAAATATCCCATCAAATTTCCTCAAATATCCTGAATTTGGTCTTCTGTGTGCATTTCACTTTGTTTCAACATAAAAAAATCCATATAGATCCTTATAGGGCAAGCTTCCACTGACATATTCATTCAAGCCCTTTTTTTTCCCTTTGCAAGGGGGAACTGCCACATATTTGAAAGCTCTGGGGGTTGGCTACAAGGATGTATATGTAAATAACAGCTACCCCGTCATTGGTCCGAGTTATTATTGTCTGTCAAATCTGGACCAGTCAGAAGCCCTTGTATATTTTTGAATATATCTCAGCCTAGGAATGTACTACATTTACATTTATCCAAAGTGACTTCCATTCCTTAACTACAGGGGACAGTCTCCCTGGAGCAACTCAGGAACCCAGTGGTGGATTCGAACCCATGACCTCTTGGTCCAGAGGCAAGTATTCTACCACTAGGCCACCATCACCCACCCGTATTTAGGTTTCCATCCCGTCACCAGGATGCCACCGCTAGGGGTGAAATGCAACAGGTTTAAGGTTCTATGTGACCAAGGCTACCAAGGATGTGGGCAGAATAGGCTTGGGCTCCGTGAAGCCTAGGGGAAAGATCACCTAAGGATACATTTGTGACAAAGCATTTGTTTTTCCATTTTTTGAACCAGGAGGACATGCAATTTTAAAGTTGCAATGTGTAAAAAACAATGACCATCAGGCTTGTTGTGAGTTTAGGCATTTTGCCTGCTGGATATACTCATGGTTCTGGTGATTGGTGAGGTAGTAGGATGGGCTGCCAGGCCCCTCCAGACAAAGACGCTTTGATAGTGAGCAGCTTGCGATTCCCAATGTTACAACATCACTTTATTAATTAAAGGGGCCAGGAAAATCTCTTGCAACATGCTCTAGCGCTTCTCATTTACATTTACTCAAGGCAAATAAAACGGTTCTTCTGTGGCATCACTCAAAGAGCTGTGCTCTTGCAAAGGTCTATAGATGGTTCTTAGCTGTTCTAAATAAAACCTTTCATTAATACAGAGGATTTGTGAAGGTTCTTCACTCTGCCACATCTCGTTTACAGAAATAATAGATCTTTAAAGAATCATCAATTAAAAGGTACTCTTCTGTGGGATTGCTACAAAGAATCCTTTTTAGCACCTTTTCATTTAAGAGATAAAATATCCATCCATTTGTACCCAAAACAGTCTTTCGACCGCTAATTAAAACATTTTAGAACATGCTGCTGTTGAGTCTAAATGCACAGTGGGTTGAAGCATGTGGGAAATATCCTCTGAGAGAAATACAGCAAACTGCAAAGAACTTGCAAGAGATGTTTTCTATTATTCAACAGCACGGGAAGAAAAAAATGGCATTGTGGTGTTCAGTGAGTGAAAAGACTATTTTGACATTACATTGAAGTCTTTCAACACCATCTTCCCTTGCTAATCATCAGCTTTCCATGCTAAGGTAAAATCAAATATGTTGTTTATACCTGAGAGTGCTTCAACAACTAATTAAAGCAGATGGGCCAAAATGTATAGGGTGAAAATTGCCCCAGGCAAAGATGGCCTACATCTAAGAAGCGAAGAACTAGAGATTTTGTATTATGCAGGAAGGAGTACAAGAGAAAAAAGCCATTATGGTGTTCATAGAGAGCAAGTGGAAGTGAAAGAGACTATTTGCCCATTGTTATCACTTTCTTACTTTTCTTGTTGTTTTGGGTTTTTTGGGTGTTTTTTTTCCAAAACTACACATTCCCTCCAAATAGAGCTCATTACAGCAGCCCTGGGGGCAAACCTTCCCGTGATTCCCCACAAAAAACAAGAACCAAAGCGGCACATATTGAATTATGGCGCCATATCAAATCGCACAGCGCCAGAAAGAGCAAATTGGAGTTCATTTGGAGTGTGGCTGGAGACGGCCAAAGGAAAAGGAAAGCCTCGGTGTGGCCTCACGCGACTGAGCTAAGAGTTTTATTAACAGTATTGAAGACCACTCCGAAGTTAACGGGCAGACAACGGGACATTTGCATTTAAATTAGAGCGAGTCCTAAAAATCCTATCGAACCGGAGATGTGGAGTGGAGGAAGAGGGCCAGAAAGGGATGAAGCCCTTGGAGGATGGATGGAAATGGAGGATGAAGAGGAGGAGGAGGAGGAGGAGGAGGTGGAGGGGTGGGGGTGCACTTTTAAAAGGAAGAAATGAAAAACTTCCAGTCATGTTTTATCAGCAGGCATCAGGTATACTCAAGAAATAGTGCAGATACAGCCTCACTGTGTAGAGAATATACCTTTTCCTTTTCAGTACATACACACACACACACACACACACACACACACACACACAAATAAAGAAGTATAATTTAGCATAATGGTGAATGTGAATTATAAAAAGGACTCTAAAATTACTTTTCATTTCTTGTATTTTATGACAAAACACCTTAAAATATGAATTCCATGTTAGTGTGCTTTGAAGAATCACACTTGAATAAATGGATTTCTTCTGAAAAATCACTAAAAATATAGTTAGTTGCTATTTCAAACTAGGCTTATTATTTTAAATAATAAATATATTTTGTTCTTTAGTGTGCTATAAAGGAAGTGCAATGCATTTCTTCACATACCAGTTGCATACAAAAATATACATCATATAAAAAATAAAATTCGGAAGGTGGTGTCTGTAGAGTCTGCCATTATTGTTCAGAATTGGTGGGAAACGGTGAAATCACTCTGTTGCAATGTGAGTGTATGAACCTAACAATAAAAATGAGAGCTTAAAAAATTTGGGAGAACATTACGATTATTAGAACAGTATTATGGAGTGGCATCCTATGACAGTCCTGTATGATAAGATCTCTTACAGGAATGCATCCCCAGTTGTGCAAATAGACTGTCACTGCCACCAGTGCAAATTAATAGTAACATCAAAAAGAGAGATTTATTTTCTAGCTGAGACTAGCCAAATGTTCCTCTAATTGGAAATGTTAATGTTGCATGAATCAAATTTTGATTTCTATTTTATGATTTCACATTTCCACTGATTTTTGTATTTATGTAAGTAAGTTATAAATGGTGCTAAATCAAAAACTAAAAATGCTATGTTCAAGCCTAAAGAAAATTTTATTGGTCTTTTATCGGATTCTGCAATCACACTAATGTTCTTCTTAACTCTATTTTATTTGATTTTTTTATTGCTGGAATTTTTATTCCTCCTACAGTTTTTGAAATATTGACATGGTTCCTATGTCAAAACGTCAATTTGTGTTATTGAGTCACCAGAGAGTGGACGGTTGAAACGCATTAAAAATGTGTGTTGGTGTCACGCTGAGAGATGAGAAATGAACTGACAGGTTGCCCAGTGTAGCGTGAAGGAAGAGCCCAGTCGCGGATACAAACGAATGGGCCGGTATTTAACGCGCTTTAATCTGCGAACGCTCCAGTCACGGAGTAAAGATCCCCACCAGGAATCAACGTTCACACAAGCACACAGTAGGGTATATAGATGCTCCGAGGAGCCAGAAGTACTCATGGTACCACAGATGATGGCTTGGATTAGAGCCAGGTTGGGACCCAAATAACTGAGTGCAGATACCTTCCAGTTTCCTGTTTATATACCCGGAGACGTGGGTCATTTCCGGGGCCTAGTTGACGTCAGAGAGAGAGATTCTGTGATGTCATGGCTGCCAGAAAACAGCAAAACGCTGAACAACAATTCAGTCTTACAGAACCAAACACACAACAGACTTTTTTTTTTTTTATTTAAGACAGTAAAACTAAGGTCACTTATATAAACAGATGTGTGTTACTGTTTGTTGTGGTTTAATTAAAAATCAGCCATGAACGCAGCTACATGTGCTTTTCCTGACCTGCTTTCGAGCAAAACTGGTTCACTCCACCCATTTTCAGCCACCCTTAAACATAAATGGCTTGGTAAGTGCAGCAAGTTAACCCCCACCTTGGTGGTTCAGCAGTAAAATGCCAGACACTGAAAGATGAGAATTAGAACTGCTTGTTTGGGGGTCTCCAAACACCACACTCTCAAACTTTGCATTTTCTCATGGAAAAGTATTTACTAGTATTATTATTACTAGTATTTTATTATTAATCTTTTCTTTTAAGTAGAAGCCAAATGCCTCCATAGCATTAAATAATTTTTATACTTTTTAATGTCATCTAGTCCCTGCAAAGAGCTAAATACATGGCCACACATACACATAGACATTTCCATACACACCTTGTGCCTTGCTCTCCACTACCCCACCCCTCCCTCATTTTTCTATCCAAAATAGAGCGCTCAAAAGGCAACACTGGAGCCTCGCTTGCACTCCTCCAGGCTTGTGGCCCTATCTAGTTCACTCGCGGCTACAATCATTCAGATCTGCCACTCGCAAGCTGCAGTCGCATCAAAGCCTCAGACGGCACCGCAGCTTATCTCTGCGGCTGCTTCAGAAACTTCCTGAGAGAGACAGAGAGAGAAAGAGAGAGAGAGAGAGAGAGTCGCTTTGACCCAACTTTATCATGTTCCCACTGGTCCCGCTCTCTGAGCACTGGCTATCTGCCACCCTTCTTTGAGTCCAATAGCAATTTCTGACAGAAAAAAGGCCCTCAAGAGTCTGTCAGCATTAAAGGGCAAACTGTGACGGATGAATGATACGCATATATGTGCCAAATATAGCATGGTGTTTTTTTACGTATAGCCAAAGCTTCTTGATTTATTTGAACAAGCGACAATAAAAAGAATTCGGAGCCAAACGTGAACTCTACATAACCCAGATGAAAATCTTTTTATATTTAATTTAAAGATTTTTCCATTGTTGCAATTATTCCACCTCTGCTTGCAAGCTACCACAAGTGACTTTGTGCTGTAACTCATTCAAATTAATTCTCTTCCACTGTCCCTCACACATACACACACACACACACACACACACACACACACACACAACACGCACACACACACACACAACACGCACACATCTCTATATCACACATACACTGGCAGTTAAGAAAGAACTGCTCACATAATAATACATATAATATATATAATATACATAATATGTATGAAATTGTAACTATAAAGGAGAAAAAGTGTTTTCAATTTCTATATAATTTAGTATAACAAAATTTTGAACCTTATTTTGTCAATTCATTTTGACTTTTCCAAACAGTTTAAAGGGCAGTTAGTGTTTTCAGTCAAAAAAAAATTTACATTTTAAGTTTAATCTTTATTATAATCTTTACACTACAGTACCATCTGCTCTATATATACATTCATATGACCCAACAAAAAGGATCCAAAACTGCATGGAATAAAATTCCATAACAGGTTTGGTCCTTCTCCTATAAAGTTTGTTATAAAGTTTGTTGTTTTGTTACAACATTGATATATTAGTAAGTATAT
>JBBJLS010000082.1:23961711-23974552 GCA_037577275.1 Bryconaethiops microstoma | reverse complement strand
TAAAATGATCCTCATCCAGCACATATAAAAGTTAAGGCCCAAAAGACAAAAAAGCTGTTCTTTGTTTTTTTATAATAACTAAACAGATTGAAATGGTTTGTCACAAAAGATGCTTTGTCAAAAACGTGTGGGGGGCTCTCATGAAAGATGACTTATTTCATCTGATCATCAGATGAAATATGGAGGCAGACACACACACACACTCACTCACTCACTCACTCACTCAATCTCTCTCACTCTCTCTCACTCACACACAATCAATATGTACCATATGCCTTCAGGGGAAGGAGCAACATTTATCATTATGGGTGAAAATCTGAAGAAATGCTACTTATTCCTGACGATGGGAATGGGGTTTGAGGCTGAGAGAGAGAAGGTAGAGAGCCACCATCAGAGAGAACTGCCACAATCAGCATACTCAGCTAAACCCAGATTCTCTTATTAGACTACCTTATCTTACTGTTAGTACAGAATATGCCATTGCCCAGAGAGAAGAGAGAGAGAGAGAGAGAGAGAGAGAGACACACACACACACACACACACACACACACAGAGAAAGTCTCTACCCCCTCTGCGGGGGCAGTGGCGTTACACTAGAAACATTTCTGTGAGGATTTGATTGCATTAAGCCACAAGAGTATTAGTGAGCTCAGGTGCTGAAGTTTCATGATTAGTTCTGGATCACAAACGCCATTCCAGCTTATCCTAAAGGTACAGGATGGAGCTTCAGCACTCCAGAGGCTGCAGCTTCACTGCGCCACAAGTCACTGCTGGGAGGCTTTATACCCTTTTAGCTGACACTTGAGTTTGGGCAGTGTGAATTAAGGCTCCACAGCATCCCAAATTCTCCACACTGGTAACTTTCAAGGAGAAGGAAATCTCTGAGCTTCAAGGTAAGTTAATGCAATGTACATGTTAGCTCTTTCATCGGAAATGTTCACACAATGTGAAGCGCAGCTGACATTTTCCAATTATCTAAAAAAAAAAAAGAAAAAAAAAGAAATTAAGGAATTTACAAAAGTCCTTTCATACTTTTTGCCTACAAGAACAACTGTTGATTTTCTAAGAGAAAATAAGCACACACTCTCTAAAAAATACACTTCAGCACACTCCATTGCACATTTACTGAACTTAACACATTGTGAAAAATGTGGCCTGTGCAAGAAAAAGCATAATTATGCTTATTTGTTCCAATATGTTAAACTAAATTATAAAACTACATTTTTATAAACGAAAATTATAATACATTTTCTACATTTAGGATGTGTATTTACGGCTCACGGGAGCACATCCCTGCTCTGATATTGCACATCGCTCCTAATGCTACATTCCCTAATCTCATCTAATCACGACACTTTGGCATGGCCTGTAATTTAATCCGTTCTGTCAGCTCATCCCTTAATGATGTTTCTATTACGGAAACTTTTCAGAAAAGTGGAAAAAATACCATTTATAGCACAGGCGGGTAGTAATGTGCACATACAAAGAAGTCAGAGAAAAAGATGGGGAAAGTGAGCGTGTGATTGTAAGTTCATTTAAGCTTTTTCAGCACTGACTAAGAACATGTCCACTAATGAAACGAAAGAAGCAAACACAAGCCATTAACATGAGCGTAAACAAATCTGCTTTACTTCCAAATGATGAATGAGTACAATGGCTTTTCTTTTTCATTTTAACAGCATTTTGTTATAGTGTGAGTGGCTGAATGGCCAGACGGAGTGTTTGAAGAGAGGGGGAGGGGGGTTGCTAGAGCTTTAGGCAGCAATCTTGCTGGGCTGCTTTAAGCTAAATCCACCCCCGGTGAAGCGAGGTCCATCAACACGTTGGGGCAGGATGACGGGCTGTCCGGCCTGGGTCAGACTTCTCTCCTTCTCTCTGAAAAGCAGTGCAGAATGAAAGAGAAATATTAAAAGGTGAAGGGGAAAAAATATAAACACTCCCTATATGTCACCTAACCTGCCTGGGGTCTATGTACAACCCATGGGTTCTGAATGGCCCACCATTTAGACCAGTTATATAGATAACCATCTGTACCATGTTTCATATAGTAAATATTTAAAAGTATATATGAATTGCATGTTGATACCTTGAGATGCTTCAAGCCTTTAGAGTCTAGTTATAGCAAGACTACGTTATGAGCAGGGCATCTGAAAAATGGTGACAGAGAGTGGGGTAGTGTAGTGTTGGAGCAGAATCAACAGAATTGCCAAATTTATGCTAAATCAGAAAGTTTCAGTCAATACAAAAATCCGTCTGCAGATTTATCCTTTGAGAACATACAATGCATCCCTAAAAATGCATCCATTACACAGTGGTGCATGCAAACCCTCCTATACTAACTGATGTAGCCTTTAAGTGCTGGGCAAGCGTCGCCGCAGTGTACACAAAGTTTAGTTTCATTTTGTTTTTGCTGCTCGCCACTAAAGACGTATAAAATGTAGAGTTGAGTGAGAAATGATTGACTGGACATAGGGCATTTCTCAATTAAATGATCTGGTTATTTTTGTTGTCATTGCGATATATTACATTACACAGTAACCTAAAGTGCATAACTGCATAGTTAGTTGAAATGTACAAAATTAAGACCTCAATCAGTCTGGTGGGTATGTGGTCTCCTCCCACCACTAATCTGGCAGCTCATACATAGGTTAGGTCCTACAATATTCAGTCAGTTGAAAAGGCTTGGTTGTATTATTTTCATGTTTGCTTTGTTTATACGTGTGTCTTGGTTTAGAGTCCCTTGGGCTCGACCATGTGTTAATGTGGCCATGATCCAAACAAATATCGGCAAACAAGTTGAGTAAGGCCGACATACATTTACACACGTGTACACTCTCTCTTTCTGCCTTCTGTACACACACAAACACACACACACACACACACACACACACACACATCTCCCAGCAGAGAACATCTGTTGTCATCCTGATCCCTTTCAACTGCTCTCTTGCGATCGCAAAGCCTTCATCTTTCATTCAGTACACCGCTAGTGCAGGACCTCTCAACCACATGCCCACCATACCCGAACACACACCATTGTGCACAGCACAAAGCCTTCCCCCTCGACGCTACAAACTTCTTTCTCTCCCTCTCTGTCTTAATTTCTCTCTCGCTCGCTGCATTTGTCCAATATCAAATGCCGTCAATTAAAATTCACTGACTGTGTAATGCAAATTTGCATGGGGAATGATGAAGACATTTGGCAACAAGCTTGAAACGTGCACACACACATGCTTCATGCACCTTTTGTTTGTCTCCATAAACAAAGCAAAGAACACCCAGCTAAGTTAACATAATGTGGAAGAAGCTTCAAATACACTGACCTTTGGGATTGAAATCGCAGACATCTGTGAAACGTGCTTTGATCGAAATGCAGTTCGCTTGACTTATAGAATCAGCATCATCTGCAGCTAATGCTTTCTGACAATCGCAGAATCAAGCCTTATAATTACACTTTCCGTGTTTTCCAGCAGGATGGGATTTTCAGAATAATTTGGCCAGATGTGGAGGTATTTCAAGTCAAGTCACATTAAGTAGGTGTTGGTCATTTCAACTATATATACACAGTACACAGTACAATAGAATGATGTTCCTCCAGGACAATGGTGCAACACAAAGAAGAAAAACAGGACACAACAAAGAACAAAGCAGAACACCACCAGACTACACAAATGTGTGCAGGATAGGACTAAAGAGAGAGTGCAAAAAACACCAACAGTACAATAATTTACAGGACAAGACTGTCACCAAGAGCAGTAACAGCACTGGTTTAAGTGAATGCAGTATAATAACAGGATTAGAAGGAAAAAAGAAACAATGTACAGTATATAAAAAAAATACAGGGTATTTACAGTGTCAGTTGAGGAGTAAGTTTCTTTGTTTATGGCACAACAGTTCAGTGTGTGTATACAGTATGATTGTGAGAAAGGAAGCAGTTCAGTTCAGAGTGTGAGCAGTTATGGAGTTATTGTCTTTAATTCCAAGAGGTTAAGCTGGTGAGGACAGGTTTGCCAGATTTGCAAGTGGCAGAGACAGCCACAATAATCACAACGAGGCCAAGAGAGGCAATGATAACAACACGAGAAACAATAAAACATGAGCTCTGACAATACCATCAGTAACACAAACTTAAACACCATCACCACCAGTAACACCAATATCATCCCAGTACCATCAATTCAAACAACACTGTCAACATCCCTGCAACTTTCATCGTCAACTCTAACAATGCTATTACCACCAGTAACACCAACTCTAACAATGCTATTACCACCAGTAACACCAAATCTAGCAATGCTATTGCCACCAGTAACTCCAAATCTAGCAATGCTATTGCCACCAGTAACACCAAATCTAGCAATGTTATTACCACCAGTAACTCCAACTCTAGCAATGTTATTACCACCAGTAACACCAACTCTAACAATGCTATTGCCACCAGTAACTCCAAATCTAGCAATGTTATTACCACCAGTAACTCCAACTCTAGCAATGTTATTACCACCAGTAACAGCACATATGACACCATGACTCCAGGTCAGATAAAACATAGCTTCAAAAGGTGGCCATGAAGTGGAATGTTTCTTCTTACCCACACACTGAGACCCACCATCCAGTCTCTTCATCAGAATTTTTTAATTCGTGCCTTGGGAACTCTCAGTCAACCTTCATTATAGTATACATGACTCAGGTGTTCCACTCTAGGGTAAAGAATACTGATTACCTGGCTCAGGTGCGTTACGTCCCTGTATAGGGCAGAATTAAAGACAGGCTGGGCCTCCCCAGGCCTGGAAAACTCTGCCTTAAAACATTGCTACCACTGCCTTCGAGAGCTTTGGGAACTGACACCCATAGTCCAATGCCTTCTCCACAGCTCCACCTGCATTTTGGCTCAGATTAATCTTAGTCAAATTTCATTAAGTTAGCCTTTATTCATTAATTACATGGCTAATTCATAGAGCAAAATTAATCTGCACATTGATGATGGTTTGATAATAACTAGAGACGCAACAGTTCTTTATTAACAGGCAGAACACAGCCGTATCAGATGCCATTATAGAAAGACTAATGAAGTTATGTGTGAAGTTGTTTATTTAACACATCCATATGGCGGCAAATGTAATAAAAGGCCAGCATATAGGACTAGTGGATCAACCTCAGATAACAGCTTGTACGGAATGCACATTATTTTGGTGTACTGTGGTTTATTGTTAAGGTTATAAATGTACTTAAAGTTATGGAAGCATACTCTTTGCCTTTGCCATATGATATTTTATGATCTGTAGCTATTTGTAGGTTTGTCACTATGAATAAGCCCTTTTCACTTTCTCATCAAAGAAAGGGAGAGCAAGAGAGAAGGAGAAAGAGCGACTGTAAGTCAATATCTCAGATTGATTTGTGCCTGGCTGAAAGCCAAGGCTTTACACTCCCAACAGGAGAAAGTGTGAACATTTCTCAACTTTGATTGGTTTCATTAATAGAAGAAAGAAAGAGAAACGTCCATCCACTAAAATGACCAAAATCCACCCAACCTCCACATCTCATGCTGTCTCGAAGCAAAAAATACGTAAGTCTAAGGGAAAACCATGTTAATTACATTTGCATCTTTCTGCTGATCAGAGATCAGCTTTGTGGTATCTAAGAAACAACACAATCTGTTATAATGGTTTAGGTACCAATTTGAATGCCTTAGGGTAAATACTCTGCTTCTATACCATGGCAACACAAAAGTGAAACAATCTTCATGTATAGTACCTGGAGAAGCAGCAATGTCAGTACTATTTTCTGAATGTTCAAAGTGACCCTGAAGTCAAGTCTGTTAATAACAGGATTGGACAGCACTCGATACCAGAATTAGAATTTTAACCCCTAACCTGTTTCTTTAAGTTTTAATCCTGCCTGGCCAAACTCATGTTGAACTTCTTTGTATATGATTGACATCGGCAGTCATCAACCTCTTTTTTTCCTGACAAACTGACAGTTTTTTTTGACAGATTTCTAACACTGGTCATTAGTTTCCCTCACCTTTGGTCTGATCTGTGTCTCATCTCATTTAAAAACTTGTACTGGTTATATGATAAGTCAATTTTTCATTGTCAACAAGGAGAATACTTCTGTCCTTGGTTCCTATCAGTGTTTCTTCCTCTTGCTCCTGGGAGGTTTTCCTTGCTCATTAGAGGTATTCAGATATCTGATGCTACTTTGGCACTTTGTCTGGTGTGAAATACATCATCAACTTAAAGGAGACATAATAAAAAATATATTGTCATTGCCCATTCACGTGTAGATTACTTGTCAAGGTATCTACTATTCAAGAAATTGTCAAATATGAAGTCTTTGCTGTTTTGGAATATTTCCCTTTTACATAATGCATGTGATTCTACAGGCTCTTGGGATTTGCCTCGTCACTTCAAGCAAACATAGCAGCTGCTGTTCCAACAAACAGGTTAGTGTAAAACTGCAATATAAGGTCACATATTGCTTATTGTTTACTAACTTTAAGTAAGTTCCTCTGGGACAAATAAAGTTGTCTGAGTAAGAACTGCTGTGTAAGTGGCTGATTCAGCAAATGTTTTTTTCACTGATGGTAACAAGTTCTCTGTTTGATGACTGGACCAGATTCCATCCTCACTAGAGTAAGTGTCATGGAGAAGACGAGAATGTACCTAAACAGTTTGCCTAGTAAAGCGTACATACATCGCGGACACACACGAGAGAGTTGGTAAACCACGCACTTTAGTCTGAGAACGCTCTACTAAGGAGTAAAGATTCCCACCAGAAACCAACGTTCTCACATACACACAGAAGGTATATAAATTGGAGAAGGAAACAGAAGGATACAGGCTGGAGTTAAGCCGGCATGAAGACCCAATGTTTCAGTGCAGAGTACTCCCCCCCTTCCTGTTTATATACCCTGTGACGTGCATGACTTCCTGTGCCATGTGCGTGTCACGTGACTGGTGCATGTGACAGTAAGACATTGTGTTTAATTCTTTCCTTAAAGAGTCAATATCCAAACTATAATCTCCAACAAAAAAAGAATAAATTCTAACCCTAAGTATTTGTGCCTTTTATGACAACTGACATAGACCTATATAGACATTTATGTAGGTTAGTGTCAGTTGTCATGAAAGCTCATATTGAGGTCATGCAGCTGGACATATAGTGAAGAATTAGTTTAGAAAGCTGCATATTTTAACCACCTGTAGCTTGAGCTAACATAACATTGCAACCTGACTAGCAAGAAATTAATGATGGAGAATTGGTAAACAAAAGCTACATGCACATGTATCTGTCTCTCTGTGTAAACAAGCTTAAAAAGTTTAAAAAACCTTTACCCCTCTACAGCTGTGGTCATTAGCATACAAAATCACCCCCAGGAAATAAGCATTTCATCAAGGAGAAATAAAGCTTAATAATAACATTAAAAAATAGAAATAATGGACAAATAAAAATATATTAAAAAAATGCAAATCAGTTAAAAGCAGTCTTTCAATTTTGTTAAGAAATGTTTGTATAACTTCATAATAGCACAACTAATTATTATCATAATTCTCAAACTAATTACTCAGTTTAAGAATAATGATACACCACACACTCTGTTCTTGTCTGTCCTTGATTAAGATACACCGTACAGTTTTTTTTGTTCAAGCTAATATTAGCATGATGGCAATTGTTATGAGGAAACTGTTGTACTAAAACTTTACTAGTCCAATTTGGATAATTTATCCAGGAGATGCAAAAATGTTGTACTGTACAACTCCTCCTTAGGTTGAAAATTATTTTTTATTAACATTACATTGCATTTATTTCGCTGATGCCTTTATCCATTACAATCTGAGAAATACTCAAGTTTCAGGACCGAGTGAGAACCATGTGCTAAAATCTTTATAGAAGATGCTGTAAATCATGCAATAATTACTATGAAAGAACAAATGAACAGGTAACATTTGTGAGTCTTGTCTAAGGACTGTACTCCAATCTGCTGCTGTCACGCTGCGGTATCCCCTTCTCCTTGCATGCCGGGCATGCACACACACACCACGGATAGTTGACCTACATACTTTTATTTCAAACATACATAAACCAAAACAAAACCGGCATTTGAGCCAAACTCTAAGTATGGACAAAAAACCAAAAGGAGACACGAGGAAAACAAGCGGGAGAACCAGAACTAAACAAGATGAAGGACCGGGTTGACCGACACTGAGACCAAAACACAAAGCCCTTAAATAATACACCACAGCGAAAAAGCACCAATGACAAAACTGTACTGAAACAAAATGACACCCAGGTGAAACTAATAATCATACCTCAAGGAAACAAAAGACTTTAACAAGGGTGGCCACCCACCGTCATAAGCCTCCAGCCCTGACAGTACCCCCCCTCCTAAGACGCACCCCCGGGGCACCCACAAAACACCAACAGAGGAGGGGGGGAGGCAGAGGCAAAGGGAAGCGTCCTGTGAGCACCACCCGGCCGCGTCCACCTGGATGACCTCCTGCCCGGCGCTCCGCACGGCCAGGGCGGTCCGGGTGGGTCTCATGGGACGCTCCCCTTTGAATGTTCCAATCCTCACTTGGGAGCTCCCTGCCGGTAGCCCCTCGTAGTCCTCAGGGGTGGAGCCCCCTACCGGGAGCCCCTCACTGTCTTCAGGGGCAGAGCCCCCTCCTGTGAGACCTTCCGCAGGGAATCTCTCACTGTCCCTGTGGGCGGTGCTCCCTACCGGGAGTCCCTCCCTGTCCTCCTGCACAGAGCCCCCTCCTGGGAGCCCTTCAGAGGGGAATCCCTTGTTGTCCAGGGGGGCAGAGGCCCCTTCCAGGAGCTCTTCCTCCACTCTGGGGTCTATTTTTCTATGAAGAGCTCCTCCAGTGCTTACGGAGACCCCAGTAGCCCCCCCCCAAAAAAAAAATTCATGGGAAGGCCCCCGGCTCCTGTGGCTGAAGCGGGCCCCTCTGTGGCTGAAGCGGGCCCTTCTGTGGCTATGGCGGGCCACTCTAGAAACCCCTCTGTGGCTGTAATTGGCCCCTCTGTGACTATAATGGGCCCTGCTGTGGCTGCTATGGGCCCTTCTGTGACTATAACGGGTCCCTCTAAACGCCTCTCTGTAGCTATAATGGGCCCCTCGGCGGCTACTAAACCCTCTGAAAGCCCTTCAGCGGCTAACAAACCCTCTGGAAGTCCCTCTGTGGCTAACAAACCCTCTGGAAGCCTCTCTGTGGCTAACAAACCCTCTGGAAGCCCTTCTGCAGCTAACAAATCCTCTGAAAGCCCTTCTGCGGCTAACAAACCCTCTGGAAGCCCCTCTGAAAACGCCTCTGCGGCTAACAACCCCTCTGAAAACGCCTCTGTGGCTAACAGCCTCTCTACTGGGCTAAACTGCTCGGCGAATGGGCTAAGCTGCTGGGCGAACGGGCTAAGCTGCTAAGCGAATGGGCTAAGCTGCTGGGCGAACGGGCTAAGCTGCTGAGCTAAAACAGGCCTCAAGGGCTCTACTAAATGGCCAAAAGGCTCCTTTAAAGGACCCAAAAGGTCCACGGGTTGTGGGTTCCGTGCTGCCCCAACCGGGGAGCAGGCTGCCGCCGTCCTCTGGGCACTGGTACCGGCCTCCAGGACGCCACAGCGCTCGTGAGCGTGTTCTCTGGGCTTGAGAGCGTGGTCTGGGCGCTTGAGAGCGTGGTCTGGATGCTCGCGAGCATGGTGGTCTCGGTCCTCGCGAGTTTGCTCTCGTGGGGCAGAGATCCGGGGTGCTGGGCCTCGAGGAGAGGAGAGACAGGCTGCGTGGCCTCACGGAGCGGTGGAGGACTCAAAAGAGCCCCCGTCTTAGTTGCCTTGGCTCGGGGACACAGGGCGCGCCTCCTTGCCCGCTTCCTCCTCGCCGGTGGACTGGCTCGCCAGTTGGCGAAGCCATATGCAGCCATGTCTTGTTCAGGAAAGCTCCTGAGAGAGCACGGACAGTTCTCTCAGGAGCCACTCCTCTTCTTCGGGCAAGCACGCCCGAACTCCAGCGCCCCTTGTTGGTCGGTCGGTCAATCTGTCATGCTGGGTCCCCTTCTCCTCGCATGCCGGGCATGCACACACACACCACGGGTAGTCGACGTGCATACTTTTATTTCAAAATACATAAACCAAAACAAAACCAGCATTTGAGCCAAACTCTAAGTATGGACAAAAAAAACAAAAGGAGACACGAGGAAAACAAGCGGGAGAACCAGAACTAAACAAGATTAAGGACCGGGTTGACTGACACTGAGACAAAAACAAAAAGCCCTTAAATAATACACCACAACGAAAAAGCACCAATGACAAAACACATGTACTGAAACTAAACGACACCCAGGTGAAACTAATAATGATAACTCAAAGAAACAAAAGACTTTAACAAGGGTGGCCCCTACTGGCCACCCACCGTCATAAGCCCCTGACAGCTGCATGGATGACAGCAGTGTTACCTACTATGCCACACGGAGCTTACAGCGCCTGGTATCCCTAAGAGGTCTCCACTCCAAATACTAACCAGGCTCAATGCTGCTTGGCTATAAGCCATACATTTGTGGGCAGTGCATGGGTAGGCCAGCGGTTGATTTGTTTAATTAAAATTGTCCACAGCTCCTTGTTCAGTGCAAGCAAAGATGTTCCATACTTTTTCAGGACTGAGTGTTCTATTTTAACAGCCAGTGGCACCCAATCATATGAAGTCAACAAGTGGAGCACAAATACAAAAGATGGAATCTCCTACAGAGTCCCTGATAGCACTACCGACGACACATAAAACTGTACTCCCCTCCCCCTCAATAATAACAGTGCCTAGTCATACATAATAATAGTCTGAATTACCCTGAGAGATGGATTTAGTATTGTGGCACATTGATTGCTTCAAGCAGAGATTTCAACTATGAATAGGAAACAAAGGAAATATTTTATATGAAACAGCACGCAGAACCACTGATACATGTAATGTTGTAATCATATCCAAATTGTGTCATGTTTTGGCAAAATGTTCTCTTATTAATGCACCATAACGCAACACGAAATCATCATTGTGTATCTTGCAGCAATAAGCACAAACTAAAATAATGTTTCTGATGGTTACTAATGATAAAAGTCCTAAAATTGTCAAAAGCATCTGAAATGGAGCTTTAACGTAGAGCTTTAAATCAGGCCAAACCCAAATATAGTCTATAGAATAATTTTCTTCCCTCAGGCCATCAGACTTCTCAATCAGGACTGAATCATAAACTGTACCCATCCACACCCACACCCACACACACACACACACATACACACATGCATTTAACTTCTTCCTGCTCCTGACTCAATGCATATACACACCAAACTGTTCTGTCTTCAACAAAATAGACCCCGAATGCCACTGTAAAAACCCTTTATTTATTATACACTGCACAATCTCTGTCTTGCTGCTGCTATTGTTTGCACAATTATTTAATTATTGCTATCCCTATATTTGCATTTTTTTGCACACTTAATGACTCCTCTACTAGAATATAGTATAATACTATCGTAATACTTTATTCATTTAAACTTGTACAACAGCTGATTTTGGCAACCACACTAAATGTTTTCTTGTCCTGTCTTTTTGTGCTTCTTGTGTTTTTTCTTGCACTCTCTCTTTCTTTCTGTCTTTGCATACTGTGTTTTTTGTCCTGTCTCCGCTAATTTAGTCTTGTGTTGAGGATGTCCTTTTGCCTGTTTTCATCTGTGCTTTTCTGGAGTATCTTATTGTTTCTTTCTCTTTCCCCATGGACCTTATTGCATGAGTGTGTGACTCCAACATGCCAGATTAAAAGCCATCTTAGGGTCATGAAAGTGATGAATAAAGTAAGGAGAAAAGAAAACCAGGGGAGAATACAGGATACAAAGGTTGGAAGCAGGCTATGAATCACATTCAATCATATACAATTCAAAATGTAATCACATTTAAACACAAATTTGTAAAATGAATCCAACCAAACTGGGCCCTGTTGAGTATCAACAAATATTTAAAGCATATATATATATATATGAAAAATACTGAACACCAGTTACTTTTAAATGTTTAACTATGTGTGAAGGTTTGCATACTTTTACTGAAAGGAACAAATGTACAGTTTCCCCCTAACAACACATTTAGTCAATCAACCAAGAGATGTTTCGTGTGTAAGCTTTATTTCTTTATGGTGTTATTTCTTTAGTGTTCTTTAGATACCAAATAGCGAATCTATTTAACTTTGCTTGACACCTTTATATGATTTGAAGCAAATATGTAATGATTTAGGTATGATGCTAACAGAAGTTTCCAAAACTACAGAATCAAACTTTATTGTTATATTGGGGCAAGGGTTGGTAAGTATTTTATTTTATGCCAAACTTTAAGGAGAAACATATTTGGACAGATAAATCTGTTGTAACAGTCTCGCCCTGTCTAGCCTCAATCCTTCCTGTCACTCCATGTTTTGTTTTCTACTCCACCGTTACATCTTGTCTTCATTTACATTTAACACGTGGTTTTGGATTCGGTCACGCTCTGCACCATATGCTTTCTGTAGTATTCTTACACTCTGCCCTCTACTGCCCTGCCACCCCTGCCCACACCTGCTTGTTTATTCCCATGTGTTTCAACAGTGTTTGATTTATCAGTATGCATTTATACTGGTGTTGTTTGTCGGTCATCCATAACACTACCCTTGGACCTGAATACTCGTATTGCTGTTTGGTGTTTCTCGCGTTTTCTATTTCTGTAAGTATGTAAAAAGTGTCCATTTGTCATACACCCTGTTCCAAATTATTATGCAAATGATATTTTTCTCATTTATCTAAATAATTGATGTAAACAACAGTCAGA
>JBBJLS010000082.1:23925398-23949101 GCA_037577275.1 Bryconaethiops microstoma | reverse complement strand
AAGAAGTAGTAAAATAATGGAGAAAATGCGGCAGCACGACGCATCATGGCTCATGATGAAACTCCAAGAACATCCTTTAGAGAGCAGCACTGAGTAATGTTTGTTTATTTGAGCTGAAAGTTTTAGGTAGAAGTTCTAAATCTTAATTCTTCTAGATGAGGATAATGTTAACAATCACTATTACATGCTGCACTACTTTTATTGTCGTTAACATGTATGCTAGTTCTGTCCCATTTCTGTCCCTATAAATGAACAGATATGCCACTGAGTAGAACGTAGGTGTTATTTAATGAAGTGGATGGTAAGTGTAGCTTTTATGTATCACCTGAGTTAATGACCTGTGCAGTAATTGTTTGTATGCAGAGTACTTAAAAAATACAAAAACAAAATGTTGTCCGGGACATTTTATGCCAGCATGCAAATATTCATCTAGCCTCTTTGAATTCAGTTCCACCAGTTATGGCAGTTATTGCTGCTTTTACAAAGTGCACTTATTGCAAATGTATCCCCCTACATTCCAAGAGTCATCTGAAATGTTGTAGTAATTCAAAACAACATGTTTTGATGCCGAAGAGAGTCATTCAAATATTCTTAATTCTCATTGATTCACAGGGTTGAGCTGTTCTCGCTTGAAATGAACAACCTTCCTTTCTGGGAAAGATAGAGATAATGATGAGAGAGGAGAAAAAAGTGAAGTCTATTGAGGTGTGTGGTTAGCCGCAGGCTACCCGCTCTACCTCTTTCAGTCAATAGATTGAGAAAGTGCTCAGAGCTTATTAGACACTATTTCTGGTGCTGAAAGATGGGAAAGAAATGAGTCATGTTTATTCTCTGGCCTCGGACCCTCTGGATATTGGCAGATCTCACAGAACGTATATTACGAAAAAGCACTGAAATTCTCTCAAAATAGAACTATGTTAAACACTTTCATTTCCAAGCAATTTTTCTCTCCACACATGAATTTTTCTGATCCACGCACGCAAAAAATTAGATAATGTCCCTCTTGGGTTTCAGTCCTGATGTGAAGCGGAGAAATTTTAACCGGCAAGCTCCCAATTATGGTCCACATCAGTGAAGTAATGGGGCAAATCAGGGTTTGTTAACTGTGCTCTACTTTAGACTAATAGGCTGGTGGATAAGTGGGACTTAGCTGGAGGGATTCTAAGGTTCTTTGTGAAGATTCATGGTGGTCTGGCTGTTTTTCTATGGCTGTCAAACCGCAGCAAGGAAATAATCTCTGAGAAAATAAGTCCGAAAGGAATGAATGATGTCTTAAAGTTGTAATTTGGCAAAAAAAATCTAACTTGCAAGATGTTGCCCTTATCTCAAATATAGATCAGTTTAGTGCTTTTGTCTCTGTAATTGGAGCTATGAGGCCAATACAGGTAACAAATAATAAAAGCTTAAGTCAGTTAGCATTGTGTAAACTGCATGCCTTTATCATCACACATTTGTCTTGAATGATGTTGAGCAGTTGAGTAATCTCAAAAACAGTGCCTCTCCTCATTATAATATAACATACCACAATCTTCCATCACTACCTTCTGTTCCCTGTGGGGTTTTCAAATGGGGTGGTGGGAGAGTAGCTAGTCTTCTAGCTTAAAGCAGAAGCTATGGTTTGAAGCAAGCGTTTGATCATTCAGGCATAAGGTTTGTACATATAGTCTTTTTCATTATTTTTTTAGCTGCACTAGCCTCATTGAGCCAGTGCTAAACTAAAGAGGCACACTTCAGACACAAACACGTCTTGGCTGATCTCCTACATTTGAGACACGGGCAAAAGTGATTTTTCACCATAACATCACTTTCCCATCTCTTTGGGACAAAGCAACTGAGGTCAAATTGTCCCTCAGGATCTCAAGTCTAGTACAGGCCCAACAATTTACATTCCAGCCTTTATAAGTCAAACAGGCAGCTGTCTGAAAGCTGGAGAGAGTGATTTTGATCCCTGTGTTATTAAAGTTGTCTATGAACACAAGAGCTACTTGTTCTTGGTGGGGGTTATTTGTTTGACATTCATATAGTGTCACTGCCATAAAACAATCTCAGAACTGCATTCTCAGTTTTTAACCTCAAAGGAACTCTATATGTCCCTATACGTTATGAGAACATTTTATGAGGAATATACCAATAGAAATTCTGAAGAGGAAACATTTCAAGCTTATTGTTGTTAAATTAGATATGAATATTCCATATCTATTTCATTAGAAAGCTCTGCCTTTTATTTCTACTAGCTTGGCACATGGAACAACATCTGCATTATAGACCTCACTATAAAAGGTACACAATTACAGAAAGTAACTTTTCACATTTTGTCACTCTCTACCTCATACATCATTGATCAGATTCTAAACACACAGTTTCGAAAACACTGTTAACCAGATATCATTTGGCTGATGGACAAATCGACAAATCATTAAACAGTCGTTACACTGACACAGTAGTGTGTGTGGTGATGATACAAGTGTGTCAGAAATAACAGAATTGATTGGGTTTTATACAGAAATCCGTGCTGCTGCTACACTATTCCCCAGTCAGCTATAAAAGTGGTTTCAGAACCTTTAGGATGAGTTTGAGTGGTGAATTTGTGATAATCATCTAATCATCTAGTACCTGGCCTCTCTAATGCTCTTGTGACTGAATGCAATCAAATCCTTGGTGCAATATTCCAATATCTAGTATATATACTTCTTTCCAGAAGTGTGTAGGCTGTAGGTGAAGCAAAGATGGGACAAATTCCCTATAAATAGCCTTGATTTCAGCAGAAACTTTAGATGTGTGACTGTATACACATTTTTGACATAGTGAATGGATCGTGGTCCATGAATCAAAAATATTTAGACAAGAGATGAGGTACAGTCTCTTACACCAGTAAGGTGGTGCTATAAGTGCTTCTAATAAAGTGCTCAATGAGACCTCTTATGTTAACCAATCATCTACTGCACATAATCATACATGTATATTACATATTATTTTGACATTAATGATATTTATTTAGATTTTAACAATACATATTAGGTTGCACGTATGTGAACAGTCTTTTACTTTGTTCATCTTTGATTTTGGCTCATTTCATTTTGTGGTGATTCAAACATGAAGGTGGCTGTTTAGTGCAAAGTGATCATTTCTAAGGCACATTTTCTTATGACAGCAAGGATTTGCAAGAGATACATCACACAAAACATTGAAGTAGACTTGGACACTGTTTCTACTGCATTTCTAAAGCCGAAGAGCCTGGGCCTGGCTGAGTTCGCTCCAGAGAAAACCAGTGGAGGTGAACTGGGCAGACGGAGCAGGGCAAAATGATTTTGCTTGACGAGACGAAGCCCTTTACGGTCTGTGCACATGGCTCATACTTCCGCAAAAAAGCCAGGGAAGGAAGGGGAAAAAATGAAGGAAAGAAGAGAGACAGGGAGAGAGAGAGAGATAAACAGAAAGAGAAAGTGGAGCACACAGACAGGCAGAGAGAAAGAGAGATGGAGAAAGAGGTAGAAAGAGAAAGCTACAATGAGAGAGAGAGAGAAAGAGAGAGAGAGAGAGAGAGAGAGAGACATTAGGGGAGCTGTGTGGAGCATGAGTAACTCTAATATAAAGAGAAACTGAATTTAATATGGAAGGAGTGAACAGGGAGTAGAAAACAAACAAACACACACACACACACACACACACACACACACACACACACACACACGTGCTCCCAAGGTTGCATCTGCCTTTTCTGCTGTCAGGTTATTGGCTAGTGGAATAAAGTGGGGCTACTATTTTTAATCTAAAATTAATTAGCGGCATTTCATTTGGCAGCAGAGGCAACCATGCGGTCATTAACTTTGTGGGAAATTATGTTGCACCCGGCGTTTTGATCACCAGAGACCACCATTAGCAGAACAAAGAACACACAATTCATTTACTTTTAATTCCATCCCTCTCGTGTTGCAAAATGCCACTCACCTGTTTAAGTATTGAACGCTGTTTCAACACTATATTCTTGGGGGAGATATCTCAGAAACTCAGGTAAAAGGGCTAATTAGAGAGGCACTGCAATAAAGGCACAGAGAGGGTGCTTTATGTATATGTGTGTGTGTGTGTGTGTGTGTGTGTGTGTGTGTGTGTGTGTGTGTGTGTGTGTGCCAGGATTCAACCATGAGCGGGTGCTTGCATGCACTGTGTGTGCAAAGTCTGCATCATACGTTTAAAGCAGAAGCATTGCAATGGTACTCCCACATATTGCATTAAGCATCACAATGTATTAAACTCAGTGGTGAAACAACAGCATGGTTAGAAACTGACCTGACCAAATAATGGAATACATCAATATTTTAGCACATCAGAATACTCTCAGAAGGTTCGAGGCCTTATTTGCATATAACCTTATATCATATGCCTTTCTATGAAATCAGTATTGCAACAATAATGTATAACCCTGTGACAGAATTCAAACATGGAGGATCTCTGTGCTAGCTAATCTTTTTCCTTGATAACACAAGGGGCTGTCCTGGGTGTACAAGGGTGCAAAAGCATGACTCCTCAGTTAGAATTCCTAAACCCTCGGTCACGTTTTGGGATAAAGAATAATTAAGTTATATAATGCATGCATCTAAAATGCCTTCATGTCATTTCTGTGAATAGAGATATTGTTGCTACTGTTTGTAGAAAAGCATCAATAAGGGTTTCTGGTAAAGGCAACAGAAGTGAATGTGCAGTCCAGAGGTGCCCCTGCCGTTCTCCTAAATGCTGCCATGTTTAAAGACAACCTTTCTGCAAATATTAAAACTGTCTCAATGATCCTAAAGACTTCGAGTGAGCGAGAGAGAGACAGAGGTGTGTGTGAGACAGAGAGAGAGACAGAGAGAGAGAGTGAGAGAGAGAAAGACACGAAGGAGAGAGTTGAGGGAGAGAGGGAGGTGGGGAAGAGACCTTTCTAAGAACAAAAGGATGCTTAAAGTCCAGTTTTATTGTAAAACTGTGGAATTTCTTTTTCCAAATGGAGACACAGTTTATCTATGTTTTATTACCAACATGTTAAAGTTATTTTAAAACAGTTAAGAAATTATTTGTTTACTGGTGGTCGGTCAGGCACTAAAGGGACTAAAATTCGGTTTTAATTCAGACTGATTTGAGGGATTACTTGACATCATCAACTTATAATATAGTCTAATAGTACACACAAAAAAATATATAGAAATGACCAGCATTGTTACATACATTTATGACAATGAGCAGGCCAGTCTCTCTGTTTGTAAACATACAGCTGGGGACAAAAAAGACTATCATATTTGGTGGAAATATGTGTATGCTGCACAATATGAAAAATAAATTGTCTTTTTTTGTTGTTGTTTGTGTGCATAGGGCATACTGTGCCGATGTGTGCATCCTCATTTATTCTCAGTGCACACTCAGTGATTTTGCTTATGACCCAGGCTTGGGGCAGGGGTGGTGGGAGGTGAAACATGAAATTCTTGGTGTTGACGCACAGTGATGTAATCAAAACTCAGTGATTATTTTTTTAGAGGTGAGCAAAACTAAAATTTGGACAAGAGTTTTGTCTTTTAAATCAGCAGCTCTTTTTTAGTCTAAAGCCTCCTTTGTAGATAAGTATGAGCCACTGTGATGATGTTTGTCCATGTCTGTGCACCCTCAAATGTCAGGTTTTGTTAGTTTTCTGAGTGAAAATAAGCACGCATCCTCTACAGAAAACAAATCTCAACACATTCTAATGCCCACTCACTGTTCCTCAACTTTTCTTTTCTTTTCGGGGCAAATCGTGGCCTACCGGTCAGTGATCTGCCCCTGAGATCAGAAGGTTGTGGGTTTGTATCCCAGGACTGTCAGTGGCACCACTGAGGTACCCTTGAGCAAGGTACCGACCCACACACTGCTCCCCCGGTATGTGTTCCTGGCTGCCCACTGCTTTACTGGGTGAATGAGTTAAATGCAGATAATTATTTTGTGCTGTGGTGTGTTTACGGACGAAAAATGTACACATTATTTTCATTTGAATGGGAGGTTTTCAAACTTTCGCACACCACCATATGACTACAATAAAGTAAGTGACACTGAACAAAGAGCCATTTGGAAATGGAACGGTGAGCCAGTAGATCTGACTAACAGAAAAGATGAAAATCCTACTGCTCTTTAAGGTTTTCCATGCATTTTTTTGCATTTGTGATAAAAACAATGTTTCCCAGCAAATGACATTTTGCCCCCCCACCCCCAAAGAGCTAGACACAGGAACAAACACAGACATGCGCACACCTTGCTGTGCACTGGTGGCCGATGATAATTACATACGGAGGCCCTGCATTATTTATGCCAGCTTTTAAAATTCATTAAAAGTCGTTTGACCCCCATCTGAAACCTGCCATTATCGATTGACTTTACCATAATTGCTGCTTCAAGCCCGTAAAGATTTTCTGCCCTGCGATTACGAATGTAGGCCATCTAGCTAACATATGCTAATCAGACACGCGAAACTACGTAAGCAAGATTTTTTTTACCCCCCTCCTGCATCCTGGCTAATATGGACCACACTTTCTTCAGGATCCTTTTTTTCAGAATCCTGATAAGGCTGTGGAGCCTCTGGAGCTTGAGATTTTTTTCCCCCAAAATCTGCTTTTAATGTGTCTTAATTTGGATTTGATGTGGCTCACTGGAGAGAGAAAGATTTTAAATTACAGCTGTTAATTCCTCTTTTTATTTTTTTAAATCAAAACATGCAACAGGAAGACCGGCTAGTTCTGAATGGGTTGATATCCCTGGAGTTTGAACTGAACGTAAACAAAGAAAAAACAACAGTGTAATGAGGACAACAAGAGGGAGAGAAAAAAAATCCCAGCGTGCAATCTCATTTCATCACGCTTCGTTAGTAGCCGCGGCCACGCATTATCCAATCTGAAGAGAACAAAAAAATGCAACATCCAGTCTGTAAGGTGACCCAGACCTCTCTCTCACACACACACACACACACACACAGTTTAAGCAGGCTTTCCTTTAACATCTTAATCCATTAAATACCTTTATCGCTCATTCCAACCCTTCTCACACTTCCACATTTCACTCTTTTTACTATCAGGGCGTGTAGTTAAAAGACACTGCTGGGGATTTGTGTAACATCAGGCTATTACTGATGGCTTCTCTCTCTGTGTGTGTGTGTGTGTGTATGAGAGAGAGAGGCGGCGATCGATGAGCCGCTCGACAGCCAGGGCTTAGATTCTGTATTTAAACACGTGCCCAGGAGACTTCCAACAGCCAAGATCACACAGATCCTGGAACCACACACATCTCAAGAAATAAAGGCGCGGGGGGGGGGGTTAAAGTCAGATATCACACTGAAATGTTGTTGTTGTTTTTTTCAATTTGAAATAAACAATAGAAAGCTTTATAATAACTATTAATTGACTAAATAAAGTGATGACTTGATTTTTATGGTCTACTATAGATACTCAGATTGTCTCTAACTAACGTTCAGTGAAACATCTATTAATGTAATTAATAAGGTTAAGTTAAAATAAAGGATTCTATTAAATTTAACCCCTATTCTTAACCTTAACATCAATCTACAACTTAAGTCTAATCCTAAACCTAAACTTAATGCTGTTGATTATCCAAGGAACAATTAAAGTAGATACTTATTTGTGGATCTATGAAGGAGCATCAAATTAAAGTGTAAACAGAAATGATCAGGAATTTATAGGTAACTACAAAAATATAACATTGGGACACTGGAAATATAACATTGGGACAAGGAAAATTTCTCACACTGTGTTTGGGGGAAAAAAAGCTTTTTCCCCCCATAGTGTCATGGAATGATACTTTAAGATATAAAATAGACACTACATACATAAAAAACTGTGGCAGCAGTCATTTTGAGACCTGAATTTTGTCTGTACATTTGTTCAAATCATACCTTCAACATATAGTTGATATATAAAAGACTATATGACTGCAAGACGGAAGAAAACTCCAGGTTAAAGGAAACAGGGCAGTCACGGGAAACAAAAGGTAGTGATTGAAATTCTTTTTTTTTTTTAAGCATGGCCCCCTCCCAAACATTCATTTGTTTTTTTCAGAGTGTATCATACAGTGTCAGAAAACCACATTAGCATGGCTATTTCAGATTAATGAGTGCATCATTATGGTTTGGAGCAAGTATGTGATATAGTACGAGGCTAACCAATATTTTCAGTACTTATCAGCTGTGTTAGCACAAAAGCTTTAGTGCAAAACTAAAGACACAAAGTCACCAAACACGTCTCAGCTAACAAAATGTGCAAATTTGATTGTTCTATTAAACGACTATGATGTACGGGACCACATTATGATGTAACGGCACATAATTGCCACTTAATGTGACCTGCTGCTGGTAGAGAATCTTCTACACAGCTACAGGCTGAAAAGGAAAAAAAACATTAGAGCAGATACAGATTAATGAAGTGTAAGACTTGTTCCCTGCTTTGTATGAAAAACAAACAAAAAAGATGACTCCTATGAGTAAACAACTAATTATGTTGCCATTATACACTAATCAGTAGGTCATGGTTGATAAGTGTAAGTAAATGATAAACACTGACTCGCTTTTCTTGCCAGAGGCACCCTCCGCACACACAGTTTATTATGTCTACTGACACAATGTCTGTTCCTACACTGGGATTTGTAGCTTCTACTGGGAGACTATTAACAGAAGAAGGAGTGTTTGCAGAAATACTATGTGGGGGAAAAACAGGATTTAGGCATTTATTTTAGAAAAACACACTTCAAGACACCTGAAGCTGAAGAACAAAAGTTATTTCATTCTCTACAGGGTAAGATGATTTAGCTTTTGACAAATACAGGTTTAGATGTCATTTACAGGTCACGATGAGAAAACAGAATTATGCCCCAAATCTGCCAGTTGCAACTCCACCTAAGACACTTGCCGGTCGTTGTCCCCAAAACCGCGTCCATGGAGTCAAACCAGCGAAACTTTTTTCTGTCACAGAAGCTTTTGATATTGTGGTCTTTCATTATTCATAGTCTTGTTTGAGGTTTTTTTTTTTTTTCTTTTCGGTGTAGTTTAGCTGTCTGACTGAAACTGGCGCCGTAGAGGGGGGGGGGGTGTTAGTGGCAAATAACAGATGTACAATTTGGCTTCACGTAAAGTAAATAAATTGGCTTTATAGAGAGATTATTATTAGAGAGGGTACTAATTCAGTCATTCATGTGAAAGCAATACTAAATGCTGCATGTAGAGAAGATAAAAGCAGCATTTTGTTGCTGTACAGCACTTCTTTAGGGACCTAGTGCTTATTTAGACTTAAGCACCAGTTTGGTCCGGTTGTCATAAAATAAAGGGTTAGCTGGCACTTTCAAACAGTGTGAAGAACTGAAAAAAAAAAAAAACTATATGGGTTTTGATATGACAGAAATGAAATGGTACTGTGAGTAACTTGCAGAGTGTACTAGAAAGTAAGCAAGTAAGCTGGGAAATAAGGCTTAATTGCAGGTGATGAGACAGCATGCCTACTCTCCTAACAACTGAAGGTGAGACAATTTAGCTCACTGCTTATTTCCATACAAAACCCGGGCCAGTTGGTACACGGCACCCTTTCAGGGGCCGTAGTGGTTGTTCGCCTTGTCTGAAATCCATCCAGTGGGCTGACAGGGGGACATCCAGCTGAGCTACAGGAAGCAGCACAGTCACACTACTGCACCAGATGGCGCTGACTAGCCAATCAGAGCCAAGCAATCTGTGCCCATTATTATGAGTGTGCCAACTGCCCATTCAAGAGCTGTTTGTAGTAATCAGGGAGCCATAAGTACAAAGAGAGAAAGGTTTCTGCATTCATGTAGGTGGACTTGTGTGCATAGGCACATTGTTCTTTTAAAGTTCAGAATTACCGGTTATGTGAAAATGTTGCTAATCTAATCAATGAAAAAATTGAAGCAATATGCTAAGAG
The DNA here is from genome assembly GCA_037577275.1 of Bryconaethiops microstoma. Classification (NCBI taxonomy): domain Eukaryota; kingdom Metazoa; phylum Chordata; class Actinopteri; order Characiformes; family Alestidae; genus Bryconaethiops; species Bryconaethiops microstoma. The sequence continues at coordinate 23,939,168 of JBBJLS010000082.1, read as the reverse complement.
AAGCCACAGCAGATGCTGAGCATGAGACTAGATTTAAAAGTTACCTACTGGTAGTAATTATTTTATTTAGAAAACATTGCAAGAACATAAAACTATATGATACACTATACATTTTCTATTTATAGTTATTTTGAGTTATCTGGCTTGAGATTTTAAAACAAAACATTCTGAATATTAATTATATTCAAACCTTTTTTCCTCTAATTTTACAAATGCATCTGCAAAACATTTGGTTTAATATTGGTGAAAATATGGTACTGTATGTGGACAGATGAGGAAATAATTGAGTGCTGGCTAGATCCAGTCACCAGCCCTTAGAAAAAGCTACTGGTCGGATACAAGAGTGTCTAGATCAAAATTAAGAGTAAAGAAAACCACAAAATGCCAAATTCACAGCACTTGGAATTGAAGTCATGCAGGTTAACTGCTACAGCACTACAGTAGCACCCAAAGGCAGCTTCATCAGTCATAAGGGAATTAGGCCGAAGGCCTGCTGTTGGTGCCAGGTGCAAGATGTAAACGTATAGCTGTCCTGTTATTCGTTTTTTCCTGTCAGGGAGATCAGCTGGCTGTGCACTACTGGGTAATCTTCCATGCCACTTTTTATATTAAATCAAAGCCAAGCAGTAGCGGACAATGACCAACAACTGCTCTTCATTTCTCCGGCCCATTGAATCCTTCCTGTGTGGGAAGATTTTTTTTTATTATTCCTTTCACTCTTTTTTATTCTCATTTCCTGTGTTTTTCTTATTTAAGCTATCATTTTTAGCCGTGTCAGACATCGTCAATCAGGTCAGTTACAGTAAGACTTACACACACACACATACACACACCTATTAAAGGTATAAACACACACACACACACACACACACACACACACAGATACACTCACAGAAGGATCCAAATCACTATATTAGAAACAAGACCTTACATAGTGTTGGTTGATTAGAATTCTTTAGGAAATGATTCTGCGCACAGTAAATGTCCAAAAGTCATTAGAATATCCAGCTACTATAGTTGCACCTATAGCTGACACAGTTTGCTCCATAGACATAACATTACGAATAGAATGTGGTGTAGCACAGAAGGTCACAATGTCCAACACTAATCATCGACTAGAGGGGTATAAAGCCCCCAAGCACTGGGCTGTGAAGCAGCAGAACTGTGTTCTCTGAAGTGATGGAGCTCTGTTCACCTTTGGGATGAGGTAGAGTGGCATTTGAGATCCAGATCTAATCATCCAAGACTAGTACTTGTCCTCACCAATGCTCTGGTGGCTGAATGCAATCAAATCCTCACAGGAATATTCCTAATTCTAGTGTAAAGTCTTCTCAGAAGAATAGAGGTCATTGCTGCAGCAAAGGATTGACAAACTCCCAATTAATAGGCTTATTTTAAGAAGAATTTTGGGCAAACAAATGTTTAAAAACTTGGACTGCAGATGAAACCTCACCAAAATGCAACATGATTGAATTGATTCAACATGATTCAATTCAATTCAGTTTGATTCTGCTGTTATGATTCATGACTATTATTAGCCACACATGGTTGAAGGATCTATTTACACTGTCCTGGGAAAATAGACAATAACCAGGTCACACAGTGTCATTAATGTGAAGCACCACTCTTATGAAGTATGAAAAGTTACTTGAGTGCTAATGGTGCACCCTTGTGGCGAACATGAGTGAGAGAGTGAGTGAGTGAATGAGTAAGTGAGTTGCAAGTTAAATGTTTTTATATATAATAGCCAGGTGATCTTATTTCAATCAGAAAATGAGTGTACATTTTGCTAATTGCAGTAACAGTTACCAAATCATCATCAAAACTGATGCTGTTTTATCATTACCACAATGTACAATTACATTTGCATGTAATGACATGTAGAATAATATGTACAAAATTCCATTTGCTGAACTATGTCAATGCAAAACATCCACATAAGCTGAGAGAATGGTCAGTTTTTTTCACAACATATAATAAACATTTGTGCTTCTCATTTGCATGTTGTAGCTTTTTGAAATATTATCACCAATCCCACAATAACAAATGTTAAACAATATACTGTGCCATCCCAGCACTGATGAATTTTTAAACCTATAGTAAGGTATAATAAGGTAATCTGGCCTCTCCATCTTATGCATTCCCTCTCTTACCTGCATTCCTGCTCTTTGCGCTTCTGGGCAAGGTATTTTTTCTTGACATTTTGCAGCTCATTGGCCAGCCTCTCAATTTCGTACTTGTATTCCTGCGTCTGAGACTCGTACATACCGAGTTCGGAGGACAGCGCCTGGAAAACACATAAAATGATTACATTTATAGCATGAAATACATTTTCTGCTTTTGCCTTTGTGCAACTCAAAGATTGTCACAAGAAGCAATCATTATAAGTAGAATGCTCTTTGACAGATGGTCTTCATCCTTAGAATTTATAGTTGCCATAGGAAAAACATGCCATAATTACTTTCCATTTGTTAATGGTTCCTTACTTAACTTTCATAACTTGTGTAAATGAACAAGGTTATTATATTTACTGTGACTGTATCAGCAAACTACTGTTCTTCTTAAGTTTTCTTTTTATTATTCATTTTATATTTGAAAAAAGGTGCTGCTTCTTATCTGAGCCTGTTTGGAATTTTGGTATGGTCTAATATCTGGTGTAATGCTTGTGTATTGCACGGTGTTTTGATTGGTTGATCGGGTATTTATCATTTTAAATCGGTAATTTCCCCCATAGAGTAGCATGGGTGGTACATTTGGCCACTGTGACGTCACATCTAGCGAGCTAGGCTGAGCTGGACCAGTCACTAAAGACATGGCATTAGGAGGGATGAGACCTATGACTGGAATGAGTCAAAAGTGGGTTAGTTTGAACGTTTAAATGAATCAGCTGTTTTTTGCTTAAACAGACTTTTTTCTCTGATGTTGTAATCTCTTTCATAACCGTGCATATCCCCCCCCATTTTCAATCGTGCATGTTTCACTCCACCGGTTTTCAGCTTTTTCACTCCACCCATTTTCAACATGGCCTGATAATAGAAAATGATGGGCGAGAAGAATTGTGCTGTGCTGAGAATCAGAACGTTGTCGTTTCAATCCCTGCTTTAAGCTGAATTTCTTTTTGGACATAAAACCAGTGTTTCGTGCCTCTCTCTTTGGGTACATGTAACGTCTTGGACAGTGTCCAAAAATTGCTCATTTTATTGGCCATTGAAAACAAATGTGGAGAGAGAGGGCAAAAGACATAGAAATAGACATTAGTGATTTGAGGTGTCAGTAGAGTTTGTAGGTTCAAATCGAGCAAAAGGGCAAACGTTTGTGTACTCTGCACTTTGGGTAAAAATATTGGCACACCTCTCGTTGTGAAGAAGTATTGGTACCCCTGTAATTATGATAAGTGTTTTTACATGAACCCTCACCTGTAGTAACCACCTAGCAAAACCTTAGCAACCACTTAGCAACACCATAACAACCACTACAGTTACCACAACAACCAGAGAGCTATACCTCAGCAACCACCTTCTGACAGATTCTAGTTTTAAAAAATGTAATGCAAAATAAATGCATATCAAGACGGGAGTAATTACACTAAATCTACACCTTTAAAAGCTGTTTCATGCAAACAAATCTTACGAAAATGTGAATTTCTTTTTGCATCATAACAAACACTTGGAATAAGATGTTGCTTAAATATGTTGGTTACTTTCCCTTTTGGAAAAGAGGAAAGAGCATGTCGAGTTTCATTGTAGCATTTAGGAACTGAAACTTTGAGAGCATTCGTCCAGCTTAGACATCCATAACCCATCCATGGCAAAGAGGATGATCCTTTTGACAGCTGAAGTAGCTGTCAGCTTGGTTGTGGCCATACCAACACCCGAGACAACTCTGGGTTCTCAAAAACTGAATTGTTAAAAAAACAAATAATGTTGCTTTAGCCTAAAAAAATCAAATTTGGTGTAAATGAACCATTTCTGAATAAACTGTGTGAATGAATCACACTTGGTGCGTAAAGGCCTTTTAAAGGTTAACAATGAATTCTTGGGGAGTTCTTGAAAAGTGTGAGTCCAGTGTGAAGGCTAAGTGCCTGAAACAGATATGGTTGTTGCCTGACACATACGACTACACTGATTCTCTCGGGGTCATCTCTTGCTGATTTCCCAGCACTGATTCGAGCAGACGTTGGCCGGGCTTTAACTGTCATTCATCTAGATGTCTCTGGCTCCAACAAACCTATCTGGGCGAGTGACCAATTTGCAGAGCCCAGCCATCAAACACTAGCCTTGCCTATCAGACGTGTCTCTTTTTAAGGGAGATTACAGTAGAGGAGGGAGTGAGAGTGAAAAAGGGCTAAAGAAATGGAGGAAAAGGGGGTGGAGGGGCAGGAGGGGAGAGATAGACAGTGAGAGGGGGAATGATTAAAGATTGAGACAAAGCGAGTGAGAAGAGAGAGAGAAAAAAAAAGACCCAAATGTGCTGTCTAGCCAAGGGGGCCTGTCAGACGGCTGTAGAATTGAAGAGGTTTCTGGGAAGCTGAGTGCTTCTTCTGCCGAATAAAGAAAATATAAATAATTAAATAAATAAATAAAGCCGAATTAACTCACTGGGTCCCATTTAACAGGTTTATTTAAAAGCCTCTGGTCTCTGCTGGTAAATAAATGGGCTTCAAAACAGTTTAGGCCTGCAGGCTGCAGCTGGTCATAATGAATCTCTATGCAGGACTGCTCCAGAGGACAAAACAAATCCTGTTACGGGACATCTGCTGAACAAGACTTTATGGCCCATGTGTGTAAAACTTTGCATAACCTGTCACCTGACTTAGTATCAGTCTAATGTTTCATGTTCACCTTACATAGTCCTTTAATGCCATACAAGTAGCATTCCACAATCAGAAATTCCTCAAATAACACTAAACTCATGGTGCTTTTTAAAGATAAAATATACTAACAGTGTTGAGCACCTAACCTGAGCGCTTAACCTGGCTCTAAATGTTTTTACTATTCAAAGAGTCACTGAATAATATCTAGGCTTATGCATAGACAAAAACTTGTATTTAGACATTATGTAAATACGCTTACAAGGAAATTCAGGAATAAGTTAAGATTTTTATTTAGACATAAATAATGTTTAACAAAAAAGACTGTTGTAGCTACTTTTATTATTATATTGGACTTTGGAGATTTTACCTATTGGCATGCTGCGGTCAGTACTCTCATGCAGGGGGTCTCAGTTTATCATGCTGCCCTAGGCTTTATCACTGTGGGAAATTGTATTACTGTATTTTAAATAAAATGTCAGATTAGCATATTCTACAAACTAGATGCAGTTTTTCACTGGTTTTCAAATATGTACAAAGCTGTCATTGGTCAGATTTCTCCATATATCTACTCTGTTGTCCAAAAGAGTGGTTCTTATCCTGGTATCAACCACTCTGCAGTACCTAGCTAGAATAAGCAGTTATAAAATGAGTTATCAACTTTAAATTTCTCAACTTTAAATTTCTTTGTTTCAGAGATTTAGCTGAGGATCTTATTGTCTATTTTAGGGTGGTGTTATTCATCTCAAACATTGTCTATTTTAACTTTATCTATTTTTATGCTTTTTGATGTTTTACTAAGTCTACTATGCATTAGTTATGTTTGTTTTAAGTGAATTCTCAGTGACAAAGAAAATTAAGGTTACACTCACTGTACTATTTGTGAAACAAAGAAAATAATATTAAATATACATTGTCCTCCAGAATTATTGTCACCCTTGCTAAAGATAATTGAAAAGGCTTACAAATAATAAAAAATACTTTATCATTAATCTTAATTTCATATTAAAAATAAAAAATAATCTTAACTTTACATTTAATATGTTTAGTCTGAAAATTAAGCAATAATTTGTGAGGAATTACATTTTGAACCAAAAATTACATCACTGTTATTGGCATTTGAAGACATTTGAAATTTTACATATAAATGAAGTATGACACATTTTTACACAATTTAAAGTTGGCCTAAGAGTTATAAGCAGTCATCAGTGATTTCTCCAAATCCTTCAGTCACCCATCACCATGGGAAGGATTCAAGAGCATTCCATTGCAATAAGGCAACTGTGTTGATGAGAACAAATCAGCAGAATAGCTGCTTGACTTGCCAAAAATGAAGCTCTTTGACTCCAAATGTTCAAGGTGAGTTTGTCAGAGAAATAAAGATGGCTACAGAGAAAAGCACCTAATACAGGTCTTACTAGTGTTAATTATGGTGGAGGTTCTGTGATGCTGTATTGCTGTTTGTCCTCCAAAGGCCTTGGCAGTTGTTCACGTACATGACAATATGGATTAAAAGAAGTACCAGAAGATTCTAGATCAAAACCTGGTTGCCTCTGCCAAAAAGCTAAAACTTGGTCATTGCTGGATCTTTGAGCATGACAACAATCTCAGCCCAAGATCTCAAAGCACAGATCAAAATACACTCAAAAATTGTGAACACAAAACCTTAGGTCATGGTCATCCCAGTCCTCTGACCTAAATCCCAATTGAAAAATCAGTGGGTTGAGCACAAGAAGAGAGTGCACAATTGAAGACTCAGGACCCTGCAAGATCTGGAGAGATTCTGCACTGAAGAAAATCCGAAAATCCCTTTTTCTGTGTTCTAAAGAGTTATAAAACATTACAGGCGTAGACTCAGTGCTGTTCTGTTGGCAAAAGGGGTTTGCACACAATATTATATGAGTGGGTGCCAATAATTGCAACACGATTTTCAGAATACGATTTATTTTGTGATTGCCTGTGACTTTTTTCTAGTGGTAACCAGCTTAAATGGAATTTATTTTCTTTATCTGCTTAGTAAAAACAACATTTGATAAACATCAAGAGGAACTTTCATCAGCCTTTTTTACTCATATTGAATGAGTGCCAATGTTTCTGAAGGGCACTGTCCGAATACATACTGTCCACTTTATTAGAAACGCTGACCTTGTATTTCCCTTATACTAGTTTGCGTTTTCAGCTTCAAAAAGTAATGAACCTGGTTGGCTTGAAAGACTGAGCTCATTAAACTTCTAATAGTAAGTTAACGGAACAATATTCACATTCTGCTTCCTTTCAATGAATTGAATGAATTGAACATTTCAATGAATTGAACACTTTAAGGCAACCAAGTTACTTATTTTGATATATTAAAGAATTGATCACTTTTTTTAGTGTACCATAGAGGGCCACTTTACAAATGAATAACAACAGACTGCAGCCAATCTGATGTCATGTGTGATTTGTCAGCCACTGATAATTCCATTCAGTTTCTGACCACAGGACCATTGTTTCTCTCTTAGTGCATTTTCAGTCTTTGCTCAGTGACTTTGGTTTCCATGGCTACAGTGTTGATGCAGATTTATTTCCGGTCACTGTAGTCATTGCTCCAGCTGTTGATGCACCAACTCAGCAGTGATACCAGCATGTTTGAGGCATGATATCATGTGTGTAGTTGGAATGACTACTGCGTTTTAGTGGTTTCTATAAATTGCTAGGTTGAGAGAAGAATACCACCCAAAACTGTCTGGCTGTAGTCCATACACTATATAGACAAAATTATTGGGACACACCTGTTTTGTCAGGGTTTGGGTTAGGCCTCTTACTGGGAGTAAGTTAATCTTAATGCTTCAGCTTAACAAGACATTGTGGACACAGTTGTGGTCAGGCCTTTCTTCCAGCATGACTGTGCCTCAGTGCACAAAGCAAGCTCCATAAAGACATGGTTGGATGAGTTCAGTGTGGAAGAACTTGACTGGCCCGCACAGAGCCCTGAGCTCAACCCCATCCAACACCTTTGGAATGAACTGGAACGGAGATTGTGAGCCAGACCTTCTCGACCAAAGTCGGTGTCTGACCTCATAAATGCTCTACAAAATGAATGGGCACAAATTCCCACCAAAACACTCTAAACTTCATATTAAAGCCTATGCATTTGAATGCAATGTCATTGAAGTCCCTGTTGGTGTAATGGTCATGGTTGGTGTTTTGTCCATACAATGTCTGTAGAGTTTGATGCATTACAAAGAACATACTCCACAAAGGAGTCATTACATAACATTTATAACAAGGAAGAGTTATTACATCCAATCTAAGGTGTCTTGTTCTGTCTTCTTCGTCTTCTGTGAATGACTGACTGCTGGAATGTTGCTCCATCACTGTGGACTTATGTGCTGCCTCTAGGAGGGTTCTTCAGACACTTGCTAATCTCTTCCTGGTTCTTCCTCTGCATCTGTAGTACCCGTGGCTATGTCCATGATGTTTAGCTGAAATGACTTGATTGCTGCAAATATGTCGCAAAGACCCCAAAGTTAATCAGAGGGCAATCAGGGGGCAATTATCAGTGAAGCAGTCAGGCTATGGGACCTGAGGGAGGGTCCGGGTCAGGCTTGGGTCATATATCTGCTGGGCTAATATGGTAATGTTTACAGAGGCTTTTGTTGTGGTGTAACGAACTGTCCCTCTTAAGTGCTGGTTCCCCTCCCCACTTCCAAATTCCTCAGATATTCATGCTCTTTCAGCCTCTCCTGCACCCAAATTCAGCACTAATACAGCCCTATTAGCGGACCTATAAGAAACACAATAATACCACAGCACAGAAAAAAGGTTATCACAGTAATATTCATTTAATTCATTTAAAATCTTGAACATATTAATAATAATCAGATGAGGATGAAGAAATGCATATTATTATTATTATTATTATTATTAATAATAATATTATTATTATTAATATTAGTAGTAGTAGTAGTAGTAGTAGTATTCGTAGTAATAGTGGTAGTAGTAGCAGTAGCACCATTGTTATGGTTGTTGAAAACTACACAATTAGTTAATTAATTGCCATTATTTATGATATAATTTATTTTTAAATTTTTAGTGTGATGGTGGTTGATGAGGATCAGTGGGCTAGGACTGAGGTGTGAGGGGTGTGTGTGTGTGCGCATTTTGCCCTTTGGTGTTCATGCCGCCCATCGTGTGCCAGTGCCCTGTTGCAGACTACTGTCAGTGTGTGTCTCAGTCATGGTGAAACTCCCCCATACATGCAGGCACACCTACACACACACACACACACACACACACACACACACGCCCCTTTTCAGCTCAGTATAGTTCTGAGCTTATGACATCTTAACCTTTGGAAAAGCGCTCGCAGACAAGCGTTTAAGAAAACACGAAAACAGCCTCCTCGCTGCATGCCTCCTGACCTTTCCATGTTGTTATTGTGTTCAGCTCCTTTCAGAACACCAGGCTGCCTATTTATTTATCATGGTGGGTTATTAATTGAGGGAAATGCAGTAAAGCTCCAGTGATGGGAGGCTTTTGTCTCCAGGCAGAGGGAGATTAAAAATATGGCCTTGCACGTTCTGTCTAAAGTCCCTCAAATTAGAGACTGTTTTCTGTAATGACACATTATTATTAGAAAGACAGCCACGCTGCCAAATTTCCATCTTGTAACAGACATTTAAAATGGAATTTCAATAAGAGAAATCTTCTTTAAAATAACTCGACAATTTCCCCAGATTATTTAATGTCAAAACATGTCAAATTTTCCTACATTCATTGCATATTATGAGCAAATACATAAATATATGCAAATAAAACTTTTTTTTTTTTAGCAATGTAGCTAATTGATTATGAAATGGGTCTGTGCTGTTTCTTTCTCTGGCTAATTGAAAAATCGTTGATTAAAAATGATGTTCTTAGGTATTTTTTACATGTGGAAGCCCCGGTTTATGATGTCTCTGGAAAAGATTCGTTATCTCTCTCGTGGCTACATGTTACGCAGCAGAGATGTTGTTGTTTGTCTTTAATCTTCTTCTTAGCATCACTAGAGTCTTGTTATCACTGAATAACAAAGGGTGTCTGAAGCTGCTGTCCTGTCTGGGAGCCTGATATAGACTGCTTCAGGGCTGAAGATCACTCTCTTAGAAACCTGGCTCCTAAAGTTTTGTGTTAGTAGTGCTGTTAAAGTCCACACACTAGGCCCTAGTGACTGGCCTGAGGCCAGTTAACAGGAGGTGCGAACAAGAGGGTATGATCTACATTACTGGGTAATGCATGTTGGGGTCAGTGTAGGGTCTGATGATGTGGACAGTTGTCTTTCCCTCTCTAAGCTATTTGCATTTTGTGCTGTTTCACTTATGGAATTGGAACAATCGGACTTCTATTCAGTTCCTACATTAACAACAACTACATAAAATACACACATTTCTTGGTTGTTAGCAAGATATTCATAGTAGTTAGTAATAAATATTAATATCACTTACTATAAATATCTTCAATAATAAGTCTACAGTGAAAAGAGTAAGTACAAAAGTATTGAGTTTCCAGTTGTAACAGTTTTGGATAAAACATGTTTTTGAAAAGAGAAACACCTGACCTGTAATGTAAAACACCTGTTTACGTATTTCCCTAATAAAGTCTTCTATGTGTAATGCCCATTCTTACCCAAAGAGAAAAGGTATGAAAATGGTCTATAATGTGCTTCTTTCCCATTTACTGACACTGTCTGTCGGAAAGGTCAATGGTAAATCTATAGATTTTAAAGGGTTATTTTTCCTTTTTCTTGACAATGTTTTTTTCTTTATTAACATAAAACTCAATTATGCTGGAACCGGATTTGAGGCGACAGTGAACCTTGTGCACGCAGCATTTATTTCCCAGCGAAGTCATTCCGGATCTGCTGTGTTGTGACTTCCCTTATGTACGATGATTGTTGACTGCTTGTTTTTTTTCCCTCTATATGTGTCAGATTGATTTTGAGCCTGGATGTTTAGTTCACAAAGGCTTGCTCGACCTGTGTATCCTGCAGTGTTTGCTCAAACTCAAACACCATTATGAAACGGCGATGGAGACGTGACGTGGTGGATGTACGCGGAAACTGAAATGCATAGAGCGAGCGTAGTCCGCTGACGAGGGCGGGACAGAAAACTGCCACAGGTCTTTTATTGTGCATAGCCAGCGAGTCACATGATATTTGTCAGGGTCCAGCACCCTTCCAAAGTGCCATCACCCAGCTAACCAACCCCCCACCCAGCCCCACCCCACTGTCATGGTGTGTCCAGACCCCCCTCCTTGAACAGCGTTGCACTGCACATTCTCATACGCCCGGAATCGCCTGGAGCCTGGAATCTCTCATTATGCTGCCTGAGATTTATTAAAATAGATTATGGAAATGTTAATTAAGTCATTAATTACATTATTTAAGCAGCATTGACAGATAAGGCGCTGAGCATTATGGAAAGGAGGGAGTCAATGAAGCGGGGGGTAGGGGACGGTGTGGCGCGTGTGCTTGCTTGTGTGTGTGTATGTATGGTCTGGTCTTGATGTTTTGTTTTAACTAGTAGAAGTTTGCAAACCTCCATTCCTCAATATTTCCCACTTCAACTGCATATCCTACATAGAAATGATCAAATTAGATGTGATACATTCTAAAATAATTCAGACTAGTTGGATAATATGCTGAAAATCAGAGGTTAAAGAAACTGTTTTCTACAGTAATGGTTTTTGGACAAAATGTTCTCCACTAGAGTTCTGCTACCCAACCCAGGCCCAAAGAGTTCTGACAAAATACTTGGTTTTGGCTGGTTTTGGGTTTATTACAACATTGGGCTCAGATTGGGCTCCAGTGTGTTTTTAATGGGTGATCTTTGTGGAGTTGATTTTGCACACTCCCATGAATTTTCTCTTCTGTTTGCCCATTTTCTCTCTGGTGAGCATTCTCTCTAGCCCTCTTGCAGCCTATCTTTCTCATAATGTTTTATTTGAAATAGCTCTGGAGTCTAAATCCGTTGTTGTGACTCTTTAAGTTGCTTAAAGACACCGATAATTATCTCAGTCTGTTCAAACCACAACCAGATCTTCAGTAAGAGTGGTACAGACCTTTGGACATGGTTAATGACAAATCATGATAATTAAAAAATAAACAAAACATCACTACCATCCTACGTCCACAAGCCTGTTCCACAACAGTGAAGAATCGGTTTGAGCAGGTGGAGAGATCATTTAGGGATGTATCTTTAGTGTTTTTAATATTTTTACACAAAACAGCCAAAAATAATGATTTAAAAAGAATTCTTCTATTGCATCACTCCAATTAACCATTTCTGGCACATTTACTTTTAAAAGTCTCAACCTAGATCAGTGTAGTCATTGCACTGCTCTCTTCTGACCCTAGGAATGCATGAATCATATAGTCCTCACAATGTGAGACATCAAACCACATGACAACAGTCCAGTAAAGTAAATGAAAGAAGAAACCATGTGCAAAACATGCACCTTGAAAGTTAGTTTGCTCCACATTTCCTGCAAACAGCACATTGCTAATTTGGCTTGAAATGGAGAGAAAAGTGCTGTCATGGCTGCATGTTCTGTCCTTGTGTCCGCTCTAGTTTTCATTACTTTCGGATCTTCTGCTGCAGGAGCATTTGGAGAAAGCATTTGGAGTGACATTTGGGCGAAGGCCTCAAACCATATTTCCAAGCTGTTTGGAAAGAAAATACAAGGGGAGCGATCGCTAGAAGGATTACCAGGGAGGCGATACTGTGAACTTCCTTATCTGTTGACAGCTTAGTTACCGTTAAGAACAAGAAATGTGTTTTTCAATTCGGCGAGAATAGAGTCGTGCTTTGTCCCTGTAGACCTGCATTATGGGACTCTGCGATCCCACTTGATAGCCGCAAATAACAGTGTTTCAAAATAACTTCAGAGCACATGTGCTTGATTTGCACCGTGATTCCTGTTATTTATTGGCTGCAAAGTTTACTGAACACTCGAGCGGAAATCTGAGAAACAATTAAAGTTCCAATCTTTTTATATTCCCTTTTCTGAGGGACAAATATCTGTTTTCCAGCAGAGCTCTGATATCAGTAGGGTGTGTTTATGTCCAGCAATTATGGGCTGACATCTGCAGATTGTGTTTAAATGTGCTAAACCATTTGTGAGTCTCCTTGTGGGCCTGACTCATTAATGGCAGAAAGACAGAAAGAAAGAAAGGAAGAAAGAAAGAAAGACAGAAAGAAAGAAAGACAGAAAGAAAGACAGAAAGAAAGAAAGAAAGAAAGACAGAAAGAAAGAAAGAAAGAAAGAGCATTCCAGTGTCACGGAAGAAGATTGTTTTTGAAACCACAAGGTCAAAGACCATCAAAAAGCAGTGAGGCCCCGACCTTGTTGAGCACCGGCCAGTAATACGGTCCCTATCGGAACATTTCTGCCAGCCCTTACTTGATAAAGTGACATGTGATTGCTTCTAGCCAAGGTGGCCATATAATCAAGCGCATTCAGTGGAGTAGGGCAGGCCTGGCACGCTCATTGTTCAATAAGATGTCATGGTTTTTTTTCTTCCAATCTGTGTGAGAAGGAGGAGTCCCAGTGGAGACGAACACTTTATCAAAGCATTTGGAATGAACTGTAACCTAGGAGTGATCTCTTCCAAATGACACCCCTCAATCTTGACATCCTTCTTTGAGGTTGCTTGGCAACCTGGAGTGGCCTGGCTCTTCAAATAGAGAGGCTCTTGATTGCCAGAGCGAGTGACTGTTGAAATGAATCTCCGACTCTCTTTTTCTCTCTCTCTCTCTCTCACTCACTTTCTCTCTCTCTCACTCACTTTCTCTCTCTCTCTCTCTCTCTCACTTACTTTCTCTCTCTCTCTCGCTCACTTTCTCACTCACTTTCTCTCTCTCTCTCACTTTCTCTCTCTCTCTCTCTCTCTCTCTCTCTCTCTCTCTCTCTCTCTCTCTCTCTCTCTCTCTCTCTCTCTC
>JBBJLS010000082.1:23903557-23925298 GCA_037577275.1 Bryconaethiops microstoma | reverse complement strand
TGTGTTTTTCTGTCAATATGGGGTGCTGTGTGTACATTAATGAGAAAAAAAATGAACTTAAATGATTTTAGCAAATGACTGCAATATAACAAAGAGTGGAAAATTTAAGGGGGTCTGAATACTTTCCGTACCCACTGTGTGTGTGTGTGTGTGTATATATATGTGTGTGTGTGTGTGTGTGTGTGTGTGTGTGTGTGTGTGTGTGTGCATTACATCAGGGGTTCTAAATCTAATTTCTAGATGATAAAATACCTTTTATTAAATTTGCTCACGACATACAACCGAAAGAAATGCCGCTGTTTGCCTGTAATTGTTTGCTTGTGAACCGAAGCCACTCTCACTTTTGACAGTAAAGTGTAATATAACTGTAGTTTTATGAAAAGATTTAACAATAATCTTGATTACCTTAATTACTTATATGCCTCAACAAATAAAGTGGCGACAGGACATAACACCTCCGTTTGCGGTGACTCTTATAATGTCGCCGGTATTTCTCTCACTCGTGCTTGCAGGACCGCCCGTGAACGCCCGTTAGCCTTAGCGGACCTGCTAATGTGGAAGCGAAGCCTGAGTATTGAAGCGCGGAAACGTTGCGTCAAACGTGCGGCGACTGACAACGTCACTTCGGTTAATCTCAGACCAGGATCGCCGTCAAAATCTAAAATATGTTACATTTTACAAAACTAACAATTTATTGAAACATACACTTAATTGCATTGCGTAAATGAATTCCTAATATAGTGTGAGGACTGGGTCCGGAATGACTTGCGGTTCGGTCCAGATAAGGTCCGGGTTCCGGACTTTGAGAATTGCTGAATTACATGTTACTCAAAATTAAGTTGCAACCATTTATAATACAGCTCCGGAAAAAAATAAGAGACACTGCAGTTTATCTTTAAATCAGCGTCTCTATGAGTGTGAAACCATTCCATGCCAGTGTCTATTAAATTCCTACACAAGCACCTCATTCTGCTTTATGAGGTACTGTTTAGTGATCACCTGAATCACATCTTATTTAATGAGGAAAAGTATAAAAACACTGCTGTAATCAACACTCACCTCTCAACAATGAGACCAGTTGGATGGCAAAACACTACTAGAAATTCGTCAAAGGTAGTTACTGTCATTCTGTTTAAGAGTGAACATGAGATTTGTTTTCTTTGAATTATTCCAGTTTTATAAACACTTTCTCTTATTTTGACGTTTTGTCATTTCCTTTAAACTCATGCTTTAAAGAACAATATTGTTTATCTGGAAATTAGGAGAAATATTGTCAGCAGTTCTTAAAAACTAAGGCAAAGCTGTTCAGTTCAATACTCACACCTATAAAAGATAAAACCTGAGAAACTGTGTGCTCCGTTAATATCTTTGTTTGATGTCTGAGTGTGCGCTGTTATTTTCTACATCTACATGGAGTACTTTTGCACAATGGCAGGCATAGTGTTTTAATATGTGTATATGTGTACTAGGCCACAATCCCAGCTTATTATAAGCATTACATTAAGCTTCACCCTTCAGGTTGTTAGAAGGTAATTTCTGGCTAACTTTACATATCATATGTCAGTCGAATGCCCGATGACTTCTAATGCTCAATGACGCCTAATCGAAATAATTAACATGTGGTTCTACCTTGTCAATAACCTTTGCATAAATCAGTTTGGAACAAATATTCAATAATAATTGAACCAATATAAAAATCAATGTTATTAAACCCCTGTGCACTGTAATTTCGTTGGCAAAAATAGACAAATCCTCCATGGCCATGCCCAGCAAAGGATTTAAACAAGCATTAAATCCTTACACAGTGATGCTGACTTTGAAAAGGGGTGTCTATTTAATGATTATTTGCATTGGGCCCACCCAAGCACTTTAAACAAATAACCATTGCAAAGCTGAGCCCTGTGCACCATGCAAATGCATAAATTCCCCTCTTTCCAATATCCGAAGTGAAACGACTCATCATTTTCACTTCAACTTTTGCTGAAGCACCAAAACGCCCAGTGGGAGAAGGAAGTGGGGGACCATAGGCAATTCTATTGAAATAGAAAATTATGCATTCGTTGCCCTTGTTTTTTCAGCTGGTTCTGCTTTATCTGTGTTTAACTAGCGAGAGGAATTGGGCAAACAGTAGATTCTCTCTCTCTCTCTCTCTCTCTCTCTCTCTCTCTCTCTCTCTCTCTCTCTCTGTCTTCCTTTCTGGGTCTCTCTTTCTAGGTATAACATGACAGTATCAGGCCTCTTCCTTGGTGCTGCCAATGTTCAGAGGAAGGATCATGACCTTCTAGTTCCTATGGAAAGAAGTATAGCACTGCATTATAAGACTGTGCACTGCAGTCCAGCCACTATCAGCCAATAAATGACTATTCAAGGAGCTACCAGAGCACATTATGATCTGGTGCCAAGGGAACCATTTTTCCTCTCTCCAGCATTGTCTTTCTGTTGCAAAACCATCTCCATTAATGCGCCATTCTTAGGAGAAGTCTCTCTCTGGCTAAGACTATCCCCTGTTGAGCGTGCTTCTGTATGGTAATTAGGCTACCTCAGAAAATACATTTTTTAACTTTAATCTGAATTTCCCAGCATTAGAATCAGCATCAGTGTGCATCACATTGCATTTGCCTTCTGCTAAGTGTATTCCCGGTAAATAAGGATGTTTTTTAATTTTTATTAGTTATGTTGCTTTGCTAGGAGCAAGGCTTTCTTCTTCTTCTTCTTCTTCTTCAAAATGTTCTGTTTAAAGATAGACACTGAACAGAATCATATCTTGTCTGGTCGGGAATAGTGGGCATATTTACAGCTTTTCAATGGAATGTTCAGTTTATGCACAGCAACCTTTTTAACAACCACCTAGAACATCCTAGCAATCACCTAGGAAAACCCAAGCAACCACTTGACAGATCTTAGCAACAACCTAGCAACAAGTAAACAACCACCTAAATTACCGTAGCAGTCACTTAGCAGCACCCTTGCAATCACCAGAAATACCATAGCAACAACCTAGCAGCCTGCAACCAATTGAACCACCTTAGAAACCATAAAATAAAAATCTTATGGTCATAAATCTTACAGATCAAATTTTATCTTGCACATACACAAGGACAAACAGTACAACATTCAATGAAATGCCTTTTATGACTGTCTGGTGACACAGAGAGAATTTACATTAAAAACAGACTTTATACAGTTTTAAATAGAAAACAAGACCATCTAAATATATCTTAATTAAGTTACATTCCTATATATCTATGAAAATCTATGATATAAAAAAATATTTTTTGAAAATATATGATATAATAAATAAGTCATAGAGATGTGCAGTTGACTGTGTAAAAAATACTGTGCACTATCGATCTGAAGTAGTTACAGTGGAAAAGCTAAGAATACAATAAATATTTATAAATAGATACAGGATACTCTTTGCATATTGACAGAAATGATGGTGGTGTGGATGTAGTACTGAGAATCAATGTGCAACACTCTAGAAATACTGGAGAATTTCTTAACCTACACAATCATTCTGTGGGTGTCTTCAAAAATGCACTTTTATACTTTATACACTGATATACTTTACATAGTTAATTGCATTTAGTTTGAGTTTACATACTGCATTGACAGGGTTGCCTCTGCATTTTCTTATCTCAGAACAAGACTATATAAACACATAACATTATCTTTGTATGTAATTATAATCATAATAAAATCTTCTCTTCTACTTAATAAACAGAAACATAGTGATAATACATTTATATACATGTACAGTGTGCTTTTGTTGTCAATAAATAATTCACCACTATATTTAATTTGGCTGACTAATGCTAAGCATAATACTCAGGAAGTATGAACTAATTATGCTGGACTCCTACAATGACAAAAAAACAGTTTTGGATTCCATTATTCAAACATGAAATGAATACAGGGAAATAATGACTAAAGCTGCATGCTGCACTTAAAAAAGTGCTAAGGCTTGTTTTGGCTCCAAAAATAACCATGTTTAAAAAAGAGATGAGTGTAAAAATTTGTCCATGGCATTGAGCAAAAACCCTTCTGATGCTGGAGGGAGGGACACAGGCAGGTATTATAAGTACAGAAATGTATATGATGTCCACAATGACATCGTAACATTTTCTTTTCATTTGTTTGACAACAATCAAACCATGGATGCACACCCTACTATCTCTGCTCTCTCTTTCTGGATGAACTTTGTGCAAATGAGCTGAGCAGCAACCAGTTAGTTTATTTATATTTTTCACAGTAAACGATTGTCTCATGCCCACAGATTCAATGCTGGATGCACCGCTGATGATAGAACGGTTGAGAATAAAAAAACAGTAGATTGTTTTATTCTCTGAAATGCAATGAACTACTGAGACATTCAGTTCTTAACAGTTCTAGAAATTCCTTTTACTAAACATTTGTTTGAGAGTATTCACTTCTGAATCAGAATCAGAAACTTTACAGATTTCTTGATCAATTTGTTGAGTCGCATTTACATTTCACTTTTCAATTGTTTTGTTAGTTTCAAAGTCCTATTTCCACATTTTTTATTAGCCAGTTCAGTGGAGAATGGAGTGTATCTTTGTTGCTGTGCTCAGTGTGGCAGGGGTAAGAACTGATTCGAACAGAGCGTAAACAGGCTGATGTCCCAGGGCCCCACAACTGGTTAAGAGTTCTGAGCAGCACCCTTCTCCTCATTCAAATAAAGACATCAGCTTTAGCCAGCTATAGGAGGGGACATGCAACAGCCATTGTGGGGAGAAGAAGCTATGCTAGTGTGCATCTTCTATGTTAAAGTATTTCCGAGCCACAGCTCAAGGGGTTTGAGTTGTGATAGCAATGCCTCCACTTTGATTAGCGTTAATTGAAACATAAGAGCACTAAGCACATTCGGGATGTTTAGAGCTCCACAGCGCTACATGGAGTAAATGCTGTGTTTAAAAGAAAGAGTCACAACAACTTGAAGCTGGTTAGTCCATAGTTTGTAGAGCAGGTATATATGCCAGGGAGCAGTGGAAGCTAACAGCTAATCAGTTGGAATTGTAAGTTTAGGACATGAGACCTCAGGGTTACAAGGTTTAAGGGGGTGCACTGTCATTTGCATCTTTAGTGGCTCAGCATAGATTACAAGCACTGTGCAGCTCAACCATATATTATTTGGACAAAAGTATTGTTACACACCTGTTAATTATTGAATTCAGGTGGTCCCTTATTTCCAGTAAAGGGCAATCTTAATACTCTAGTATACCAAGACATTATTATTTACAATGCCATGCTTCCAACTTTGTGGACACAGTTTGGGAAAGAACTTTTTGTATTCCAGCATAACTGTGCCCCAGTGCACAGAGCAAGGACCATAAAGACATGGTTGGATGAGTTCGGTGTGGAAGAACTTTACTGGCACAGAGCCCTGACCTCAACCCTATGCAACACCTTTGGGATGAACTGGAACGGAGATTGCAAGCCAGGTCTTCTCATCCAACATCAGTGTCTGACCTCATAAATGCTCTACAGAATGAATGGGCACAAATTACCACAGAAACTCCAAAATCTTGTGGAAAGCCTCCCAAGAAGAGTGGAAGCCAACTCCATATTAAAGTCTATGTATTTGAATGCAATGTCATTAAAGTCCCTGTTGGTGTTGTGGTCAGGCGTCCCAATACCATTACTATTGTATAAATAATAACTAGAGGACAGCTAATAATAATGTATGGAAAATGGACACTACTGAATAGCCTACTTCATTCAAACCATATTCAAAACATCTGGGAACATCAACTGTACAAATATAAATAAACTCTTATGAAGGGCACAGTGTATGACATCATTACTGATTTATATTGTTAGCTCAGTTGAAAAAAGGCAATTACTGAGAATTATTTCCATCAGATATGTTGCAACAAGCAAGAATGTCCTCAAAACAGTAATGAGCACAATTAAATATTCATTACTTAAACACTCAAAGGCAATGTTAATTAATGTTAATTTCCAAAAGTGCATCGGGAAAAATGAACCTTCAGTCTAAGCAGAGAGAATCTGAGGTGATTTTTCACTTCAGCATCTAAATGGGGCTTTTCTTTCCCCAAAGTTTGCCCTAGCACTCAATCCTATGAGAGTGTTGTTTAGTTAAAGCTTTGTCAGGTAACGCCTGCAGTGTGTAAGTCATTAGGCTGATGCTTGGTAATGAATTATCAGTAAATTAAACTTGAAGTGGCATTGCCTTTGGGGAGCTAACACTCTGTGTGACGTGTTCAGAAAGGCCTGGAAGGTTCTGCACACTGCGGATATGTAAAAGGATAGCCTCCGATTCTGCCGAGATAAGGTGTTCTCCATCTTCAGACTTCAGAGTAATTTCTTTTAGAACTACAGTTGAGTGCCCGCAGTGCTGAGAGCCGACGCGTTGCCTCTTCACACAGATTTAGGACTAGCTCATTTCAGTGAGAAACTTAACGGAACAGCTGCAGTTTTATTTTCTCCTTATCTCAAATGTAGCTGGTCAGATAAGACATTTAATTGAAAAATGCTTCTTTAGTTTTGCACTAGAGCTATGATGCTAATGGAGCTTAATGGTGATGACAAAAGTATCTTCAAGTTGGCTGCTTTGTGTTGTTGAGTGAATGTGTCAATTTTAATACTTAACAGCATGTCAAATAGTGTCAGAAAACATATTAGCTATCCACGAATCTATTGGAGTTCTATTTGGGTTTACTTAAAGAGTCTATATTATGATAAATTAATTAGTCTTTTACAAAATAAGACATGAAACAAAGTTTCAAAACATACCATTAACACAGTCCATATATATGGAAATTAAGCAGCAAATATTTTTAATATACTGCCAAAAAACCCAACATATTTACATATATCTGCCTATTCAGCCTACAGTAGTTTAGCCTCATTCATTTACACTGAACAACCAAGGATTGTTTAAACTTGGACTGTTTTTTTTCTTAGTAAGACTGAACAACAGAGGTCATTTACATATGTTTTCTTGAAAATACAGCAAGAAACACAGCCTGTTTAATACTATAGCATAAGGAGAGGTTAGAAAAAGGTCATGTAAAAATGAAATACCTGCTTTTGTTACGTAAAACTACACATTAATCGTAAAAATGACAAACATGTAGGATATGAAGCAAGTGTGTGATAATTTGCCCAATGCTATAGGCTTCCATTACTTGTTAACTACCTTAGTCTTGCAGCTCCACCATTCTAACTGAAGATTCCAGACATCAAACATGTCATTTTTACCATACCGATTGCTATGCCCTTTATTACTACATGCATGCAGCCTTAGATTAGCTCGAAAGACTAACTTCCATGAACACAGTCCTGGTTACATCACACTCACCAAAGGCATATAAGCAGAAGGGTGTCTCATCAATATTTTATCCCCACTCGTTCTGGTCTTGTGCCTTTTTAATGGCGAAGGAATTAGACCGCCTAAACCGTACAAAAAGCTGTGGGCGAGAGGACAGGCGAGACCAAAAAATCCCTGACGACATTAGTGCTAGCCGCCTGCGGCCTGGGCCCAAGAGCTCTTAATTAGGCAGAGAGGTAACTAATTATTCATTCGCACGATGGCGGGAGCGGGAGTAAGAGAGGAGAGGGATAAGTGGAGAAATGATTTATGGTCTGATAAAAGCCTTCTTTGTGAGATAGCCGTTTCTCATGTGTTGGTGGCGGTGGCTTGGGCATCCTCGTGAACTCTAGGGTGGATCTTCTGGAGTTACTCAGCCGAGTTACAATTCATGGACAAAATATTGGGACAAACCTGTTTTTCAGGGTTTGGCTTCAGTCTCCTTACTTCCAGTGAGGGGCAATCTTAATGTGTCTGCATACCAAGACATTTTGGACAACGCTATGTTTCCAACTTTGTGGACACAGTTTAGGAAAGAACCTTTTCTATTCCAGCATTCTCGTCCAACATCAGTGCCTGACCTCATAAATGCTCTACTGAATTAATGGACACAAATTCCATCAGAAATGCCAACATCTTGTGGAAAGCCTTCCAAGAAGAGTGGGAGCTGTTATAGCTGCAAAGGGGATCCAACTCCATATTAAAGTCTATGTATTTTAATGCAATGTCATTGATCATTTGAATACAATGTCAAAGTGGAAATGTGGAAAAAAGCTTTGGGATGCCTGACCATTACACCAGTCAGGCGTCCCAATGCTTTTTTCCATATTGTCTAGAAAGTGAAAAATCTGAGCAGAGAGCGAGAGAGAGAAAGAAAGAGAGAGAGACAGAGAGACATTTTGATGACCTTAAGCTGTTTGGTCTTTTCCTTTAGTGTATGCTGGTAGATCTGAAGCTGTTCTGCTGCTTCTGGACCAGGCTGACGGGCAAGTATGTGCTTTAGCTCCACATACAGCTTTTCTTTCTCCTGTAAGCACACAAACAAACAGAGACATACAAAGTTAAATGGAAACTTCACTTTTTTTAAATCTCCATAATTTAGTGGTTGAGATAACCACAAAGTCATTCAAAGTGGAGTGATGTGAAATGGTTCAATGTAGGTGAAATGGCTCACTCACTAAAATGGAGCATTTCATAGCAAACTAAACGACTTTGTTTACATCTTAAAAATGTTTTCATGCAAAAACTTTGAAAAATCGGCGCAATTTTCCTTTAAGTCATTTGCCAAAATATTACTCCCAACTCTCCAGACGGACATTAAACACTCATTTTAGTATTCAGGCCATGCAAACACACTCAGTTTCACAAGGAAACTGATTTTTTTCATAATAGCACCACCAGTGAAGAACACTTTACAGTTTAAATGTAATGGCAAAGATTTTTTTTGTTACAAATAGATCATTTTATTTTAGACAGTTATTTCACACAAAGTTTAGGTGAGTTCAAATTAAGTTAAGCAATACTTTTTATTGTTCTATTGCTACTTAGCTTCTTTACACTAAACATATTACTTGCAATATAAAAATATTTTTTGCCAAGGAAATGTAATATAAAGACACTTTGGACTTCACTAAACTGTCCACTCTTGATTTGATTTGCCGTTTTCCCATGCATCTGTTATCAATGTGAGTGTTATGAAACTTGGTGCTAAATTCTGTCAACAACACAAATGTGACTCCAGTAGGCCAGATTAAACACTGTAATGCGACTTGCACTTGTTGTGTTATGAATTGCTTCATGACAGAAGTTTTTGATTCGCGTACTTGCGTGAAATATGTTTGTGGCCAGGTTTTTACACATTTGTTGAATGTGCCACAATGCAATTAGAACTCAATGCCCTGTACTGAATGTGCTGGGGTTTTTACACACACACACACACACACAGTCGCACACCACACCTAGCTAATATGACAGAGCTTATTGACCAGCTTATACTCATCAAGGTCTAATAGATTCACAGAATCTGGTTGCTAAGACACTCGCTTAACCAGAACGTGGTGACATGAATAATGATATTATAAATGCTACAAAGCTACAGGAGAAAGAAGGGGATTACAAGAAGATCCCTGTAGTCATTAGGGGTCAAGATGAACACGTGGCTGTTCCCTTTCCAGATCCGTACACACACACCCACATACATACAGACACTGAAATATGCAGTAGGAAAAGTTTCAAACTGTGTAGTGCTATCTTTCTCTCTCTCTCTCTCTCTCTGCCACTCAAACCACTAAGGGGACTTTATCTTAATCAAAGCGTAAATGGCATTCACTTCCCTAAGTATATTTTAATACCCTTTACAAGTTGGCACAGTTGCACATGCTAATTAAATTACATTTTTGCAGCTCATCAGATTAAAAGAAATAAATAAAAAATTTTAAAAAATTTGTAAATTATTTAACACCTTTGGGTCGTTTTTTGATTTTCACAGTTTTGAAGAAGCCAATGTAGCTCCCCACCCATACGACACATCTGCGCCTCTAATCCAGGAGGGTCAGTGCAGCCTTTTGACCGTTTAATATCGTCGAGCATGTTAGCAATTAATGCTTACCACCAAGTGTCGTTCAGATTTCTGGTCATTCAGATCAGTCATGTCACAATTAAACCATGTTGAGCTGTGATATGACTTCCAACAGACACTTTCTGACATCGTATGAAATACTGTTATATAGAAAAGTGGGCCAAAGGGCACTACATAGTTTGACATGTAACAATAGCAGCATACATTATAGGGACAAAAGTATTGGGACACCCCTTAGTTCCAGTAAAGGACAATCTTAATGTTTGGCAGACCATAATATTTTGGACAACACCATCCTTCCAGTTTTGTGGACACAGTTTGAGGAAGGCCCTTTTCTATTCCAGCATGACTGTGCCCCAGTGTGCAAAGTAAGGGCCATAAAGACATGGCTGGATGAGTTTGATGTGGAAGAACTTGACTGGCCCGAACAGAGCCCTGACTCCAAAATCTTATGCAAAGTCTATGTATTTGAAAGCAATGTCACTGAAGTCCCTGTTGGTGTAATGGTCAGGTGCCACAATACTTTTGTTCATATGGTGTAGATCCAAACTGATTCAAGATTACTTAACAATGTATTGCACTTCAGTGACCAAGTTCCAGCAATGTGCTTCCCTTGTTGTTCTGGATTCTGCCTCTTCCCTGGTCCTGCCTCTTTATTATCCTGCCCACCCTTATTTAGTCTGTAACTCTGCCCTCATTACTCCCAGGTGTTCTTGTTTGTTCTCAGTGTAATTATACCCCTGTGTATTTACACCCCAGTTTAGTGTCTTAAGTACAATTCGGACCGGATTACATTACAGAGGTTTTACAGGAGGAGGTGGGGTCACATAATTATTACTGGTGCTTCTTATTGATTCCTGCTTTTTCCACCATTTTCTGCACTCAAATGGTGGAAAAGTCAAGAAAGATGCTGGCACCTTTTACCTACTATAAAATGAGCGATAGAAAAAAGCATATTAAGCAAAGTCATGAAAAGTGAGGTCCTTCACAGAAAGTAAGTAAGTGGGCCTTATAGCCACATGTGAACACAGCACAGCACACAGTGTGAACAGTGTAAAATTGTCTAGTGAATCGGATTTTTAGACAGTACATGGTTAGATGCAAATTAACCCACTCATAAAACAAAAATGAGGCTTCCTGTCTTAATAAATTACATGATATCCTTTCATCAACTCAAAGTGTGCTAACTTCTTGATGCGTGCTTTAAATCTCTGCTAGCCAGCTTAACATTACTAAGCAATGTCAAAAATGCCAAACCTCTAAAGTTTTAAAGCCTCTCCCCAGCTTTTAATTTTAGTGTTTTGTCAGTTTGTACACAAAAAAAACATGAATTTATTATTATTGCCCCCAAGAGTAGATGGCTAGCAAATATTTCAGGCTGGTGTGAGCTGTATCCAGTATGTGATTGTCTAGAAAGCTTGAGAATATAAGCTTTGAGTCAGCATGATGCCAGCTGGTTTACTCTAAGCTCGCTAAACAAACTAAAAAAGCAAACTTAAAACACCAAGCATATCTTGGGTGATCGATTACATTAGAGTAAACAGAACTATGATACACATTTGATTTTCTGACAAACAACCAGGCTTTGTCCCAGGACACGTCGGCTCTCAAGGCTTTTACTGTCAGTTAATCTACTAATGTGACATATCAAAGGCTGTGCTTGTCATGCTTGTCATATGTTAAAGCATCACATAGATGGCTATTCTAACGCATGCCTCTATGCCTAGTTGTGGATCAGTGACAAATACATGCCTACGGCAAATTAGGCATGACTGCATGAATAATAATGTTTGGCAACGTGCTTGGGTTGCACTGATTCGAAACACCTCGTTTGTCATGGCTATGGATAGAACAAGTGTAAATACTCGGATTGCATCATCGTCCTTGAGTCATCAGTCATGACGGAGCTCTTCAGGCATTATCCTACAGCTGCCTCTCAAATCCCTCAGTTTTTGTCTCCCTCTTTCTTTTCATACACACACTTACACACTCCTCCTTCCCCTGTTCTCCTTTCTCAGCCCTAGCATACCTAAATACATCCTACTTACATAAGACGTTCCTGAAATCCCCCCTCAAAGTTAAAAAAGGCTTCAAACAGAATGTACTTATTTTTTTTCTCTGCCATCTGCTCCAACAAGTAAAAGGTAATCCCTCATGACACAAATAGGAGGGTATTTAAGGATAGGACAGCTAGACAAGCAAGTGTAGCCTTTAATTTGAATGGTCAGGGTCACAGATTGGTAGGGACAATACTACAGGCCCTCAGTTTAACAGTTCCGCAGCTGGAAAAGGCTCTTCGGACTGCAACATATAGTCCCTGATTCACAGCCCAGTCAAACTTTGCTATCACAGTCCAAAGAACCTGGCAGTCCAAAGAGTTTCCAAAGAAACTCCACTGGTATGGAATGAAGTCCAGTCCAACTTGGCCTCCACGACCTTGTCAAATTCAACTCCACAACCATGATGCAAAGTTTTTGGTCCAGTCAGTTTTTGCTATCAAAGTGCAAAGTCTCCAACCTGTGGCCTAGAAAACCTCAACAGTGCCAGTGCAAACTCTCCACTCATGAACCCATCAAACTCTATCATGGTGCAAAATTCTCAGTTCACGGCCCAGTCAAACTCCTCTATCACAGTGCAAAATGCCCAGTTCATGGCTTAGTAAAACTCTACTGCCACAGTGCACAGTCCTGAGCTACCCAGCCGGTGAAACTCTGCTAACATGATACAAACTCTACTGATACTGTGTAAAGGGTTGTGGTCCAGGCCAGTTCTACTGGTACAAAGCCGCTGCTTCATGACCCTGTGAAAATACAAAACAGACCAAAAACAATGCAAAGCAATAAATAATAAACCTAGAAGTACAGTGGCAGACAAAATGTCCTGACCACACACACTCCCACCCACAGTCACAGAAACACTGTCCACTGCAAAGGGGACTCACTTTTTGTTTCTCATTTTGAAGGTTAAAGTTATTTGCATTTGTGAAATACAGTAAAATCTAGGGCTCCAAATAGGTTAACACCAACACAGATAACAAATATTGTAGTTTGCCCCGAGTGAAAAACAGCCTAATGGATGTTTTTATTTACACATACACAATGTGTTTATATGCAGGGGTTGACATAAATGGTAAGCAAAATGTGCACCAGTTTTCAGTGTTCACAGCTCAAATGCGTTTATAAGTATTGAATATGATAAAGTTATTGCTGTGTATACACTCTTTCTGGAAGAAATAACGTTCTTTATACTTAATATGCAGACATCACTGTAAGGGTTGGACATAGAAACAAACTAATCTATCCATATGTCATTAATTATATAAAAATGTAAAATATGTGCATTGTAGTATAGTGAAAAGAACAGCAAAATAAACCTTTCAAGGTTAGAGTTTCTTACAAGAATCTCTGCAAATGCATACTGAGAATTTAAAGAGGTCTACAAAGTTGTTGGCTCAAAGGTGGAGCTTATAACTTGAAAACCATGGGTGCCATGAGTTATGAAATGAAAAAAATTTCTGTAAAACCATAAATTGCTTTGAATAAATAACCCCACAGAGTCAGAGAAAACCTTCCTTCAGAGTTCTAACTGTGAGCATACAGCAAGGGGTTTTTACATGTTTAAAATGACGGCGGCACTGTCGGCAGGGCCACAGTTGAGGTCTCTCTGTGAGAGCAAGTTCACCTGAGAGATTTATAAACAGGTTTCTCTCAGCAAACCTCCATGTCTGCCATACAGCCATTGATAGTGGCTGCAGAAAGAGGCCAAGATGACATATATTTAGGGGAGCACAGGCTCTCCAGCACAAGGGAAAATGAAGGGTTGTGACACTGCTCCGTGAGCAGCATCTCATGAAATACAAAATATGCAATTTCCCCTTCTTTTAAACACCTGACTTTAAGTAATCACCAACTCACTCAAACTTGGTTTGAGTTCACATGGACACACAGCATGGTAAGGGATGCTATTTCATATTAGAAGATGAAGAATCGTTATTTATCACATGCATAGTCATACAAGTACAACACACAGTGAAATGATTACTCTGCATTTAACCCATTCACGAAGTGAAGCAGTGGGCCGCCAATGAGGCACCCGGGGAGCAGTGTGTGGGGACGGTACCTCGCTCAAGGGTACCTCAGCCGTGACACTAGCAGTTGGGATTTGAACCCCAATCCTCTGATTGCAGGGTCAGTGCCCTAACCACTAGGCCATGCATGTATCCACTAGGCCATCCATATATATATATATATATATATATATTTTTATTTTTATTTTTATTTTTTTATTTTATTTTTTTTTTTATTTTAGTAATCATTTTAAACTGGGCAAAAATGATACTCATTTTTGCCCAGTTTATATAGATTCCTCAAACCTTTCCTGAACAATATTTGTATTGTGGCAGGGCACCTTATCCTGCTAAATGAAGCTACAGTCTTTACAGA
This sequence comes from Bryconaethiops microstoma, assembly GCA_037577275.1. Classification (NCBI taxonomy): domain Eukaryota; kingdom Metazoa; phylum Chordata; class Actinopteri; order Characiformes; family Alestidae; genus Bryconaethiops; species Bryconaethiops microstoma. The sequence goes on along the minus strand of JBBJLS010000082.1, from coordinate 23,910,924 downwards.
ACTATTGCCATGAAGGGGTGTTCTTGGTCTGCAGCAATGTTTAGGTAGGTGGTACATGTCAAAGCAACATCCACAGGAATGCCAGGATCCAAGGTTTCAAAGCAGAACATTTCCCAGAGCATCACACTGCCCTCACCAGCTTGCTTTTTTCCATAGTGTATCCTGGTGCCATCTCTTCCCCAGATAAGCGATGCGCATACATCCAGGTGCCAAAATGATGTAGAAGAAAATGTAATTACACAGACCAGGCCACTTTCTTGCATACATCATGGAGTGCAAAAATACAAGAGTGAACAATGCAACATTACAAAGCAAGGCTGTGTCCAGTGCAGCAGACAACAAGCAGAGACAGTAATAAGTGTGAGTGAATACAGTATTGTTTCAGATACTGTATTCTAGCAGGAGATTAGTTAATTATGTAAAGATTCAAAGATTTGTAATTGGGCGAGGAATGTGGAAGCGTGGTGGTCATTCAAAAAAGCCCATCAACATCTGGGTTCTAGCAGTTCTGTAAAGAAGAATGGACCACAAGGGGACAGAATTAAGAAAAATGAAAATGGAATAACATTACTTGGAAAAAGTCTTTTTACAATAACTTCCATTACAAGCTACAAATGGTTTTCCTTACCAGAGCCTAACGACATATACATACATACGTACATTAAACATATTCCTAAGTGTGAATAACATCTTAAAGGCTGTCTTACATACTGAAAATAAGTTTGATATTAATTGCTGAATATTTCACTCTTTATGCATAAATAATTTATACCGTAATTGCTCATCCCAGTGCACGAGCACACGCAATGAGCTATCTTTTCTTAATGGCATTCTGCTTCAACGCAAATAATGTCTCAATTAACGCTCACTCTACAGTGTTTGTCAAAGGTACAGACAACATGGTGTCAAAATCCTGAGCCAAGCTCCTTTTTAATTTTATGAACAACTGCAGCTACTGTGTGTTATTTTTCTATTAAAAAAAAACAAACTTCTTGGTATGTTCTCTCATCAAAACAATCAGAAAGTCAGAACTGTAGATCTGAACCTGTTGACACCGAATGGGAATCTGAGCAACTTATTATGTATTTGAATATAGAATGAAGTGCTTAGATTTGAGTAGTACAGCAAAACAAAAGTAATAACTCTCAATTTCTAAGGGTTAGCATGATCATTAGGGTTTCTTTTCTGAATGTGAGCTCGCCTCACGTGCAGACATTAAAGTTAGGGTGCTGAGAATAGTCGAAAATCTTCAAAGCCTTTCCAAATGTGAAGGTAAATGAAACAGTGAAAATGTATAACGCAACTGTCTGAGATGCCGCTTTGGTTCAGAAAAAAAACCTTTGAGGTACAAAATGAAACCATATGAAAAGATATTTCCGCTTCCTTTATCATCCGTGGGCTTTTTCATTGCTTGGGCCAGTCGAGGCTGGAGAACAGCCTTGATAGCCTCCACTGATGTGGACTATAAGTGTCATTGCAAAAAGTACTAAAAAAAAAAAACCTATCAGTTCCACTTCATGATTCCCCAAATACCAAGCCATATCAACACCTACAGCTCAGGTACACGAAAAACACAAGCTCAGTAACATCTGGGAACATTTTCAATACAGGCTTTCTTCGTTGAGTACTGGGTTTTTTTTATAACCAGAAAGGCATCTCAGACAGTTGCATTATGTCATGGTTCCCCCTATCTCCCCAATGATGGCAGGCGCATAGGCAGACTTCCATTTCCAATAACTCATTATTCAAACTCTAAACAAAAACTGGCTCGAGGGCCTGAAACAGGATACAGGCTTTCTTCAACACCCGAATACACAAAACGCTAGAGTGATGGTGAACCGACAACCCAGGTCAGTCGGTCCACAAAGAACTTAAATACAAAATCCTCAAAAAACTCATTTCCTCTGAGCACACAGTCAGGTGAAACACATAATTAACACAAACAAGACCGTGTGCTCAGGCATTCACAATAAAAGTCCCAAAATCATACAGCAAAACAAAACACAGCAAAGGACGGCCTCTAGTGGCCGCCAATCGTAATCATACCCAGGTCTGCCAGGCCCGACAGTACCCCCCGCTCTAGGACGCCCCACTGGGGTACAAACAAACCCCTATAATATCCCAAAGGCAGAGGTGGAGAAGGCAGTGGCAAAGGGCAGTGACCCATGCGCCCCACCTGACCGCCTCTCACTGGGTGTATCTCATGGGACACTCCCGTTTGTGAGTCCCAGTCCTTATTCTCGGAGCCCCCTCCGGGGAGCCCCTCACTATTCTCCAGAGTGGAGCCCCCTACCAGAAACTCCTTGCTGTCCACAGGAGTGGAGCCCTTTACCGGGAGCTCTTTGCTGTTTACAGGGGCGGAGCCCCCTACCGGGAGCCCCTAGCTGTCCTATGGGGCGGATCCCTCTACCGGGAGCCCCTCACTGCATGGGTAAGACCCCCTCCTGGGAGCCCTTCAGCAGGGAGCCCCTCGTTGTCCACGAGGGTGGAGCTCCCTCCAGGATCGAACTCTCTCCAAGGTTCGAACTCTCTCTCTGAGTTACTGTTAAGCCCCGCCCGGGCCTCTGAGCTACTGTTAAGCCCTCCCCAGGCCTATGAACTACTGTTACGCCCACCCTGGGCCTCAGAGTCTCTGCTAAGCTCACCCTGGGCCTCTGAGCTACTGTTAAGCCTTCCACGGGCCTCTGAGCTACTACTAAGCGCTCCCCGTGCCTCTGAGTCACTGTTAATCCCTCCTCGGACCTATGTGCCACTGCTAAGCTCACTCCGGGCCTCTGAGCCACTGCTAAGCTCACCCTGGGCCTCTGGTTTAGAGGCCCAGGCAAGGCTTAGCAGTGGCTCACTGTTAAGCCCTTCTAAGGCCTCAGAGCTAAAGCTAACCCCCTCTAAGGCCTGAGGGCTAACACCAGCCCCCTCTAAGGCCTCAGGGCTAAAGCTAACCCCCTCTAAGGCCTCAGGGCTAAAGCTAAACCCCTCTAAGGCCTCAGGGTTAACGCCACCCCCTCTAAGGCCTCAGGGCTAACACTACCCCCTCTAAGGCCTCAGGGTTAATGCTACCCCCCTCTAAGGCCTCAGGGCCTAGCTGCCCAGCTACCGTGCCTAGCTGCCAAGCTCCCGGGCTTAACTGCCCAGCTAACGGGCCACCTGGGCCCTATCTGGGCTTTTTCAGCCTTGGCGGTGGCACGGGAGGCCGTAGCCTTCTTGGTGCTGGCACGGGGAGCTGGAGGGCAGCTTTGCTACTTGGGAGCACAGCTTTGATGTTTGGGAGCGCAGCCTCATCGACGCTTCGGTGCCTGTTTCCTCCTCACGGGTCGAGGGTCGTGGCAAGATGCCAGTGGGAGGAACAGAAGAGCACCCACGTCCGGCGCCTTCACCGGGATGCTCCAGTCGGGCTTCCACGCCCGCTTCCTCCTCACTGGTGGAGGTACCTCAAACCCCAGGCTGTAGTGAACAGCCCAGTCCCGAGCAATCCGCGTAGCAAATTCTCTAATGAGCCTCCCTTCTTTCTCGCACACCCACACCACCAGCAGTTGGTGGATGGCATGACCCGGACTCCCTCTGGTTCTTAGCACCTGGGCGGGCTGAGGGTGAGCCATTTGAGGCGAGCCGGGCACGAGGCGGAGTGGTGGAGCGCCGGAGGAAGCCTCACACTTCCAAGGCCGCTGGTGGCCAGGTGGTAGACGCAAGCGACGTGGACCCCCACGTCTCTTTCGTCTTCGTACCGCAGATCTCCCGCCTCACCTATTGGCGAGCCAAGGCGGGAGCTCCTCCGCAGTCAAGTCAAGGACGAGGGGGTTCACAGTATCTGGGTCGATAATTGGGGATCCGTCTATCTACCCATCCCACCAGAAGCCCAGGTCCTCTTCCTCATCCCCAACTCACCACCACACAACAGCTCTGCCATCCTCGCTGGCTTACCCCAGTGCTGGGTCCAGCCTGCCTCACTCCTGGCAAACTCCTCCTCACTCTGCTGCAGCAGGGCTGTAGTCCAGGACCCAAGGACGAGTTCCTTCGGGGCTGGCCACCTCCCTGCAGGCTCGCTGCCTGCTGCGCCCTTGTTTAGATGGTCAGTCCATCTGTCATGGTTCCCCCTATCTCCTCAATGATGGCAGGTGCGTAGGCAGACTTCCATTTCCAATAACTCTTTATTCAAACTCAAAACAAAAACAGGTTCGAGGACCTGAAACAGGATGCAGAGTTTCTATAACACCCAAAGGAGAAAGAAGGAACACAAAACGCCAGAGTGACGGTGGGCCAACAAACCAGGTCGGTCCACAACGAACTTAGATACAAAATCCCCAAACTCAAAAAACCAATAAAAACTCAAAACTCATTTCCTCTGAGCACACGGTCAGGTGAAACACATAATTAACACAAACAAGACCGTGTGCTCAGGCATTCATAAAAAAGTCCCAAAATCATACAACAAAACAAAACACAGCAAAGGACGGCCTCTAGTGGCCGCTAACCGTAATCATACCCAGGCCTGTCAGGCCTGACACATTGCTTTTAATTGCTGTTGTGTCTCGGCCAGCGGCCAGTAGAGGCCGCTGTTGTTTAGTTCTGTTATAGAGACTTTTATTATGAAATGTTTTTGTTATTATGAAATGCTACCTGTTCCTCTTGTGTCCTCTGTTTTAAGTGTTCTTTGTGTTTTAGGCCCTCATGCCTTTTAGTGTTCTGTATGTAGAGTCTGTGTTTTTGTTATAAAACCATCATAGGGAACCTGCGTTTGCGCCTCGCCTCACTCCCCGAGCACACACGACGTGACAATTGCACAGTCCAGGAGCGACCTAGGTAACACATTTCAGGGCATAACCTTGAGTAATTTTGAATTTTGGGTTGCAATAACCTAAAACATTATACAACAGATAGTTCTAATGCCACAGTCCGATTGCTTGAGAAGCATTCTACCGTAAACATACAAATAACAGCATTGTATCATTCCATTGAGCACCAGTTGCAAAGTAATGACTTGCTTTATGGCGCAGCTAACCCTAACTAATTTTCATCACAAACTTTTATTAGATAATACTTGAGTTGTACGACTCAACTATTATTTGCTCAGATGCTGAACAAACTGCATCACATTCTGAATGCTTCACTGCCCCAAAGCCACTTTTTCAGTTCGTAGCTTTGATAGTGGACCAGCTATGATAAACACACTGGAGTCCACCAGAAATTCATAGAATGCAATTCAGCAAACAAGATGGGCAGTGAAATGCTTTACAGGACGAGCTGGAGCAAAACCACATTCAGGTTAATCTGGAAAATATAATATCTGGAAACCCTGAACTGAATTATGTGCTGTGACAATTTCATTTGTGAACGGGTCTGTCCATAACACCTCTCTTGCCAGAAGGAATTGTACAGAGTATGTTTGGGGCTTATTTCTTCTACTTCATCCTTTATTGTGCTGTTGTACAAAAGCAATAGAACAGTCAAGGTATGTTATCATGACCTAATCCCAACAGAGATATTACTCATCTGGGTGTTAGTTACATAATGTGCAAATGTCTTCAGTCTCTGAAACACTGAGACATAAAGTATTTTATCTGGATACTGAGTATTTATTTGTTCAAAAATCCCAATAAGGTAAAAATAAATACAAACAACAGCAGCAGCAACAACAACAACAACAATGTGATATTTGTATAGAGTACTTTTTATATTATACTGTTATGTTATAGAGCTTTTATTCTATTGGTTATGCTACTTTCTTTTTTGTACTGTCTACTTTTGTGCTGTAACAATGCAAATTTCCCACCTGTGGGACTAATAAAGGCCTATCTTATTTTAATAAACAGTCAGTATGCAGTGCATTAGTTTAACCATAATTATAGGGTTGAGTTGTAAATCACAAGTCTGTGTGCAGATCTGGACTCCTGCCTAGCATAACAGACTACATGTGGGGTGAGTGAATTACATAAATTTATTTATTTTTTCCTTAAATGAAGATGGAATTGACCAAATCTGTGCAGTGGCTGAAGTGCAGCCAGATGCCAAATATAAAGTCTGATTTCTTCTTACAGTATTCTTCTGACACATTACCAACTTAAAAAAAACTTTTATGTTTTTTTGTACTAATGGCAAAACATACTTACTGCTAAGATAAATAGTTTTAAACAATTAAAAATGTTTGGCCTTGATTTTTACAAAAGTTGCTGGGTGTACTCGCTAATCAACCAAGCCTAATTCTACAGTTTTATTTAGCTATTTGTCAAATAAATGACTGACTGGCAGTGACATTATGGCCTTGGACTGAATGCTATTTTTGAAAGCACAACCCCCACCTCACGGTCTGCACGCAATCAATTGCATTTGTCAATTGCACTGAATTGGCAGAGTGGTGTTTCGGTTCACCGTGCCAAATGTTGGTTTTCACAATGACCTTAAGAACTCTGGCTTTTATCTGGCCTCGAATAGCACTCACATTTCTAGATGTGGGACACAACCAGACGTTGGATCATATTATATGTGTTGGCCATATAAAGAAAAAGAAAAGTTGCTTTATAGAAACTAAATTAGACACAAACTTGATCCTTCAGTGCAGATCTCTATAACTACTGTATATATATATATATATAAACACACACACACACACAAACACCCACACTGTGTATATATAGGGCAGACATATTTAAATCTTTGTTTAGTCCTAATCATTAAAATCAATTAATAATACATTTGACAGATGTATCTTCAAACATCTTAGAACCCTCAGCACTGAAAATGATCAGATCCGTTCCATTGTTCTAGACAAAGAATAAAAATGTACAGATTTTACTTCCCATTCCTACCCATATTTCTGAAACTGTGCAGGACGGAGAATCATTTTTGTGTTTTTTGTGTTACTGAAAACTGCAGTGACTCATGATCTCCTACCTTCCAGTAAAAGCCCATACACAGAGTACCTTTCTATATATCTTCACCACACACACAACAGACCTGGTATATGAGGCTGCATTGAATAAAGCCATGTTTGGTCCTCCTTTGAAAGCTGTGCAAGAGAGAATCACTTCTCAAGGCCCTTTGCGATTGATTCCCCCCGCTGACCTGACCCCATTGACGCTTTATGAGCCATCACCAGAGGACACAGAGGCCTCCGGTGACCAACAGGACGTGACGGATTGGTCAGAACGGCAAATGAGACTAGAGTGTTTACCTGCAGCAGAAGCTCCTTTTCCACCACCTCCTCGCTTTTGGTTATCAGCCGCCGCTGAAGAGAGTGAATCTTTTGGATCAACTTAAAGGTGTTGGGGTCACTCGCCTGCAGGAAAACCATTTAGATCAGGAGAGAGAGAGAGAGAGAGAGAGAGAGAGAGAGAGAGAGAGAGAGAGAGAGAGAGAGAGAGAGAGAGAGAGAG
>JBBJLS010000082.1:23881543-23894214 GCA_037577275.1 Bryconaethiops microstoma | reverse complement strand
ACACACACACACACACACACACACACACACACACACACACACACACACACACACACACACAAACACATACACACACATCCAATCACACAACTTCCCTTCCGTCTTACCTGATCCAATTCCTTCTTCTGCCGCATTCTCTCAGCATCAGCGTCTGCTATGATCTTCAGCAGCTTGTGCTCCTCCACTTGTTGATTGTCAATGAACTGCTTGGTCTCCTGGGCTTGCTGCTTCATCTTCTGAAGCTCACCCTACAAACAGAACAAGGGGTGTGGGGGGCATTGGCATTTAACATGAGCACCTGACAAAAAATAAATAATTAAAAAGCCCTTTTTGCTGTAAGCAAACTCTTTCCTTTTAGTTACTCTTTGTCTTTGCTTTATAGCATGCCAAAAGCAACTGTAGTGGGGCTGACATCGCAGGTAGCCTACAGCAAAAGCAAAATAAACAATAAAGAAAGAAAATGGAGGGAAAAGAGAAAACGATCAAGGAAAAAGTATGTGTTTTAGGCATTGTTTGATACTGGCTTCAACACCTACACAATGTTTGTACCCAAATATTGAGAGAGAGGTGAAACAGAGACAGGTGTGAAATAAAGAGAAGGGGAGAGGGAGAGGGGTGAAAAAAGAGAGTGAGGGAGAAAGAAAAACAGAATGAAAGAGCGAGAGGGAGAGAGAGGCCGTACGTGGGCAGGCCTCATTGGTGGCTGGAGCGGAACAGCTGAAAAGCTAAAGGTGCTGATCAGTAGCCTGGTCAGGTGCACTCCGTCTGGTCTCACTCCCAGAGCGCTCCCCTCAGTCCTTGACATCACACCCATGTTAACATTTCAGGCAAATCAAGTGCAAACACAATGCCACCTTGTGTGACATAACATCAATAAAGTTCCCACCAAAGTGTCTCTCACCACTACCAAAAAGGACAAACCAACATAACCAGCAAACCCCACTGCAGCAGACACCATCTTGTCTGCAGCAGACAACTTCTAATCTAGCTGTGTTCACACCAAGCCATGAAAACATGGAGCCCGGCCACTGGAGATACCACCTTCTCTGCCTTTTCAATAAATTTTTTTGTCTCATTTTTGTCTTTTCTCACAATCAAAGCAAGCAAAAAACTGTCAGAAAATAAATCACATATACAGTTCAATGCAAAATTTGAGTAAACCCAATCAAATTACATGGTTTTTTTTGATACTTTACTTATCCCAGAGGACATTATTTCTCTGCATTTAACCCATTCACCAAGTGAAGGAGTGGGCTGCCGCCAATGAGGCGCCCAGGGTGCAGTGTGTGGGGATGGTACCTTGCTCACGGACACTAGCAGTTGGGATTTGATCCCCAAGCCTCTGATTGCTGGACCAACGCCCTAACCACTAGGTGTTGATGTTTGAGGTGTCAGACATCACGCTGAACTTTCTTTGGTGCTCCTATGTCACAAAGTTATTATAATTTAAAATACATTTAAAATACAAACAAAATAAAAGGAATTTTTGTTCTTTATGGTCATTTGCATGTGATGCCATTTTAAAAATGTTTTTTAAATTACAATAATTTTGGTTCTACAATACATAGAAACATAAAACAAAGCTCAGCATAACATCTGACACCTTGAGTATCAACACAAACCAGGAACTTCCATATAATGAGTTGTTTGGCCGTATGACGACAATTTGCCATTTGTTGCACTGCAAGCACGGATCCATGCCACTCGTGTTCTAATGGTTAAGATTTACATTATTATGAATTGCATTTATATGCAGCAACGCTAAATCAGAGCCATTTTTCTTTGCACATGTTAATCAGTTTTTGTGTCATCGCTGTCTCAAAGTCTAATATATCTCATGGTACAGTATGATCTCTTGTGAATTACTGTATAATGAAACTACAATGCTTTTCTTTCTGCTGGCAATAACTGAAACTTCTACGGTTTATGGCAAGGTAAATATGTCGAAGGTAGCGTGTTAGCACTTAGAGTTAGTGCACCTGCCAAATCAACTTTAACATGCCATATGCACATTATCACAGATCATACTGGGATATACTGTGTTATGTCCCCAGCCTCCCTGGTTTCGTTCTCCTTCATCCAAGGCTGAACCTTTGACGACAGTGGCTGAAGCATGTAATAAGATTTCAGAAGGATCGATGTCGCTCCTCACACTTTGCATAGCAATCAGCTGAACCTTGCCCAGGTCGAGGGCGACTCCTCTCCTCCTATTATACATCTTCATGTTCTCCGCTGATTGGAATAGGTAGTCTATTCATTAGAATGCTAATGCATTCTTATGAAGAGACCTAATTGTTTCGGAGGCTAACTAGCCTGTGCGATGCAGGCAGGTCATGGCCCAGACAGGTCCAACGATTGAGATGACTTCAGTGAGTACAGAGAGTTTCCACAGCCAAGGCTGCAGGTAACAGAGAAAGAAAAAAACCTTAGAGTGTCCGTGGGGGACTTTGAACAAGTAAACACTGATCTGTGTCTACAAAGGTTCTCAGTACAACAGGCTGAAGCCTTTTCTGAAGAGGTCAGTGGAGCACTTACACCAACAACGGCAGTGTATTGGTGTTTAAAATGAACAGTGGTGATTGAGCAGAAGCTTTATGCCACCTTTATCACATACTCCATGAACCATGCGGAACACTTAAGATAATTTTGGTTGGTAGCAGAACTGGCTCATGTCAAATATTTATTGGCTACCAAAAAAAAAAAAATCAAGCGGTAGTCATAATTTTTTGGATGTCATGTTGTACACCCATGTGTACCATCATGCCACATTACAAAAACGAGAAATAAATTAAGCCAGAGACCACCTGGCTTGACCAACTTTAAGAATCACAGCATTAAAGAACCAAAAGTATTTCTATGACAAAGAACTCTTTGTTTTAAAGACAATAGCCTTAGTCTACATAAGATGAGGACAGCTTGCTAGGGGAGTATTTAAAACTATTTTTAATCGTTATCTTGAAACAAATGTAGAATATTTAAGCAGCAGTCTTTAGAACCAAATCAAAAAGGTGTGTTTAAGCTTTTGAATGGTTCTGCGTAATATATGCTTGCAGTGTAGGGCAGAGCAGCTTTTATGTCATTTGTCTTACTTGGTTTTAATGTAAAAGTCACTGTGTCAAAAACGAGAACACAGCGTTGACGGGGGAGGGGGCATCACAAATCACATGCGATTCTCAACCACTGTAGTTAATAATACATTTTTAACACTGCGTTTAATTCTCATTCTCTGATTGCATAACAGTTTCAAACGCAGAGAGCTCTTTCTTCTCCCGCAGTCATGCTCTCCTACTGATATCAAAGTGAGATAGATATAGATTGGAAGGGAAGAAAAAAATAATGATGGATGAAGCCTCATTGAAGTCACATGTGCACTACATGCCCCAGTTGTACACATGAAAGCTGTACATGAATAAGATATGGAATGCATTATTGCAACAAAACCTGATCGGCTGTGCTAGTAGCATTGTAATGTTTTTTTTTTCCTCATTCGATTCGCACATTCATTCTTGTTTTAGCTTGGCACACCCCCGAACAAAGAAGATCTTTTTTGCAGACAGTATTCCTCAAATGATAAAAAAAAACCCTCCCCACCAGGAGGCACATGGCAGCACAGTCTTTTGGCAGATTTCAAGGGAAAACCAGGATATGCTTTCTATTAGTAAGGACTAAAATTGTTTTATGGTGTTAAAATTAGCACAACTGCAAAAAATAAAGTGTTTAGCTTGTAGACATGATCATGAACTGTGGAAAATCATGTACTGTGATTATTTGCCTAAAATGTTGTCTGCTTTGGTTTTTTCGCTCTGTTTTTGCTAGATGAGATCCCTAGCTGTTACTAGGACGTAATAGTCATGGATGAAGCTACCACCTCTGTTCCAGTGACAAATATAATAACAGTAAAAAGTGTAGAATCATTTTTTTCAATAATGAAAAGTCAATGTTGTTGCAGAAAAATTATTAGAATTATTAGAACACAAGCCTAACTCAACATGAAAGGAGCCAGTAATGATAGAACAGAATCATCCATACATAATATCCTTAATAACTGAGGAAGCTGTAGAATTCTGATTATGTCATACAGCGTTATTGGTCTGTTTCAGTCATGTGAACTTCCTCTTGAACTGGTCATAGGCTGCTAGGTAAGGAATGGTTCTGAAGTTTTGAAAAACATCAATATGTTCATACAATGCAAATAAGTGGTTTTGATTGAATTTAGTTGGATGACATATTTTAGTATATCTAAGTAAAATATGTACATATCCTGAACATTTAAATGCACAAATATAAACATGCAGAAATCAGATTTTACTTTTTCCATTCCAACTTTTTCCAATAAGTTCAGCACATACACAAAACATTGTCCCAGCAGAAGATGTGTTTCATTTAGAAAATCAACACAGAATGTAGTTTGACCTGGAATGTTCTAACTTTTGCATACTACTGTACATAGTTCCTTGTAGTTTTAAGTCTTTAACATGGATAGTACATCATGGGAGACCAGATTTTTTTTCTCATTCAAACACAAACACTTCTGCTATGCCAGTAACTCTTCATGTTACACTCTTCAACGGTTCTAAATCACATTAGATAAGGGCATTTGCTAATAATGCACATGCACATACTTCTGTATGTAGTACACAATCACAATCAGACAACTTTATTGATTCCAGAGGAAATTGCTTATGATACAGTTACATAGAGGAACAAACACAAGAACAGGATACAATATATTAAATACATAAAGTCCAGATAAAACTCAAAAAAATACTTTACTATATACTCTATTCGATATACTCTAGAGTACTATATATTCCACATGCTATATGAACATTTAAATAATGTAGATACTGTAAAAACTGTAAATAAATAATTAAAGATACTACTGAAGTAGTCTACTAACTAACACAGAGTGGTTTGGAGATGTTCTCTATACTTAGTCTGTAGTTATTGCATGTAATATTAAGAAAAATAGTGATATTGCACAATAATTAATCCATCCCTATGCCTTAGTGGAAGTCTAAACATTATTAAAAGCACTTCTAGACTGCTAACACTTGCTGCATTTTTCTAAACTTTGCGACGGCCTTCTCACAGAACCAATGAAAATGGACCGGGCCACTCTAGTATGGAAGCAAGACGTCATTTAGGGAGAAGAGGAGGAGCTGAGACATTGGGGTTGGGGGTCATACTCTGACGGTGATGTTTTCTGACAGGACAGGGGAAAATTAGACAATGAAAAAAGGCTCCCCAGACAGGAGGATATGACAGGTTCTTCCGCACTAACATAAATGAACCCGGATTTGTCACCGTTTACCAAAGCCAGATATTGACTACCCGTCAGAAGCGTAATACCCTGACAGTCGCTAAATGTTAGAAAGGTGGCTGGTGGAGTCCAGTCGACAATTGAACAGGATGGAAGTGCGGAGGTGCAAATCGGCTTGCTTTTATGTTCGTCCCACATGAGCATGACTTTTTTGAGAGGGATTTCCTCTTTTTTCCCATTTCAACATTCAGAATAAAGAAATCCAATGGGAAAATGCTGGATGTTGTTTTAAATAAACTTTTTAAAAAACACATAGAAGGTTTAACATTTATTGTGTTAAGCTAGCTTAATACCTGAGATATAAAGTACTGTTCTAATGCATCATAACTGTGTCAAACCAGTTAGACAGACTACAACATGGTGAGTGAAAATAGACCAGAAATTGACATTTCATCAAGACCGTACAAGTACCTCATCCGGAATGCAGTGGGGTCCAAAAGTCTCGAGACCATTAGGGAAAATTTTTATGCTCTAATTTAGTAAGAAAAATACAAATATGATAAGCAAACAATTTCAAAAGATTTTTTAATTATTTGTTATAAATTTTTGATGACAATGTGCACTCTTTCTGTAAAAGTCTATAAGATCACACCACCTGAAAGACATCTGAACACAAGCTTCAATGCAGCTGTAAGTTCCTAAGTGTTCACGTCACAGAGAAACTTACTTGGACAGAAGACAGGTGGTGAAAAAAACCCAACAGCACCTCTTCTACCTCAGACTGCTGAGGAAGTTTGACATTAATCCCTGCATGCTTAGGATAATTTACACTTGCACTGCAGAGAACCTCCTGACTAACTGTTTTACAATCTAGTATGGAGACAGCTCTGCACTTCACCAAGGTACAGCTTCAACCCTCATGGAACTACACACAACTCACTGTTTGGGGAAGGAGGTACAGAAGCATTAAGTCCAGATCCAGGTAATTTCAAAACAGCTTCTTTCGACAGGCTAAAAGGCCAATTATCAGGTAGTAGCATTAGAGTGTTGAACTAAGGCATTCACACATCACACCTGAATCACTATGTACTTAAATAGGCAATATCCTCATTATACCATCACGGCTAAACAAACTCAGTCAATTAATACTATGTTATATTAATAAAAGGGGTGCCACTTTACAATAACACTACCCTTATCAAAGGTTTATAAATGATTTATAATCATGTTGTTAATTAGGTTGTAGACAGTTTATAATTCACTAATAAGCAGTTATAAACAAGTTGTCATACATTGATGCAGGCTCACACATTGACAGACTCACTATTTGGCAAGGTTTTGTCCCTTTCTCAGGCAGAGGAAAACTGTCAGCATAATCAGGTCTTTGTTAACATGCTAATATCGTCTTTGTTACCATGCTGGCCAAATAGTGAGCTGGCATCAATATATAAGGACAGTTATAACAACCCGATTCTAAATAATTTATAAACCCTTTATGAGGGCTGTCTTATTGTAAAGTGTTACTGTAAGAGATACTATGCACCTAGTATTTTAATTCACTTTCACACACTTTCACAAGTCTGAATTTGAAGGTCTCAAACTTTAGGATCCCATTGATTTTTCTTGCAGTTCTTTAAATAGCATCATTTAACATGGACGTGGCTGGAGCTTGTACCTGAGGAGAAAATTATAGAAGTAATGCTTGTAATGGTTTTTTTGGGGTTTTTTTGTTAGTCACATATGTATTATTCAATCTGTGGAATTACAAATACAGACTCCGCTAATAATGTATGTTCACTCGTGCTGTTACTTCCCACTGACCAGCTTCCTCCACCAGCACTCTGCGCCATGAACAGGCTCTTAAAACCGACCACAGTGCAATGCCTCAATAAGACTGAGCTGGATGAATTATGATTTGATGAGTAAATTGCTAAATGGCATCTCCTTCCTTACTGCATCCTCTGTAGAAGCATGATTTTAAGACACAGAATGTGTCTTGAATAATGAATCCCTCACGACCCTCGCCCTCATGGATGGGGTTTTATATTTTTCCTTTTTAGTGAATATGTTAAAAATGGAAATGTGAATTAAAATGTGCTGAAAAGCTTCCAGCAGTTAAAAGCTCATCTCTGCTAAAAAGTGCACAATGGTTCCTAAGAATAGAAGTGACAGTTTGAACAAATTTGAACACAGGCTTTAACTAATATTGTCTGACAATATGAAAATGTTTTCATATTTATTGCATTTATTATCCCCTCCTTTGACTTTCTAGTGAAGTTTAAGATTACAGCAAGAGGTTTCTTGCGCCATGCTGTGACTGCAGAATGTTTATCCAGAGCCAGCTGAGCTATGCGTTTCATCACGGTTTAACACGCAGGCCGACGTTTTTAATTTAGGCAAAGCGTATTTATTTCTCTGCTGACTAAAATATGGATGGAATGATGCTGTCATGATGGCATGTGGAAGAGACGCATTGGATCTGAGGCATAAAAAAAGGAGGGGGGGCACTACGTGATGACTACAAAAGTGAGACAGAGATAGAGACGGAATTGAGGGAGAGAGAGAGAAAAAAAAGAGAGGCAGAGAGAGAAAAAGAAAAAGTCATCTGGAACAAGACAAGGAGAGAGTGAGATCTAAAAGTAGAAAAAGAAAGAGAGTAAGAATGACAGAGAGGGAGAGGGAAAGAGAGAGAGGTGGAGAGAGATAGAATGAGACAAAGAGACAATAAGATAGAAAGAAATGAAAGTAAGTAAGTAAATAAGTAAGTAAGTAAGTAAGTAAGTCAGTAAGTAAGTAAGTAAGTATCACAAACCGGTCCTGTCCAGACAGAGAATTGGAGGCACAGGCGCAGACATCCATTAAGAGGTGACTTTAATAATAAAACAAAACAGAAACTGGCACGAGGACTGGATATGAAACTAGGGATACGAGTAGACTAGGGCAGGAGGACACAGACCGGATAAGGTGAGGATAGGGTAGATGCTCCACATCACCTCTGAGGACAGAACACCTTAAATACAAAGCCAGGGGCTAATCAGCCCTCAGGTTAACTATCCTCAACTGTGGATGGAGGACAGTTCACAGTCCCACAGCGAACCCCAGTGGCTGCTGACTGGAATTGTGACAGAAAGTAAGAAAGTGCCTTTGTTTATGAGGCATGTTCTCACCTCCCCCTGCTACACAATCACGCCATTGCTATTCAGCTATTTAGATTGGTGTTTTTCATCTGAATAGCTGAGGGGTGTGTCGTTAACAGGCGGCTGCTAGCTAAGGCAGAGAAAATTTCAAGGTTTCTTTTTACTCTATTTACAAAGCGCCATTGATTTTTATTTTAAAACATACATATTTGAAAACTAGAAGATTCAAGGTTTCTAGTTGTGTTACTTATATGTTTCTAAGACAAAAACTCACAGAGGTTTAGATGAATGTTTTGGAACAGTCCAAAAATCCCCCAGGGGGGACTTCAAACTCAGAGAGACGGGGAGAGAGAAATAAAGATAGACAGATAATAATTGAAAGAGATAAGAAAAGATAGCGAAAAAGAGGGGCGAAAGAAAGAAAGAAAGAGAAAGAAAATGAGAGTGATAGAGAGAGAGAGAAAGAAAGAAAGAAAGAAAGAAAGAAAGAAAGAAAGAAAGAAAGAAAGAAAGAAAGAAGGAAAGAAAAAGATGTCAAAAACATGGCAGGGAGAGAGTGAGAAAGATGGTGAGAGAAGAAGAGATATATGCCAGAGAAAGTGAATAAGCACGGGAAAGAGTGATGGGGAAGAGAGAATGAGAGAGAAAATAAGTATAATAGCAACAGGGAAAATGAAAGAGAAAACGAGAAAGAGAAAGTGAGTGAGCAAGGGGAAGAGAGATAGAGAATGAGTGAGCGAAATCTAGAGAGAGCGAGAATGACGGCCAGAGGGAGAGAGCTACAGAGAAAGACAGATAATAGGAGAACATCGAAAGGGAGAAATTGACAGAGAGAGAAAGAGAGAATGTATGTGTGAGAGAAGAATAGAATGGAGAAACATTGCAAGCTGTGTAACCCCATGCAGCACTTGCTATTAAATTTGCTGCTTTGTGCACACTGCTGCAGGAAGACATGAAAGCTCTAGCTGTCCTCTTCCCTCCTCTTTCTCCTGCTCCCTTTTTCTTTCCTCCATCAGCCACTTCTCAGACACCCCGCTCTGTTTTCAAACAGAACACTTCACGTTTATACTCTATGGAGTCTTTAAAGCTAAATAAAATGAAAATAAAATAAAAACATAAAAGCCAGCAGACTTTCCTGCCACGATTGGTACAACAAGTCATCCTGCAGTGATTGAGTGTGCAGTCGTAACGACGCACAGCGGTAATTATTTTACTCCGCGTCACATGTCAAGTGATCAACGGCGTGCTTAATAACTTTTTAAAGTCTTCAGGAAAGATGCTGACTTGTTTTCTGTTTTGGAGTTGCATTTGTAGTGGGGGGGGGGGGCTAATGACACCAGAGCCCGCAAAAAAAATCAAAGCCGCCAATGCTAATGCTTTTTTGATTGCGGCGGAACTTATGATTCAATTATCAAAGGCGTGTCAGAACTGTGCCATATCCCTTAACAGTTGCAGGCCTAATTGGATGAGGAGCATGTGGCATGAAGGCTTAGACAAAAAGAAAAAAATTGTACAAGCTGAATATCACTTCTCAGTTAGATCTTGTGCAGATGGTCTTGGATACTAACTTGACAGTCTAGAGTTTGCACAGCCAGCAACACCATCAGGCACAAAGTCCATCTCTGTATGGTCACTGGAGTCCTAGCTGACCTAAAAGGCAGATGGTACTTTAAGTTTGACTCTCCAGTGCACTCCTAAATGATTTTGAGCTTTGGTTGTCAGAAAACTATCAATTGGTGCAGGACCTTGGTTCTTTAGAAAACTTTAGGAACCAAAAGTAGTTATCCTGTGGCATATTTCAAAAGAATCCTGGTACCTTAATTCTTGTGGGTCAGGTGGATCAAGCATTCTTGCTGGTGGAGACTGAGAATGCCTGCATTTCGTGACATAGATTTCCTGGCATGTAACAGACCTTAATGCCTGGAAGAACAAGATCACCCTGGACAAGCCCTCAGTCAAGTAAAGTAAGTAAAGTAAAGTAAAGTAAAGGGGCCCCTATAGTCACGTACGAACACACCACAGCACACAGTGTGAACAGAGTGAAATTCTCTCTTTGGATTTAATCTATTCACCAAGTGAAGCAGTGGGTAACCAGCGACGCAGCACCCGGGAAGCAGTGTGTGGGGGATAGTACCTTGCTCAAGGGTACCACAGTGGTGACACTGGAAGCTCTGGGATTTCAACACATGACCTTCCAATTGCATAGGCAACTCGATAACCACCAGGTCACCAGCTTCCCCAAGTTTAACCAGCAAGGGTGGAAAAATGGGGGAACACAACAAAGGGTAGTGCCAGGGCACCTTTAGGGCAGAGGTACACTCGCTACAGATCTTTCAGGTGGTGGACAGGATGTAGAATAAAGACTGATTGTATCTTTACCAGCACCAGGAACTGTTGGTCCTCTTACAAGACTGAAGACTATGGCCAGACAAATCTTGTCCAGCATTCTTAATGAGAGTGTCTGGGGTCCTTGCAAATAATAGGATATGAGGGACATCTCTGTCAAATACAGGTACATCAACTACAGCATGACAGAAAAAAGTTGATCTGATTCTGCAGATCAATCATGCAATGGACAACACAGCTGGATCCAGTTGATGTAGCTCCCATCAAACCTCTGTTTTTTGTTGTTTTAAAATGTCCTCTCATCTCGTGGAGGTAATTGAATAGGGTTTGATGACTATTCGTTTGCTCTGCTCCTCACTGTGGTTGTCAATTATTAGTCCGGAAGTTGGAACAAGGAGAACATGGAGCAAAGCGCATGCTTTGATTAGAGCGGGCTTTGCTTCTCGAAGGGCATTTTGAAGTCTGAAGAGTGTCTGAGGTGCGCCTTCATTCATAAAACTATTTCTCAGTTCTATCCTGCCTTTCACTCACTCTTTTGCTCTATACATCCTCTGTCCAGCCATTCATGTCTGTCTCTCACCAGGTTTCCTTCCTAATCAGCTCATGGTTCATAGGTAGGGTGAGTGCTGTAGCTATTACGCTTCCTGAGAGCTAAGCAGGGTGACAGACTGAGACATGCTGGGTATGCTGCTCGACTTGAGCAGCTGCCCACCAGTGCGGTTTTTTTCTACTTCTTCTTTTTTTTTTTTAAAGAGGGGAGACTTTCCTCAACCCTCTAGAGAGCTGCTCTAATTAGGAAAATGTGGATTTCTTTAAAACACATCAATGCCTGTACATCCATACAACTTCTTTAGTAAGATGCTGGATCTGTATCCAGAATGCACCATACTTTGCCGCAATTTGAAGTGTTTATAGAATTACTATTATTACAAGATTATCAGTGTAATTTCACATTGTGTAGAAACGCTGTGTGTGTAACAATAGGAATTAAGTTATATTAAAATGAATTTCCATCATGCTTTGTATAAGACTGATAAATCTGGACAAAATTACTGTTAAATATCAATGGTTTTTATTATTTAAAACCATGGGTAAATCATAAATACACATTCTGCATAGCTTGGACAGTTTCCATTTATTACTGGGGAGGCGACCAAGTCAAAGGCCCTTTTACAGGCCAGTTTTTAAAATGTCTTTTAACATCAAAACTCTTGGTTGCTTATAAATTGTTTGCTTTGCACTGCTGTAGTTCCTAGGTATCAGTGGATCTAATGCTGCTTGTTTAGCTTTTTCAGTAGATTCTTAGCAGCAACTAAAGGAAAAATGATAACCTTGTCACCACTGCTACTCAATACATCCATTTCCTTGTCCTTTGCATTTTTCCAGTGTTTTCAGTGTCAAAACAATGTGTTTCAGTGTTAAATCAGACCCATTGTGAAAACACCTCAAGATGAATAAACATAATTAAGTACAAAACATGGCATTTTCTCTGTGTGCCAACAGTTTACTGTGATTCACTCGTAATGGCAGCTCATTGCTGTGTGTGTAAAGAGATAAGATAAGATAAGATAAGATAATATAAGATAAGATAAGATAAACCTTTATTAGTCCCACAAGTGGGAAATTTGCTCTGTCACAACAGAAAGTGAACAGTACAAAGTTAGGAGCAGCAAAAATTAAGAAGACATTAGAATAAAAATAAAATACTAACCAACAGTGCAGAACAAAATGTACAATATGGATCTAGAAAATGGATCTGTGTTTGTAAAATATTTAAATAAATGTATTTGTAAACTATATATGAACTAAGTGTAAACTAAGTGATATGTCTGTACACAATGAGTATAGGTGTGTGTGTGTGTGTGTGTGTGTGTGTGTGTGTGTGTGTGTGTGTGTGTGTGTGTGTGTGTTTGTGTGTGTGCGTG
>JBBJLS010000082.1:23868789-23881443 GCA_037577275.1 Bryconaethiops microstoma | reverse complement strand
TGGTGTGCTGGAGGTAGGATTTGAACCCACAACCTCTTGGTCCAGAGGCAAGTATCCTACCACTAGGCCACCACCACACCACTGCTGGGATCTTTTATGTGATCTCTGGATTCAGCAGGTCTGGCAGTAATCAGGCCTGGGTGTGGCTAGTGGTATTGCACCCTTCCAAGCAATGTGATTAACCAGTTACGGGGTGGCAATTACTTTTTCACTTATGGCCATGTAGGTTTGGATAGTTTTTTTCCTTAATAAATAAGATAATCACTTAAAAACTGCATTTTGGGTTTACTTGGGTTATCTTTGCCAAATATTTAAATTTGTTTGATAATCTGAAACATTAAAGTGTGACAAACATGCAAAAAATAGGAAATCAGGAAGGGGCAAATACTTTTTCACAGCAGTGTACATACGATACGTATATCTGACCGAAATGGATCTCTGTTCTATTCACTTATTACTGTGCTATACACTAATTAGCCATAACATTAAAACCACCTACTTAATATTGTATAGATCTCCCTCGTGCCTCTAAAACAGTTCTGACTTATCAAAGCATGGATAACACAACACATCTGAAGGTGTGCTGAGGTATCTGGCACCAGGACGTTAGCAGCAGAACTTTAAGTCCTAAGGTGGGGTCTCCATGGATCAAACTAGTTTGTTCAGCACATCCTGTGGATGGTCGATCAGACTGAGATCTGGGTTTTTTAAAAAAGTTAACACCCTGAACTCTTTATCGTGCTCCTCAAACCATTCCACATTTCTGCAGTGTGGCAGTGTGCATTACTCCACTGAAAGAGGTTACTGCTGTTGGGGAATACTGTTGCCATGAAGGGGTGTACTTGGTTTGCAACGATATTTAGGTAGGTTTTCCAGCAGAGCACTGCACAGAGCATCACACTACCTCTGCTGGTTTGCCTTCTTCCTATAGGACATCCTAGTTACATCTCTTCCCCAGGTAAGTGGTGCAAACACACCACTGTACACATGACATGATCCACCCATGACCTTGCTGCCAGTTCACCAGTTGTCCTTAATCGGACCACTTTTGGTAGGTACTAACCACTAAATACCAAGAAAACCCCACTGGACCTGCCATTTTGCGATGCTCTGACCCAGTCGTCTAGCCATCAAAATTTGGTTCTTGTCAGAGTCACTAATTTCCTTACTTTTTTGCCCATTTTTCCTGCCTCCAAGACATCAACTTCAAGAATTGACTGTTCCCTTGCTGCCTAATATATCCACCTCTTGACAGGTGCCACTATAACAAGATAATGTTATTCACTTCCCCTGTCAGTGGTTTTAACATTGTGGCTGATCGGTGTATGGGGAAGAACTATCTAATTAACAAAATAGTGGTAAAATGCAAAATCTGTATATTAATTCTGACACTTTCTCATCATCAACCTGGGTCAGCATTCACCAATTTCATTAACAAGCCAACATCAGTTGCTTGTTTCTTATTCATTTTCAATGATTATATAGAACAATGGCAACTCGGAAACCTATTTAAATGTTTAAATGGTTCCTGGCTTGGTTAAATAATTCCATAAGGTTTTGTGTGTGGTCTATACAGCACCAAAAAGCAATTCCATTATTGGTACGAGTCATTTTTGCAAAGATTTAATCCTAATACATTCAAGTGATGTAATGATTTGTGACAGTTATTAGAAATAAAGAGTGCATTGTGGGAGATTGCAGTGCCCTTAAAATTACCATGGAATTCCATTTTACAATTCAGACACTTATGAGAAAAACAAGCATGGTATGTGATGGTGCACTGAATTGTAAACAGGGATCCATTTCAGTCATAGCCATTTTTGGTAAAAGATCACTAAAACATGCTAATGGCATTAGCAAATTAGTACCTGTGCATGAAGATGCTATCAGTAAAACACGCTAAAAGACACAATAAGCAAATGTGCTTGAAGATCTGAAGATGAAATCAGGTTTAAAGTATAATAATTTCATGCATGATCAAATTTAAAACTCTTGATGAACGACAATAATAGCAGGAAAGAATAATTTTTGTTGTAATTAGAAATGGGTTATTTGAATAAAAGCAATATCAAACAAAAAAGACAATACATTTACGTTGTCGAGTTATGAGATAAGAAGTTGTGTTGAATCCCATACACCTAAAACATAAAGGTAGAGTAACTAATCTCTTGGTGCACAAAAAAACAACTACAGGGGGTCCTCGGGCTGCAACATGCGACATTTCGAGTATATGACACTCAACTAGTTTGGTTGCACATGGTGAAAGAATACGCAGAATGCACAGAATACACAGAATATGCAGAATACCTAGTAATGCTGCCTATAAGTGAGTGAATTGCTGTCCCCAGTATGGTTAACCTACGCCATTTTGGACTGTTAAAAGCACAAGTGTTTTTACACTCATTTTATGTCATTTATGTTACAGTACAGTGAACAAGTATTTATGTCCTTTTGCTTTTTCTGTGGCATAGTTGTGTTTTTATGTTCTGTATTATGATTTTACATCTGTTTTTAGAATAGCTAAGTGACTTAGACTAGGGTGTGTTTTGACTAACACCAAAATTTGTGTTACATCACTGTCATAACTTGAGGACCTCCTGTAATTCTCCCATAAAAATATTAACTAATTCTGTATTAGTGGAAATTATTAAAATGCCCAGCATTAGTTGCAATGAGTAATGAGTTCCTAACATTAAAACAATGTTTTCAGAGGCCAGAACATAAAGGGACTACAACAGATATTAGGCCAGTATTGAAGCACTGACGTTTTATATTAGATCTTTAAATCTAACACAGCTCAAGGCCTCCGCCTTTTAAAAGAAAAGCATGACATGAATACAGAAGTGTGTGCGAGAGTGTGTGTGGGGTTGAGGACAGCAAAAGAAAAATCAATGTTTAATATTTCCCAACTATGTCAAGGGATGGTCAAGTGTCTATATCCCAACTGAATAATGGTCATTATTACATATTAGTGCTATTCAAAGGCAATTGATCTCCCGCACATCAGAGAGTCATCATCATTTCGCTGTCACATCAGTGGCAGATGCTACTAATCATGATTCAGCATCAATTTTCCACGTTTCTGCTAACGCGGAAGCAGCATTTTAAATAGCCTGGTCTAAAATGTGCATGCTACTCAATGCTGCAAACATTCCGAACTGCAAAAAATCAGATCATGCTGATTTTAATCATTAGCTTTTATTCATTAGTTAATTTAGCATGTTTAGGTAAAGCATCCCAGTCTTTGAAGCCATTAGCAAACAGTAAGAAGGTCTCAAATAAACCAGAAAGAATTTCTACCCACTCTAGATTTCTCCTTATTGATATAAATGGCTGCAAAAAAGGTACAATTGCTTAAGAACTGACTCATTAACTGCAACAATTCTTCAGAATTGTGAGGACAAAGGTCAGCATGATGTTAAGAATGCTACATGCACGTATGAAAGCACTATTGATTTACTGACTTTCTTTGTGACGCCATTTTTATACTTTCTTTTGCCTAAAGAAAATACCTTGCATCTTTAAAGAGAGGAGAACAGGCGCTAAGGAGGCCGTCAGAATCATTAGCTGAAAGAAATGATTTTACCACACTTTGGGCTTGTTTCTGCTCACCACTGGGTGTTTTCACAGCAAATTAGCAAGACGCCAGCTCAGGGAACTCCCTACAAAGGGCTAATGTGAGCTGAAAGAGCAAACTAAGAGAAGAAACGGCAGAAGGGTTGGTGCTAACCGTTAAGATGTCGCAATTGGAGGAAATGTCAGGTTATCTGAATTAGCGTGTGTTAGCCAGGGCCCAGGGGTGATTTTGAGAATGTGGCACTAAAGAACAATTATGTAGGACAATCTTAGGCAATAAGTGAATAAAAAAATGACTTAAAGTGAATTAAAATCTAGTAAGAGCAGACATGGCTGGGAGTAAAAATACTATGTTCCACTAAAGCTTGGAATTTGCAAAAAAAATAGCCCCTCCACTCGTACCATTCATAATTAGGTGCACTCCATTTTATGAGTGGCTTATTCTAACCAGGGTTGCAGGGGGTGCTAGAGTCTGTTGCAGTAGTCACAGAGAAAGAGAGAGAGAAACAACCTGGACAGGTCAAACACCTACACATAGTCAAATCTAGACACAATTAAGCATCTTCAGTTCACCTTACATGGTTGTTTTCCAGTGGAAACCAACAGAGATAATGAGGATAATGTGCAAACTCCACATGGAAATCCTTTAAATATAATCTGTTTGAGATTAAGCAACATATAGACAATAGCAGTAGTAGTTAAAACTATGAAATTGACTACAAAGATGTTTTTGAAGGTAAATACATCAGGGACATCAAAGCCATCACTCATATCACTATCATAAGCTTGCTAGCTAGTCACAAGTGAGAGATTCATTATATTTCCCTATTGCTTGTATTACTTTACACTCTGTTTCTTTGTCATCTATTTCTTAACTTGTCTCAATATATTTTGTATAATTTTACCATACATCATCACTGACTCAGAAACTTGGGTATTTTCCAAATAGCAATGCTCAGTTTCCTGGAGGCATCAGCATTTTTCCCCAACTTCGCACCAAAAACATGAGTAGGGGGAAGATGACGCAATTCCAATTTCAACTTCGAATTTATGAGTCAAATCAAACACAGGGTAAGTGATATAGAACAATCGATCGGATTGAGATCTGGGGAATTTAGGTTTAGACAGGTGGCATGTGTCCAGTTGACATCCAGATGAATCACTTGAACCAGGACATTGCCCAGAGCTTTCATCTAAACACTATATGATATATAGCTCCACTCCATTCAACAGCATGTGTTCTTTCCACAGTGCATCCTGATACCATCACTGCTCCAGGCAAACAGGGAATGTGTCTCTAGCTGTCCACGTGATGAAAACGAAACTTGTTGCTCCAGGCAACATTCTTCCCTATCTCCATGGTCCTGTTTCCCCAGTGCATGCATTTTAAGTGGTAGACAGGACTTAGCTTGGGCACCTAGCGTGGTTTTGCAGCCCCAAACTCAGTAGGGTGTGATGAACTGTAGCACATTCCTCCATTAACCAGCATTAAAAATGTTGGTGACTTCTGCTACAGGAGCCCTCTGGTCCTTGATTCGGACAAAATAGCCTTCACAAATTGATGCCGTGTGCAACAATTAGCCTAGGGCACCCATGACCTTCCATATCAGGAAGACCCCACAAACTTATTGGTCTGGGGTGCCAGCTGTTAAAGCATAATTGGGGCGTTTCTCATTACAGGACATCTTCCACAAGCACTGCATCAGAAAGGCCTCCCGCATTGTGCATGACTCCTCACACCCCTCACACTGACTCCTCACACCACTCCCATCTGGCAAACCCTATCACAACATCAAAGCCCAATCAGCCAGACTGTGTGAGAGCTTTTTCCCACAAGCCATCAGACTCCTCCAAACACTGCCTGCCCCTGACACACACCCAAACTGTGAACTGACTCAACTTTCCACGTCACTCTTTTAATGATGCTACATGCAAAAACACATTATATTACAATTGTTCTTGGACTCAGAGTTTCTGTATTTTTCATAGATCGATGGCATATTTATTTATGTTGAACTGCTGATGATCTTTTTGCACATTAAAGCATACATTCACATTCCAGTATTGTTGCGTTCCACCTGAATGCTGATGCAACATTAGCACAAGTTTTTTGATGTTAAAAACTTACCTTGTACCAAATTGCACATTTTTAGTTCTAGTATTTATAGTTTATTTTTATATGTGTACCCTGTGTCCTTTTGTACTCTGGAGCCACACCATCTCATCTTACAGTATACACGTATATAGCTGAGATGACTATAATGTTTACTTTGACTTTGAATATGTGCCATTTTGGAGACAATCTGAGTGACTTTGACAATTTGGTCCTACACTTGCCCATTTCCCTGTTTCTAAAACATCAACTTCAAGAACTGACTGTCTGCTTGCTGCCTAATATTTCCCACCCCTTGAAAGATGCCATTTAAACAAAATTCTTTATATATATATATATATATATATAGAGAGAGAGAGAGAGAGAGAGAGAGAGCTTGCCCCGACCCTGAGTGTGGGACAAAGGGGTAGAAAATGGATGGACGGATGGATATATAGCTTGATAATGGTCCAGAGCTGAAACACTGATAATTAAATCAATAATGTTTAGAATTTAAATTTGTTTACAATTGACATTACAACCTTGGATCAGTACCTGTGTGAGCACATAGAAAAGAAAAAGAACAGTTATGTCTGAAAGCTCAAAAAGAAATAAAGTCTAAAAGCATTTCCTTAATACAATATATAATCAGATAAGTGATACGGACTTTCCTTGGAAGCAGAACATTATTTTTGACCATCTGAAAAGAAAACATCCTCACGTTGATTCTAAAGCAGTCAGTTAACAGTAGCTTTGCCTCCTCACAGGTGTTTTGATGAACCAAACTACAAACTGCTCTATGAGGACATGTGGTTCATGATGAGTGATTTGTCAGAATAAACTAACGTTACTCTTAAAATCATCACTAAAGATCACAAAGCTACATTAATAAGTATTCTAAACCGGATCAGTTCTGTTACTCAATCTGTAAACAATTTTAGATTAAATTACAATATTAAACCAGGTAAATGTTGCTTCAATCTAAATGCTATAATAATCTGTTACTTTACCTGTTCATAAACAGTACCTAAATTTCTCAAAACAATCCAAGAAATTTCATTTTACTTAAAAAGCTTTTCTATGAAATTAGATCCTTTACTGAAAAACATTCACATTTACAGGCCACATTTAAGACAATTAGTTAATTATTTGTCAATATTCACTGAAATAATTGATTAATAATAATAACAGCCCTACTAATCCCATGTGCATTTACCTTTTGTGTAAGCTCACTAGCCTCGTTGATATATCTGTCTCGTTCCTTCTCTAGTTGGAAGATGATTTTGCGCTGTTTTTGTGCCTCGTCTCTGTAGGTCAGAATCTCCTGGTCTAGGGTTTTCTTCGTTTGCTCGTGCAACTTCACCAAGTCCAGCTGCTTTTCTGTGGCATTGGCGGCCTTGATCATGTTCTAAATTAACACACACACACACACACACACACACACACACACACACACACACACACACACAGAAACCATTTTTACATGAAAGATTAGATGCTACCTGTCTAACATACCTGTCCTGAGTGATTCAAACACATGTATTATACACATGTCCCTCGTTGGAATGAAAACAAAAACAAACAAAGGCTTGTAAATAACAAACAAAGCCAAGGAAGTACAAACCATCTATCCTGTCAGTGATCTTATCTTGAAAGATAAAAGTATAATTGGCCACTTTGCTGGAATGAAAGGGTTATTTTCAACTGTAATGCATCAGTGTAAAGTAGATGAAAGGAAGCATTCTCAAGGGTAGAGCCAATTTCAGGAACCATGTACACAGGCCAATGTGTTTGTGTGTTTCTGTGGCCATGTATTAGGCACTTTGAGGGGACCGGCAGTTATCAAGATGATTGACAACAAACATTTAAACTCTGAGGGTCTAGTCCCCATTAGGAAGAATACCTTTGTACCAAAACAAAGCATTAAGTTGGAAAAAGTAAAAGAGCAGAACGATATTACTTCAGCTCCTGAGGTTTAGATTAGGGTCAGTCATGGAGAAGTCAATAGAAACACCCCACACAGGTAGAAATACAAACTTTTGAATGTGTGTGCATGTGTAGGGGGCAGCATATTCCCATTGCAATTAAATATGAATGGCCACTCATCTCCATATCCACAACAATACTGCAATATTCAGGAGATCAGCGGCAGAGAAAGCTACCTTCTCGCCTGATTGTGATATGCACCTCAGTTTCATAACTATGTTCAGAGGGCAGTTTCAGCTCTGACTCTGTCTAGTAACTTAAATCGAAATTTCAGCTAGGGTCAGTTATCTGGACCCCTCAGACTAGGTCTCTGCTTGGTGGCTCTACAACACCAATCAGATTTGCTTTTCGTCTCTGCACAATCTGCTCTGTATTCAGATGTACCACTGGTATTTTATTAGTAACTGAATTGGTAGGTGGGTATTGGAAAGGTTTGGCTGAATCTAATTATGCCACAATAAATACATATTGCCTGCAGAGTTCAAAGCAGCATCAACTTTGTAAAAATAAACAAGAAAACATTTTCCAGAGATAAAAGACAGCAATGTGTTTATTAACACAGAACAAAAGGGTATGATTACACGTATGCAGCGATAGTGTACAACAAGCTGATTCTTCATTAGTTTTGCTGGTGATTCTCCTGCAGAGTTTTATTGCACCTCTAATTAGATCTGCCTGATTCTCCAATTCAGATGCTCTTGAAAGCTTGATGAACGGAATCAGGTGTGTTCAATTAGGAGTTGGAATAATAAAGAATGATTAATTAACAACTGGTCCATGTAAAAAACGGATATAAACAAAGCGTGTGAGGATTTTTCCCATACAGTTATACCTAACCATAGCAATAGTTATGATTATTGTAATAAATGATGTCTCTTTTCTGTTACTAGAACACTGAACTGTATTCAGAAAGCATAAGCACTGTTTGACACTACATATATGCACACATTATGTGTGTGTGTACGTATGATATTTAAAATGTAATAATAATGGCATTAATATACAAATAATGATGATAATGACATTGGTATAAAAAGTTAATATTTAAAGATAATGACATTTATTGAACTGAAAACACTACATGTTTTTTTTTTTTTAATATTTCACATGGACACATGGAATACAGCCTACTGTCATTGATGTCCAGCACAGGATGGGTTCAAAATTCAATATACTTTAACGTGTCCTCATCTAAAAGTAAATGGTCAAGACCTTATTTTCCATGATTGTGAGAATGCTGTTTCATTCGTGTTTCTTTTCCAATGAGAAAATTGTGCATAAAAATCAGAAGCATTTTGAAAAGGAGGATTCAATACACAGTAACTTTATGTTCCAAGAGCACACGCGTATAGTTGTTGTATTTTGGTAAAAAATGTCTTAAAATGCCTATTTTTATAGTGTAAACCCTAAATATGCCCCCAAATATGGTCCCAAACACTTTAAATTCATTTTAAACTCAATTTAATACATTACCCTTAACGAAAATGTAAAGGTAAGCCCATATTCATCCTGTACAGTTTACACTGAACTCCTGCAGTCTTAGAATGTAAATACCTATATTATCATTTAGCACTAAGGATATCTGCGTTTCCACTAATTTTCTGGAGTTTTCGCCAGCAATTATTAGTTCGGTTGTAAGAAAAAAATGACACTTTAATTTCATTTTAAACTCATCTTAATACATTAAAATATAAAGGTAAAGCTTTATTATTATTATTATTATTATTATTATTAAACCCGTATATGTGCTGGACAGTGTACACTGAACTGACGTCTTCCACAATTAATTCATGCACGGGCATTTTCTTTGGTATAAGCACGGTAAAAAAACAGTAATAATTTAAATTGTTTTTTTGTAATAAAAATACAGCAAATGTATGGGTAATCACAAATAATTTTTACAGTTCAATAATTTACTGTTCGCTGGCGGCGCATTTCAGTCCACCCCTGCTCTGAGTACAGCGGTATTTAATCCTCGGTATTTAATCCTCTGGTATTTAATCCTCATCCTCTGCAATCCCTCCTGAGGGATATTCGACAGTTCCAAAACTATCATCTTAAGCTCCGTGAGTTTTTGTCCTAGAAACATTTAAGTAACTCCACTAGAAACCTTGAATCTTCTAGTTTTCAAATATGTGTAATTAAAATATGTATTTTTTCAACGCGATGGCGCTTTGAAAAAGAATAAAAATAACTCTTGAGATTTTCTGTGCCTCAGGCAGCAAGCAGCCTGTTAATGACACAAAAGACAAACTTTCTTTGTGTTCTCTGGACAGTAAAAAACACTAATACAGTTATATTTTATATGAAAATGTAGCTGAA
This sequence comes from Bryconaethiops microstoma, assembly GCA_037577275.1. Lineage (NCBI taxonomy): Eukaryota > Metazoa > Chordata > Actinopteri > Characiformes > Alestidae > Bryconaethiops > Bryconaethiops microstoma. Next base: position 23,871,467 of record JBBJLS010000082.1, on the reverse strand, counting down.
TTTACGTTAATATTTGTTACAAAATTATTAAATTATATTTTTCTTAATAATTTACAACAAAAATACATAAAAAACATATTACCACGAAAAAAAATATTTGCAGGTTCCGTGTTATTGTGGAGATTATCCTGTAAAACTATCAGTTAAGTTCTCAGAGAAAATCTGCGTGACTGAATCCGCGATTCCTGATCCGCATAAAACAGGGGTCACTGTATATCTGAGATTCTAATAATGCATTTTCCAAACTCAAACTTTTAAAACATATTAACACTTCAGTATAGTTACGAAAAAGCACCTTCATCAATGTGGCTAATATTCTTATACATATTTCATATAAATCTCTTTCACTATTTTCAGATTAACATGATTTATTTTCATAGTCTCTGCATAAAAATGATCCATTCAGGTGTAATTCTCACAATCGATTCCTCAAGTCAAGTCCTTGAACCATCAGTCAGTTTTCTCCAGCAAATCTACTTCTCATACACTGGATTGTGTGTGATTGTTGTGATTTTCTCAAACAATCATTAGTAAACCAACATTCACAAGTATTAGTATGTTTGTGGTTGGTACACTATGCTGGATCGGTGTGTTACAGGCTATTGGTATATTTAATTAAAATGCCTCTTATACATCTCAACTTGTACAGTATATTAGATTGCCTAGACAGTAATGATTAGACTTTACAAATCTAATTAGAAAATGAATGTTAGAACCTAATTTACTCAGATGCAGTATAAAAATAAACATCCTGTGATAAGTTGAAGAGGACTCTGTTGTATTTTTTTGTGGATTTTGGTACATTTTGTACACCAAAGGCTACTTAACTGAATGGAAATTATAAAAATAACTATTATTATCATTATTATCATTACTATTATCATTATTATTATTAGTAGTAGTAGTAGTAGCAGTAGCAGTAGTGGTTTTATTATTATTATTATTATTATTATTATTATTATTATTATTATTATTATTATAGAACCAGCTACAAAACTAATCTGAAAGTTACATAGTTATGAAAGTGTAACCCATGTGTGGGACCTGTGTACCTTGTTAAGGATGTCTTTCTCCCTGACCAGTTCATCTAACTTCTTCTTGTCAGTCTCCGTCTGTTTTTTCATCATCTCCATTTCTGGGAAAACAAGAAAGCGAAATGTTTTGTGTTCTAACATTTCTTGCCCCTGCTTCACCGGCCCTCCAAGCAGGATCTAGTGCTGATCTCTGCATTTCTTTTAAAAAGCTTCCGCTAATAAGACTGTTTTTAGAAGCACTTCATGCAAGTGAATGAGAGGCCAACATGAAATAATTACACAACTCAAAAAGCCCTTTATTTTTCCTGACCGGAGGCCAACGGCTGCGAAAGAAAAGTCTAGAAGAAGGAGAGAAAAAGAGAGAGAAAGGCAGAGTGAGAATATTACCCTTTAGAACATAAACTACATTACTTTTTTTGGAATTGGATGTACAAGCATATCACCCTTACATAGCAAAAAATGGGTGCTTTAACTGAAAGGTCTGCCTCAAATTTTAGCTCAAATAATAGTTCATAAATAAAAGTTAATAAAATGTAAAACATATTTTTACGTATCAGAAGTTCAGTTAATCACAAATGTAAAGACTGTTTGTAAATTTATGTTTTTAAGTCCAAATGTAACTATTATTTACAGCAATAACAAAAGCATGGTCTAATTTCGGAATCAGACTCAGAATCAGAAAACTTTATTTATCCTCAGGGGAAACTGCTTATGTTATGACTGCACAGAAACACAGAGACACAGAGACAAGAACAACATAAAATATAATGTCTAAATTAAAACGTTGCATTAAAACCTCAATATGAAATACACTACAATATATACACAAATACTGGGTATAAATACTATAGATAAGTAACTTACAGTTAAGAGAATTACTAACAACACAAATGGTGGTTAGCAGTATGTAATTGCACGTAGTAGAGATCAGTAGAATATAAAAGGTAATACTGACAAGTAATGATATTCACATGGTAAGGTAAGATATTGCACATAATGATATGAAGTATTTCTCACTTGTAGTCTAAAGAAGAATTCCATTCTAAAATTCAATCTACACCACATTTGTGTACATAAGTAGAAGAGTGGTCAGTATAATTATTATTTAAGTCATTAACCTGCTGGAATCTTTAGAGAACTTTAAAAATCAAGCACATACTTTATTGAACACACCTGTAATCAGTACTAACTTTTAAAAAATCAGTTAAATATCCTGGCTTTCTAAAGATTAGGAAAGTGAGGAATTCCCAGCAATATGTAGGTGAAGTTGAGGCTGAGGTGTACTTTCTCCATCACTGTGAAAAACTTCGGAGCCCTGCAGATATCTGTTAGGACAAAAATTTCAGATTCGATCCCGAATTGCTTCCCAGACACCCAAGAAAGAACACATACAATTCTTGTTGAGGAAAAGGACATGCTGCAGAAGCATTTCAGTGTGACAGAGCCTGAGGGATGAGGAAGAAATCCACCAGTGCTCTTAAACTCAACCCGTAAAGAGCCTCCACACAATGACTCTGGATGACCTGTTCAAGCTCCTGCCCTTAAACCATCCGCTGAAACGCTTGCTTGTGTGTGTGTGTGTCTGTGTCTGTGTGTGTGTGTGTGTGTGTGTGTGTGTGTGTGTGTGTGTGTGTGTGTGTGTGT
>JBBJLS010000082.1:23847006-23868689 GCA_037577275.1 Bryconaethiops microstoma | reverse complement strand
TATATATACATATATATATATCCACTTGAAACCAATACTGACAGGTTAAAAAAACAAATTAAGTTCTACGTATTTATACTAGTGTGATTATAAAAGATTTGTTGGGAGCATTTCAAACAACAGGTACCTAAAGTTCTCAGGAACAGAAAAGCTATAAAGATCTTAAACCTCTCTACCAGGTCAACTGGTTCAATAACACACAGGAGGAAAGTTCATGGAACCACAACTAATCGTCCACAGGACAGCTGCACCATTCAAGATATACCTCAGACTAATTATAATGTAGGTAAAAGAGAAGCCAGCAGTGACTAAAATAGAGCTGCAGCATGACCTGAAAGCAGCAGGATCAACAGTTACAGAACAATAAGCAGTGAACTGCAACGCAAACATCTCCATTTTTGCACCCCACGCAAAACTCTCTAAAACCTCTGCTAAAAAAAGAAGCACAGAGATGCATTATTATTAGAGCTGCAATAAAGCTCTGCAACTAAATCACCAGGAGAGAAACAAATGAAGAATCAGTAAGGTATAAATTAATGCTGCAATCATTTAGTCAAACGTCTTTGGCCTCTGTTAATAAACATATTACTGTCCGTTACATCCTAAAGTAAAATGAGTTTTTTACTAGGTTGGTGTCTATTTTTATGCATGCTACATTTTAGCATTAATGAGTTAAACTAAACATCACATTTATGTCCTAAGTCATTTAATTCTGACTGTTACAATGTACCTATGTGACCACTAGACACTAGTTGGCTTTTCTGTCAGTGAAAAACAGGGTACCCTCTTTTTCATGGATTGGCACTTTTTTGTTTTCCTTAGGATCTGTTGTTCTTGTGAGTTTAATTTGTCTTCTCTTAGCTTTTCCTAAATGACTTTCAGAAGTATTGACTGAAAGGTTTTCCTAATTTGTTTGCTGAGCAAAGTTATTGATGGCTGAAGCAATCAAAAAGACCAGCTAGACAATCTTCCAGACTTAACCAGCAATCCCTAAGGGTCGCTTTATGAAATATTATGAAGTGAAACACATGATTTTTGATAAATGAGATCTAATGTGTCCAGTTTCTAATTAGAATCTAATTTACAATGTATACATATTCATGTTGTCTGCTATATTTAGCTGTTAGGTGTTACTTGCTTTGATTTACATAAAAGCAATTGCTCTAGCCTAGTTTGGGTATATGTTCTATATTGCCAGTAGAATCAGTGCAATGTTGGAAAAACTAGATCTTTTGAGAGATATTAACTTGAAAATAATGTGTTTGAAAGTAGAAACTTTAGAGAGGGACTCTGTTTTGCTAATCAAAGAGTTGCGGTTTCTTAAAAAATAAAAGTATTTTTGAATACTATGAAAGAAGAATGTATAGGCTCAACTTTTGCTACATTTGGATTATCAGATACTGTTACTCCTCTTGGAGAGCAATGAAAAATGTATGTTTTGTGCAATCCCATGTTTCTTCATTCCTGAGCATTAAAGTGAGCAGTGTGTAGGGTCCACGTGAGAGTCCATCAGGGGATGGAAGTCTTCATTTCCCATCGTAAGTGTTCATTTCCCATCGCTCATCTTATGTAAGGCTCTGCCAACATGTTCAATATGCTGCTTGCCAAAGCTGAATTACTGGGAACTCACCACATTTGTAGATTGTGTATGTGTGTGTGAGTGTGTGTGTGTGCGTACGTGCATGTGTGTGTACTGTATGTGTGCGCATCTGTGTGTATACTTGTATATCTGTATGCATAAGTTACTAGTACAAGTGGTTTGAAAATGTTAAGCACTCTCTGCAAGTAAAGATGTGCACATGTACACACATTTGAACTGATTATGTGCATGTGTGATGTGTGTCTGCATATATTTCTATTGTGTAAGTATGTATATGCCCAAAAACTCTATTTTTACATACGATTTCATGATGAACTGGCTAGCGAAAATGACTTCTTGTTATGAAGATGAAAACATTTTTCTAGTGTTGTTTATTAAGTTTGAAAAAAATAGGCATACTATATACATATGTTGTAGTAACTGCATAACTGCATTACAGTATACCCAAGGTTTCTCTGTAGTTTCTCTGTAGTATGTACTAAGTTTCACTTAGAAAATCTACAAAACCAGGGGTCACATATATATATACATAGAAAGATACACACTGATCAGCCACAAAATGTTTGTGCATGAGTTTATCAAGTGTGTGGATGTGTGCAGGTGCATGTGTAAGACATATGTGACTTCTGGTTAGGGATATGACTGCACTCATCCAAGCTTCCCTAGCGCCTATTCAGTCATCAATCGTACATCTGTTGAATTCACTGCTGGTGAGAATTTTTCAGCCCTTGCCAAAGCAGAGAAATCTAAAAGTACTAAACGCAACACTGGCAGATCATACTAATGATCAATTTCCCTACACCATCTGAACTTGACAGAGCACATGGAGCCCTAAGACCAAAACCTAAAGATGGTCAACTACACAGACCCATAATTGTTGCTTTTCACAGATATCAGGACCAGGAATGACCATTACACTAGGCATTACGACCTGTAATACATGCACTGAGGCTTTACTCTGACCTCAGTGCAAGTCTCTCCAAAAAGCATGCAACCTTCAACAAAGTAAAGACAGCCGTGTATCAGAACGGAATCCAATTCAGGCTACTTTTTTCCTGTGCACTTGCAAGTGTATTACAGAGGAAAGACAATGACCTTTGAGACACCATCGCATGCACAGGCGTTCCACTCCCGGTGGGTGGAGGGGAATACCACTTCTGAACATGAAGACTGAATGAATCACACTAACCATTTGCTAACACTGGGTAAAGTAGCATGGCTTTTGGTTAACTCACTGAAAGTGTCTATTAAATATTAGTCTACCTTAAACACTTGCCAGTCAAAAGTATTAAATTAAATATTTTATGACTGAAATTTTAAATTTATTGGCATTCATACTGAAGCCTGTATTTTCTTTGAGTTGGGGATTAATCACATTAAAAACCGAGCTCTCAAAAACAGAGTTAGGAAAAGAAAAGTGTATTACTGGAAGTGTTCAAAGAAGGAACACATTCTGCCTGTTGTTATTAGTGGGGCATAGAAATGTGGGAATGTTTTGGGAATATTGTGGTTAATGACTGGGCCTCCTTTATTTTTTATGATATTTGTAAAGTTTTGAGACCTAACTTACTTTATCAAATGCTTGTTTTGTTGAATTTGAGGAGGGCTGAACATTTAATTAGGTAAACATGAAGAAAATCAGTCATGAACAACACTTACATGATATTTTTGCAGCTTTACATCTTGGAATGTTAAAGGATTGAACAGTCCAACAAAGAGGTATAAAATATTTGTTCATCTTAAGACTTTGAAAGCTGACATTGCAGCTGACAAATTTTTCATTCCAGTTTCATGGCAAGAGAAGCAGTAATAATGATACATAAAAAAGAAAAATCCAATTTATCCCTCCAACATCATATCTGACCCACAAGGTCATTACATTTTTAGTACTCCAGGTTCACTAGTGAATATCTATGCTCCTAACTGGGATGATGTTGAATTTGCAGGAGCTTGTGTGAAAATAAACATATTTTAATTCTCATTTTCTGGTTTTGGGAGATTTTCCTTATGTTAAATCTAAAAATGTCTACCAGATTGTCAAAATTTTTTAAATCTACGTTTAGACCTTTAGTGCTTTTTCAAACCTCATAGGATTTTTTTTTTTTATTTTCTCAAACATGCATCACTCTTCTTCAAAGATAAGAAACTTCTTATGAAAGAAAAGGTAGAATATTTTGCCATTGTAGTGTCTGATCACACTTCTATACTTTTTGATCCTGTTTTTACCCATAATTATACTACTATCTCTCAGTGGCATTTTAATACCACACTATTGTCAGAGGAAATATTTTGCAAGTCAGTCTCAATTGTCATTTGTATTATTTTTTTAATTGAATAAGACAGACTTGAATCAGTGAAAACTGATTGACTTAATATATAATTTACATCACCAATGTTCTGTATAACCTAACCCATCACAAACAGTGAACAGCTCTCCAAAATCAGAATAACTTAATTAAAACATTTGAAACAGCACAGCTTATCATGCAATCACATAGTTTATTTTTCAAGCATGTGGAAAAAGCTGGGTTTTGGCTCATCAACTTAAATTCGCCTCACAAGTCTGCCTCACAACTTCTATCACAAATTGAAGATACATCAGGAGAACTGACCACAGACCCTTTCAAGACAAGCAGCATTTTTAAAAGTTACTATTTTAATTTATATAATTTAGCATCACTTCAGGATAAAACACTTTTTGGTGCTGGATTTTTTAAAGTCGTCACCATTTTATCCACCCAAAAGGAGAATCTGGAGCAATCCCTTGAAAAAATTCATTCTTCCATTTCTGCTATGCAAAGAGGAAAAGCCCCATTGTTAAGTTTAGATGTTAAAATATTAGCTAAACTGTTAGCAATGTATTTGGAGATGCCATTTCCAGATGAAATTTCAACTGACCAGACAGGTTAATTTGGAGGATGCCAGTTATTTTGCAAAGTGTGAACTCTCTTAAATGTGCTGTATGGTCCTTCATCTAATAAGATTTCAGAAGTTGTGATTCCACTGGATGCGGAGAAAGCTTTTGACCATGCAGAGTGGGATTATCTTTTCTTTGTTTTGGATCAATTTGGCTTTGGTTAAAAAAATTCATCCAGTGGATCCAACCCCTTTTATTTCTCTTAACAAGCATTTGTTGTTACCACTCACTTTTCTTTATCCAGAGGTACAAGACAGAGTTACCCACTTAGCCCACTTTTATTAACCTTGGCAACAGAACAATTATCCCTGATCCTGAAATCTACGCCATCAATATAGTATATGCAGGTGGGAAATTGAACAGTATTTATCCTTTCATGACATGTTCCTCTATATTTCAGACTCACTCTCATGTATCAAAGAAATCATTCCATAGTTGTACTTTTTGATTGATCTCGGTCAAAAAAATTAATGTATCAAAAAGGTAATGCTTAAATGTAAATGAACCGATAACGCTAATCCCAGACTATATCTTTCCATATATCAAAGGCTGATTTTAAATATCTGCACATTGCCAAATTTTCTGAAGAAAATTTTACCCCACTTATTATCCGACTAACATTTCTAAAGATGGGACATTTTGCATTTGACATTCGCAAACAAAGTAAATTGTGTCAAAATGAATCTACTACCAAGATCACTACCAAGAATACAATAATTTCAAGACCTGCTTTTAATATTTGAGATACAAATATAATCTACAACAAACTGATTTATATCATTACTTTCAACCTCATTATTTTGCAAAGAATAATTACACCGATTGATTTGGTATCATAGTCCGCAATTCCCTAACATTCTTGGAAAGTCACGAATAGACTCACTTTTAGATACAGTAATCCCCCAGTTTTACGCGGATCAGGAGTCATGTATTCAGTCACACGCGGATTTTTTCTGAGAACAGAACTCTCCACAATATGCGGAAATCTCCACATTAATGCGGAAACTGCAAATATTCTCGCATTTTTTGCTTTTTTCGCGGCAATGTTTGTCTTACGCATTTCAGTTCTAAATGATTAAAAATATATAATTTACTTAACATGAATAGTAATCCAAATATAAATGCTGCCGTCCTGTTCTCCTGTTTTTGTTTCATTCTTCTAAAAGCCCTAAGCCGCCCAAACGCCCTGCCCTTCTGGCAATGCAGCTCAGCATCTTGGCCGCATCTCGGGCGAGAATTACAGGCCGATGGTCGTGGTTCGGGGGGCTGTGATTTCATTTTAAATTCTGCTTAATACATTACCCTTAACGAAAATGTATACAAGGACGGACTGGCAATCTGTGCATTCTGTAAAAGTTCAGAACAGCCGTCCGGTGCACGGCAGAATGGTCGTCTCAGGGACGACGGTTCTGGACTTTCCCAGAGAGAGAGGGGGAGAGAGAGAGAGAGTGAGAGAGAGAGAGAGTAAGAGAGAGACAGAGAGAGAGAGTAAGAGACAGAGAGAGAGACAGAGAGAGAGAGACAGAGAGAGAGAGAGAGAGTGTCTGCTTTAACCGGCGGGTCACTACAATACAACTCGCCGCCAGATGAACAGTAAATTATTGAACTGTAAAAATTATTGGTGATTACTCCTACATTTTACTGTATTTTTATTACAAAAAAATACATTAATTTATTACTGTATTCACCCTGCTTATACAAAAGAAAAGGACAGCGCTTACCAAAGAAAACGCTCATGCAAGAATTACAGTGCAGTCTGTGTTAATATCGGAATTTACATTCTAGTACTGCAGAAGTTCAGTGTAAACTGTACAGTACAGATATGGGTTTATCTTTACATTTTCGTTAAGGGTAATGTATTAAACTGAGTTTAAAATTTAAAAAAAGTGTTTGAGGAGCATATTTAGGGACATATTTAGAGTTTACACTATAAAAATAGGTGTTTTTAGGCATTTCTTTAACCAAAACACAACAACGTGGTTTTTCACTATACGTGGGTGCTCTTGGAACGTAACCCCTGCGAAAAGCGGGGATTACTGTATTCTTTTTTAATTAAAAGGCTGTACAGCACATACTTATGTAATGATTATGTTTACAACAAGATCAAACTAGAAGTGCTCTAAAGTAGCTGTGAGGAATGGTTACTCTGATACCCACCTACACTATGTATAGTATCAATGTAAGCAATGCAAAGAAACTCATTATGGTGTATCATGCTCAAGAGCCTAAATCGTGCTGTCCAGCACTGAAATTGATTTATTTGTTTGTTTGTTTATTTTTCTTTTTTCTCTTTTTGAGATATACATGCATTTAAAGTGTTTGCTCATTTAAGTCAAGTCCAGTTAAGAAAGGGTGGGAAGGTTCTGCTTTCAAAAGAAAAACAAATCTAACCTTTTTGAAGTGTCTTTTTATGTTCTGCACTGTACGACAAAAAGAAGTTTAAAAAAGAGGTGTACCTTCAAATCTGAGATTCGCTGATTATTGTCAAAGGACAGCTGCTCCACAGAGAGTGTGTTCTGCTCATTCTCTTGCTGGAGTTTGGTGTTGCGCACCTGCAGCTGCTCCAGCTCCTTAGTGGCTCTCTCGTTGAGGATCTGTCAGGATACACACACACACACACACACACACACACACACACACACATACCACCACAAATTAAATGCAGTGCTCAGAAGAACGGTGGGTGGAGTGTGCTAAGGGAATTACCTGATGCAAGTGTGTAGTCTGTTTATTTTAGTGTGTATATGTGTAAAGATGTTTTAAAGTCATAGGTCCAGAATAAATCAGGTTGACATGCACTTGGTGCAATTATCTCGTCCTCATAGTTCATTGAAACAAGCACATTCTTGAGTCAGCATTAGATTTGTGTTCAAAAGTAGAAGAGGAGATATATTATTGTTTTTTTGTAAATTGTTATTAGGAGGAGGAGACGGAAAACCACCTGTTTTTTTTCTGTTCGTAATAAACAGAAAACACTGATTCAAACCTGTTGATACAGAATGTAAATGTAAAAGAAAAGCCAATTATTATATAACTAATTACGTATTTCATTGTGTTATGACAATTATGCAATCAAACGCATAGCAATGACTGCAGCAACTCTAGACCTCAAAAGTTATACAACAAACAAAGAAAACGAAAAATACAAAGTTAAAGAATTAAAATAGTCTACACCCCACCAAATACGCCTTTATGATTCATTTGTTTAATTTATTTGAATATCAATAACTTAATGATGGCTTGTGGTCGAGTCGCCTCGTAATGTACGGGAGAGATAGCGGTTGGGTCAGTCGCATTATGAGTCTATATGGGAGAGACAGTGTCATGAGCAATCTGACGTCACACCTATGGTGCCTGCAAAAGGATACAACAGAGACATGGAGAAAAAAAATCTCTTATGAGATTATAAAAGCTCATGTCAGTTATAAAAAAAGAGACGTGTGTCACTGTTGGGTTTGGTTTAATTAAAAATAATCAGCTCATGAATGCTGCTACGTGTTCAGACATTCTAACCCATAAAAGGTTTAGAAAGAGCTACCGAATCCCCCCCAGTGGCATAGCGTTAAAGTGCCGGCCTCTGAATCAGATGATATGGGTTTGAAAACACGGAAAGAGCAATTTATTGAACACAAGAGATCATATAAACCATCCATCATGTTCTCCTATGATAATGTGATGGACAGGTCAAAAGCTTTCAGTGACAGGGTCATGGCCACGTCACATATTGCACATTAATGTTTCCTCATAATTGAATACCCAGTATGTCAAGCAAAATTCATGACTACACAGGTAGAAGATTTTTAGTTAAAGGTTACAAAGACAAAGTCAAAGTGAATGTATTACCAGCAAGATCTCAGGTAAGACTGGGTTAACCAAGCCACTATGCCACCCAACTCACCTACCTCAGACTGGCCTCACCTTTTGCTCGCGGAGCTGCTGTTCCAGCCTCTGCTGCTCATCTTTAGCGCGCTGGATCTGCAAATTCAGTGCTTTGATCTCAGTCTGCCGGGCCTCCAGGTCAGAGTGCAGCTGCTTCACCTCCTTCTCTAACTTCTCCTTCCTCCGTGTCTCCCGGGAACACTCGTTCTGACGCACCTGGATCTCCTGCTGCAGCTGCAAATGCAAGAAAGTATAAAGAGCTTTAAAAGAGCAGTTATGGTGTCATTAAAGTTATGTTTACGCTATCTGCTTTGGTAGTTTCAGTGATGATTCAAAATTTTGGAATCACTCTTTTCAATAATATAACAACTTTAGTTCCAAGTAGTAAGTGCCTGAAATGATTTCACTACGGTGCAGGTTCTTTATGGATTTTACATTTTAAAAAGCTGCAAAAATGTAAGAAATTCTTGGCATACCCAGAATGATGGACAGAGTACATCATTTCTAAATGATTAAGAAAGCTGTATAACTTCAAGAATGAACCTATTGTGACATCCCCGGTCAGCGGTCGCTAGAGGCCGCCAGTAACTAAGACATGTGGAGACTCTTATTCTGACACTTGCGTGTTTTTACCCCGGCCGGCTCGTCAGTAAGGATTCCAGCCAGCCGTGGTCAAGTAATAAGTCACGTTTTCTTTTCATTGGTTCTGGTTTGTGCTCATGGGATATTTAAGTTCCAATGGTTCATGTCTTGGTTGTCAGTCCACCCTTACAGTTACCCCAGTCATCTGTGTTCTGTTTTGGCCCTTGAGCCTTCTTGTGTTTCGATTTTGAAAATAAAGAAAAGTTGTGAAAAATGAAAATCCACACCTGCGCCTCCTTTCCGGACTTGTACTACCCAAATACGACACCTATGATGAAATTAACATGCTGAATGACTTATATTTCAAAAGTGGCAGATAACTCTTTTTCCCAAAGAAATAACATGAAATACATTAAACAAAGAATCTAAGAATACCATTTTCCATTGTCTAGTATAAGTTATTATAGAATAAAACAGAAATAATTAATATGACAAGTGACTCCAAACTTTTGATTAGTTTATATGTTTCACCCAACATTGCTAATGTTGCTAACTACATATGAATGCTATTTGGGTATTAACACATTTTTGGGCAAACTATTCCTTTAATGCCTCAAATAACCAACTCTTATAAGAGTGGTTTTCTAAGGGTATGAACTTCTTGCTCCTTTTCTAAACAGCAGTGAATTACAACTAAGCAATACAGCACTTGACTCATGTAACGAATTCACATAGGCGTGGAGAAGGATGTAAATACGAAATGTGATTAATTTACAGAAAACGGAAAACAACGCTAAACAAGAAGTATACAGTACACTGAATTAATACAGGGAATAATTAAGAGTAAAGTAAAACAAAACACATGAAATCAGAACAGAGATGAAGAAGGATGGACCAGGGCTGAAGAGAGATACATAGTGAACAAAAACAAAGCAGAGAAACATCGAGACGAAACAGAAGCCAACAAATACTGAGATAAAAGAAAGATAAGATAACCCTTTATTAGTCCCACAGGTTGAAAATTTGTAAAAAAAAACTTAAAAAAAACTGTTGTAAACAAAAGAAGCAAGTTCAAAAACACTGAAATACAAGGACGAGATATGGAGCAGTCGTAACATCCGTCTGCAGGCTCGTGTCTGTGCACTGGTATAAGTGCGCAGAGGTAAAAACACAAACATAATCTTAAATGCCGGGGTATATATGCTAAATAGACAATGAGAAACACCTGGGCCAGGGAGGACACAAGAACAAGACACAGGTGAATGGGAAGACAAAGGGACAGGGTTAAGGCAGGGCTAAGACCAAAATAACAACAAACTCATATGGAAACAAACAAATGGCAAGGATAAGCAAAGACGCAGGCATATAAACTGGGGAAAAGACATGGGAACATTACAAAAGCCATGAAATAGGGGAAAATACAAGGAATACATCACAACACTACTATCTGGCAAACTGCTTTTGATTAATGGGTTGATACTTGAGCAATATGTGACCACAGGGGTAAAGTACACTATATGGACCAAAGTATTGGGATACACCTGTTTTTCAAGGTTTGGGCTAGGCCCCTTACTTCCAGTGAAGGACAATCTTAATGCTTCAGCCACAATTCGGACACAATTAGGGGAAGGCCCTTTTCTATTCCTGCATGACTGTGCCCCAGTGCACAAAGCAAGGTCCATAAAGACATGGTTAGATGAGTTTGGTGTGGAAGAACTTGACTGGCCCGCACATCCAACACCTTTGGGATGAACTAGAACAGAGACTGTGAACCAGGACTTCTCGTCCAAAATCGGTGTCTGACCTCATAAATGCTCTACAGAATGAATGGGTGCAAATTTCCACAGAAACTCCAAAATCTTGTGGAAAGCCTTCCAAGAAAAGTGAAAGCTGTTATAACTGCAAAGGGGGGACTAAAACGTCATATTAAAGTCCATATATGAATGGAATGTCATTAAATGCCTTGTTGGTGTAATGGTGTACCAATACTGTGTAATGGTGTACCATATAGTGTTTTGAAATAAAATATGTCACTACGAAAATCAAGCAGTATGTTGCTGAAATTGAAAGCCTTTTTAGTTTCTATATAAGCTTTGGGCTTCCTGTATCCTGTATCTGTCTTCTCAAAAATTTCATGCAGCTATCCCAATGCCCAGTGCAAATAAACAGCCAGGCCAAGCGTCCAATCAATTCTGCCTCAGTGTTGAGCCTGGTAAACAAAGCAGAAAGTGTTGTTTTTTTTTTAGGCAAGGTACCAACCAGGGAGCCATATCTATCCATAAAGTCAAGGCCAGGAGTTTCATTTGCAAGCTTTACAGTCTCAGCCTAACCGAGAAAGATGATATGTAGCAAATGGAATCTGTTTTATTTGAGGCAAAGTTTCAAGCTTAAACAATTACTGGAACACACACAAATTTCTGCTATTGATTCGCTGACTGCAGTGGATGCCACAAACGAAAATATAAATGCTGTCAAATGCTTTATCTGCAAAATATGTTTTCATAAGGCCAAGAAGTGTGGCAAAATTTCACAGGAAATCTAATGAGCTGTGGGACAAAATTAAGTTAAAAGCTAAGTTTGACTATTTTGCAACCGTAAACAAGGCATCTCAGCAGAATTAAACACTAAATCAAAGGTACAGCTTGTTGCATGGCAGCTTCATACCGACATTAGTCAGAAGTTGCAGTTTTATTGTGAACATAAGTATAAGCAAACATTACTGGAGAGAATCATATAAAGGAGATACTGCCCTGAGCTTGCCTTGGTATTTTAAAATGTAAATACAGTCACCTAGGTCACCTGGCATAAAACTAGGTGTTTCTACCTGAGAGATAGTTTCTTGCGCTTTCTCTTTGGCCGCCTCTGTTTCCTGTTGACTGGCTGCATCCTTCACAATCTTTTCCCGAAGAGTCACCACCTCAGAGAGCAGCTTGTCTCTCTCTGTCGTCAACTGTTCTTTGATTTTCAATAGATCACCCACGCTGTAAACAAAAAAAGGCCTTTTAGAAGACTTAGCTGAGAGGCTTTTCATCAAAGAATATTTTTAACATGTTGCCCTGACACTCTGAAAAGTTATAAACAAGTTGCTACGTAAATGATTCTCAAGACTGCCACAATAAATAGGACAATATGGAATTTTCTGTTATGATCTAATTGATTAAAATGATCACATTAAGCCATTTCTTTATAATGGGTACAAGTCGAGGCAGCTGATGCCAACAGGCTAAACAAGCTGATCAAAAAGGCTGGTTCTGTTCTGGGTGTCAAACTGGAGACACTGGTGGAGGTGTCTGAGAGGAGGATGCTGAAGAACCTTGTCTGCCTCGTGGACGATCTCTCCCACCCCATGCATGCCTCCTTAATAGACCACAGGCGCCCACACACCAAAAGACTGGAGTGGTAGTAGCCTAGTGGGTAAAATGCTTGCCTCAGAATCAGATAACCACAAAGTTGCAGGTTCAAACCCCCACTTTCTACCATTGCGTCCTTGAGCAAGACACTTGACTCTCAGTTGCTCCGGGGGGGACTGTCCCTGTAATGATTAGAAGCCAATTTGGATAAGGGTGTCTGCCAAATGCTGTAACTGTAAGACATACTGCCTCTAAATGCAGGTCTTAACACCACAGAAAATCCTTTCTACCTGTTGTAATAAGACTCTATAACTCCTCCCCTCTCTGTAGGTGAGCTTTTTAAGTTTGTAAGTCCGTTTAATCTGTGAATTGATTGAATGTTACTGAAGGATGATCTCATTACGCTCTTACTTGTTACGATAATGCTCGTCATTGTGTTGCACTATTGTTTATTGTCTATCTTTAAAATAAATATATGTCTTTATCTTTAATTCTTTCTTGTTATTTTGCTAATGACATAAGAATTTCTCTCTGGATAAATAAAGTTCTTTCTTATCTTTCTTATCTTAATGTTAAGTGTTAATCTTCATGCTAACAACAGCTTAGTTAGCATGGCACAGCAGAACCATGACTCTTTCTAAGTGATGCTAACAGGACACTCATGTGGAGTACGATTTATTATCTGAAATAGCAAAACTGATTGACTGCTGAGGCAACGTCACATATAGTTTTTCCGAAGTACTTTATCTAGAACTAATTTCTCCACTTTTCTGTCAGTGCCACCTATCCGCAAAACTCCCACACTGTCAAGTGAAGCCTTCTTTGTGAATGACCAGAATGTGTTATTACTTTATATCACACTGAACGAATCAACACCTTCTGTGGTTTTAGTAAGCAACAATTACCTATTACATATTACACCAGCACTGTTTTAGAGGAAAACATGTAGCTATATATGACTATTTAAAAAGTTAGTAATCCGATATGGTTGTGGACATGAAAATACATTTAAGCTGTATTTTTCACAGGCTCTGAGAAGTCACTACATACTTTCATGCATGCAACTTTACCATGTTTTGGTTAAAACAATGTTTGGTACCACTTTTGTTTGTTTCTGATTTTTTGTATTAAAATATTATAGATTTACCTCAGCTGTTAAAATTATTCTTACTTAAAGTGAACTGACAATCTAAACCAATATAGCACTGTCACACTTAAATATTTTATTTAACATTTTATTTTGCAAATTTAAAGATGATGATACAATAATTAAATGTCATAAATTAGAATGTCATAAATTATTCAGTTGTTGACTATAGAAAGTAACCTGACTGATTCTATGCCTCTATGTCAACATACTTCTTATTTAATTTGATAGAAAAGATGACTGCTCCACAGAATGGTGGGCTTGATTCCAGTTTCCCAGTATTATGAATTTAGGAGCATTTAACGGGCATACTAATGCATCTGTCAGACAGGTTAGGAAAAAAGTTTTAAAAAATATAAAGAACAATGTGAATGTGTTTGCTACAAGGCAAAATTTAAGGTCACCTTGTTTTTGGAACGTCTTTGCTTCCTTTGACAGTTTGTGATAGCTTAACCAGGTTTATTTTGTGGAAAACATTACTACATGTAAATACTGACACTATATGTGACACAACAACTATAACAATGTCAGACCCCACACATTTTATCTCCTGGTTGTGTTGTCAGCATTCAGATTTTCCAGCTGTTTCCTTTAGGCCAAAAGATTTTCAATATGTAGTTTTAACAATAGTTTGGAAAATAAAAAAATGTGTAAAAAAAGCCATTCTTAAGCCACATTAAGGAAGACCCTTAATGAACATAAAGCTGAGTGTTTTAAAATATACCTAAACTATTGGAAAACAATTCCAATTAAATGGGAAATAAAGTAAAGTGGCTCCTTATAGTCATGTGTGAACACGCCACAGCACAGTACACATTGTGAACAATGTGAAATTCTTACTCTTCGTTTAACACATTCACCCGGTGAAGCACTGGGCTGCCACAAACGAGGGGCGCCCGGGGGGCCATGTGTGAGAACAGTTTTGTTCAGAGGGTACCCGAGTGGTTCCGCTGGCAGTCCTGGGATTCGAAGCCACAACCTTCTGATCGCAGGGGCAACTCCCTAACTACCAGATCACCAGTTTTTGCAGAGATTAAATAGCTTAATTATGAAGTAACCAAAAAAAATCCACATTTCCAAATATGCATGTAGTCCTCTGACGGGCACTTTGGTAAATCAAAGAGCATTTAAACTCACTGACCTGTGCTGCTCGTCTGTTGATAAAGCAGCTCCTTGTTCCACAAGCCTGGTGAGATTAGCTATTTCCTGCTTCAGAGTCTGAATGGTTTCTTTACCCATCTGCTCCTTCTCGTGGGCCGCATCAACCATTTTCCAAGCTTTCTCGATTTCCTGACCAAAAAAGGCAGATATTAAAGCTTCCACCATTATCTGAGATAATATAAACATAATTACGATGTAATTCAATTTTAAGTCCAGTTTCGCCCCTTGGCGTCACTGGCTATAATAAACCACACTTAGCATTTTCCTCCGAGTACAAAAGGTGGTGCACTAAAGCATTATAAAGGAGTGACCTATTGCAGAACTGCAAATTGGCTGTAAGAACATGTGAGCCAGACAAATCTTGAAGTAACTGTTTGGTAAAATTTAATTTACACCGTTTTCCACCTTAACCAAAATGTACTCGATCAACCAAGACATACATGGTGTCTGAAGTCTTCTTTAGATTTAAACTTAAGCTACACTATATGGACAAATGTATTGGGGCACACCAGTTTTTCAGAGTTTGGACTTTTCTATTCAAGCATGACAGTGTCCCAGTATACAAAGCAAGGTCCATAAAGACATGGTTGGATGAGTTCAGTGTGGAAGAACTTGACTGGCCCACACAGAGTCCTGACCTCAACCTCATCCAGCACCTTTGGGATGAACAGGAAGGGAGGCTGCGAGCCAGGACAGAAACTCCAAAATCTTATGGAAAGCTTTCCAAGAAGAAGGAAAGCTGTTATAGCTGCAAAGGGTGGACCAACTCAGTAAAGTCTATGTATTTGAATGCAATATCATTAAAGTCCCTGTTGGTGTAATGGTCACGTGTCCCAGTACGTTTTCCATATAGTGTAAGAGGCTAATGTAGCTAACAAGCAACAGAAGCTTACAAATCGCATGCTTGCTTCAAGCTTTTTGACCAATTCTGTAGAAGACAGCATGTTATACTGCAAGGGGAATCTGTTCTTGTTCTGTAGGCCCAGAGTCCAGCACAAAAATGTCTGTGCTCAAACATGCCTGATTTATTTCAGGAGTTAATTTCTGGGTTTAGCAGGTGCTTTAGGACACGGAGAGGAAAATTCATGACCACAGCGCTATGCAGTGTTAGAAATCATATAGGCAAGTCTATCTGAGATTACTTAACTATTTAACAGGACTTGGGGCTTGATGATTTAAGCATGCAGCTTGCATGAGGAACTGTGTAAATTAGATTTTTTGCCAAAGCACCACTTTAAGAATTATTTAAGGCTGTTCTACCGTCTTCTAGAAGTACATTATGCCTCACAGACAGTCTCTTCCTTCCTATATCCATAACATGCTTTCACTCACACTGTACCTTTTTTAGTGACCACACCACAATGCAGTGTTAGAAAACATATAGGCAAGTTTATATGAGATTACTTAACCATTTAATAGGGCTTGAGGCTTGATGATTTAAACATGCAGCTTTCTTGATGAACTGTGTAAATTAGACTTTTTGCCAAACCACCATTTAAAGAATTAATATAAGGTTGTTCTAGTTTCTTCTAGTAGTACCTTATACCTTACAGACAGTCTCTTCTTTCCTATACCCATAATATCCTTTCACTCACACTGTACCTTTTTTAGTGATGTAATAGTTGTCTGGTCTTCCTGAGACAACTTCAGTGCTGTGGACACTTTCACTGAGTTGGACACGATCTCGGCATTTAGTTCCCTGCATTTCGTCATTAGCCTCTTCTCGCTTTCATGAGACTTTTTCAGCGCATTGGTGAGTTTCTCATACTCCACGCGGAACTTCTCCAGGCTCTTGTCCCCCACCAGCTCGTTCAACACCTCCTGGAACTCCTTCTCCAGAGCTTCAAAAGAGCTCTCCTCCTCCGACGACTTCTGGGCCTTCTCCTACAACAGGAAAAGGAGAATTAAGTTTACAAGATGGGTTTTTGCTTTGGACATGATTAATCCTCGAGATTATGACACCATTACTCATTTCTGGTTGGTTTGCTTGCTTTCAAATGAAGCAAAGACAGCAGATGAAATGGAACCAATTACAATTTCAAAGATCAACTCCATTCTATTAGGTAAAATAGTGTGAAAATAAAGTAAAGCCTTCTGCAAGAGATAGCCACACACCCAACCAGTAAAGGCTACGCTGCTCTTCATTTAATCTAATAATGATATACTGAGCCTATAGAAAAAAGTCTGTAGAAGATACAGTGACTGGATGGATCAAATCATTTGTACAATGTAAAGTAATGTAATGTAAATGTGGTTTTTGCTGAAGGTCTATGAAGATCAAATAATTTAGGAGCAAGTGATACAAAAATCCACATACCTGAAAATGATCAATATACTTTTTTCTCCAAAAATTATGATTAATGCAGCTCAAGCTCTAGTTATTCTACTCACTTTGCTAGCATTAAAGCTGGCTTAGTTGGCTATCACTTAATGATGTGTCTCTGGCTTCAGGGTGGTGAATACAGAATACATTTTTATAGAACATTTTTTTAAAGCTTGGAGTCTCTCTTTGGTGTAAGGACATGCATATGTATGTACATGAAAAAGGCAGGCTACAAGAACAGTAATATCATTACTGTCCACAAAAGTCACTGAGAGAGAAAGCAATCACATCACAACAACAATACACATTCAGAAAAATGTACACTATATGGACAAAAGTTTTGGGACACCTGACCATTACATCTACAGGGTCTTTAATGACCTTGCATTCAAATACATGAAGTTTAGTATGGAGTTGGCCCACCTTTGCAGCTATAACAGCTTTCACTCTTCTTGGAAGGTTTTCCACACGATTTTGGAGTTTCTGTGAGATTTTGTGCTCATTCGTTCTGTAGAGCATTTAGGAGGTCAGGCACTGAGAAGGCCTGGCTCGCAATCTCGAGTCAGTCAAGTTCTTCAACACTCAAATCATCCAACCATGTCTTTAAAGACCTTGCTTTGTGCACTGGGGCACAGTCATGCTGGAATAGAAAAGGGCCTTCCCCAAAGTGTGTCCAAAAAGTTGGAAGCATGGTGTTGTCCAAAATGTCTTGGTATGCTGAAACATTAAAATTGCCTTTCACTGGAAGAAAAGGTCCTAGCGCAAACCATGGAAAAACAATACTTTTGTCCCAATACTTTTGTCCATATACTGTATATGCTCTGGCTTCAAGGCAGAAAATATAGAATATATTTTGTAGAATACGTTTTCTTAAGCTTAGAGTCTCACTCTGGTGTGTGGAAGCCCATATGTGTGCAAGAAAAGGCTAAAATAACAGTAATGCCCACAAACGTCACTGAGAAACTGAGAAACGTCACATCACAACATCCATATACACGTGAAAGGTGTCTGTCTGTTCAACATTTTTTTCTGCTGGCCCTTCCCTACCACAAATTACAAAGGCGCTATTGTTTTGTGAAATGTCGCAAAGTTTAGTGTAAACAAGCTAACAATTAGTGATGAACACTGATGAACTTTGTTAAGAAACCAGGGCACAGCAAGTGTAAGAATTAACATTAACTTACCTCCATTTGTTGTATTTATTCCAAAAAGTATACACGACTTTTAAATTAAATTGGTAACATTTCATAAAACGCCACGGTGGCTAAAAACAACATAAACAAAATAAAAAAAACAACAAACTCTCAACTCTGCAGCCACTCTCTCATACAGTGTTGGTGATCTCCATGGAAACGCGTCTTCTGTTGCCAGGCAACCGCAGTGGCGCGCGCACGCGCACATACACACAGAGACACATACTTTGACACACACACAAAAACAAACACACACATACAGCTACAAAGCTATACAGACACACACTCATACAGATACACAGGCGCGCGCACACACGCACACATACATATATACAGACACATACATATATACACACACACAGATACATAAATTGACCGTGGCATATACACACACACTCATACAGACATACAGACACACAGACGTACAGACACACACAGCATTTCGTTCCAACAACTAAGCTCAAGAAACCTCAATCCAACATCCAAATATCACAGAAACATTAAAAATGATGATGTGTCACAATATTTATGTACATTAAAAATTCTTTATATAAGTCACATAAAGGCAGAAGATTAAACCCACTAATTTGCACGCTGCTGTTGATGACTTTGTTTTTTGTTGCTCTTTACACTAGGTGGCAGCTTCACACAAATCATTGGTTAATTGAGCATGCGCCTAAATCAAGAGTCGACAAAACAGCACGAACATGTTTTATTGATCTGTTTATTTATGAATAAAAGTGACACTGCCAGGATAAACAAACCCTGTCTGTATTGGTAGATTAGCTGCTGGGCAAATTCCAGTGTTCTAGTAGATTATATTCTTCAATTGTGTATAGAGCATAACCTGGTGAAAAGACCATTTAACCAGATGTCAAACAAAACAAGGGGAACTAGTGTGTGTGTGTGTGTGTGTGTGTGTGGAATGAATAGTACAGTGCTTAAAAAATGTCATTGCACAGGTAGGTCTGTCATCCGCATCTGTGTTTTTTCATAATTTAACATTTTTTAATATAAAAATAAAATAAGTCCTGACTGAGGTTGAAAACATTAATAAAAACACAACACTGCACCAAAATTTACCACACCAATTTAGTTCCTTTCTCCTGAGCGTCTTAAACATTTATAACAGGCCAGTCCTAGTATTTAGTTTGTAGTAAAGCTACTTAAATTGACCTAATAACATCTAGTAGATAATCTATAGTTCAGCAGGTCCCAACTCAGGCCATAAATGATGATTTCTTTGCTCAGACACGCCTGGTTAAACTCTCCTATTAAGTTTAGTCCGAGTGTTTGAGGAGGGGAACTATGGCGTTGTGCTGGATTAGGCTCTCAAGAACCTAAATTGGTCATCCCTGCTATGATTCATAGTGAGTAAACCTATGTTCTCTGACATAGATGTATTATCTAATTCACAGGTTATCTCTATAGCTTATAATCAGACCTATTCATTTATTTCATAACATGTTAATCACCTTTTAAATCATGTGTATGTGTGTTTCTGTGTGCGTGTGTGTTTTTTATGAACCTACTCAGAATATCATGATCTCATTAAGTACATACACAGAACATAGGTTTACTCACTGAGCACACAGCTAGTGTATCATGTTTTCAGTGCTGGCACAAAACCACGTATCTCTGAAAACTTAACCGGGGAATGAAAAAAGGTTCCCAACATTCAGTGTGAGTTAAGACATTAATGTAACAAGACACATTTTGGAGCTTTTTTTACGGATCCATTTCTCGTGAAATTTTGAAACAATGTAAACAGTGGCTGATGCCGCACAGTCAGAAGGTCCTGGGTTCAACTCATAGGTTGGGTGCAGGAGTTTGTGTGGAGTCTGTGTGGAGTTTGCATGTTCTCCCCGTGACTGGTGGGTTTCGTCCGAGAGGTTGGGTTTCCTCCCGATATTGGGGATAGTTTAATTGAGCAGCCCTAGGTGTGATTGTGAGTGTGAATGGTTGTCGGTTTCTGTATGTGGCCCTGCGACGTGCTGGCAACCGTCCAGGGTGTACCCCGGCTTCGCCCATAGCAGCTGGGATAGGCTCCAGCCCCACTGTATTCATTTTTGTAGGTTTGTACAGTAAACCCACAAAACTCGCGGTGGTTATGTTAAAAAAGTACGAGTTAATTGTGAAAAATGTGAAAAAAAGCCTAAAATTGCGTGTTTTAAAGTGTAAACCTTACATTACCATTTAAAAACTTTAATTTGCATATTAGGATGTCGTATTGGAACAAACGAAATTTACATTTTTGAAAGTTTAAACTTTAAAAGCTACGCATAGGTGACTGATTAAAAAGCAGACATCTTCAACCTCTGTCGCTCCGCAAGCTGTTGGCTCCACAATTGAGTCCAGCACCGCTGCTTCCAACACGGCGCACGGCACGCCGCACTCTCACTCCAATCCGGCCAGCAATACTTTACAATAATATCGAGCCCAAAATTCCTGGGGTTACGTTCCAAGAGCACCCGCGAATTGGGAAAGAAAGCCGAATTTGTGATGTGGTAAAAATATATTTTTTAAAAAATGCCTAAAATGACTGTTTTTATCATCTAAAACCTAAATATGCACCCAAAAGACTTTAATTTAATTTTAAAGTCAGCTTAATACATTACCCTTACGAACGTAAAGGTGAACCCGTATCCGTACTGTACAGTGTACACTGAACTGCTGTCTCCGGCAGTGCTAGAATGGAAAATAACCTTTTTACCCATTTATAGACTGAACTGTTATTATTGAATGCGTGTTTTCATTATAGGCTGTTGTTTGCTTTGGTATAAGCAGGGTGAATACAGTAATAGTTTAATTTAATTTACAGTAATAGAAATACAAGGCTTTAAAAGGAACAAAACGAGAAACACGAAAACACTCAGAAAAAAATGCGGCGGTTTCCACAAACTCTTATTTGTTGGATTCTAAGTAAAAAATCCGCCAAGGACTGAAGGCGCAAACTCTGAACGGCGACTTCATGGAGTTCACTGTATTCATTGGAATGTACCATCCTTCACCTTCTTTGTGAGCAAACATTTAGAAGGGAAAGTCCACAACGTCTTCCAACGTATATTGCTCACTGTGCCATTCCACTATGAAACAACACATGAAACAGGGATAAGATTTTTGGGTAAAAAGTCACCTACTCATTTTATTATCGCTTCTTGAGAAGCATGTGGAAAAACATATTTTAGCGAAAGCGGATTGGGTGGTGTCCACGGATGAAACAACAGGATTATCACTATGATGATTTTTCAGTAACATTAGAATGTCAAAGACAACAACAAATTCATTGCGGCTAGACCTATTTGAACAAAAGAACAAGGGCGCTGGTGACGTCACCACAGAGAGCCAATGGAAAGGGCTGTTAGCCCGTTTAATTTGCATATTAGGATGTCGTATTTCAACAAACGAAATTTAACTTTTTGAGAGTTGAAACTTTAAAAGTTGTATTCGAAATCATGAAACAGACATCTCCGTGCAGTTAATTGTGTCGTTAAAAGTAAACGTGTGCCTTATTTATGTGCGTCTGCTCAA
>JBBJLS010000082.1:23818777-23846906 GCA_037577275.1 Bryconaethiops microstoma | reverse complement strand
GAAACTAAGAGTGTGAGTATGTGTGTGAAAGAAAGAGAGAGAGAGAAAGAGAGAGAGAGAGAGAGAGAGAGAGAGAGAGAGACAGACGCTGCCTGGGCAGAGTCATCCTGGCAAAAGGGGGAATGAAAAGCATTTTACGACCCACAATTTAACCACTTAGAGACTCCAGGACGACACCAGGCTTCTTATCATGATCGCTCATCTCACCCTGCCAGAGACACAATACCCTCACAGACTGAATCTTTCAGAAAAGAAGGAGAAAGGATCCATTTCTGTTTCTTATATGCTTTCAAAATTACTAGAATTTGTAAAGGTGTTTTCTTTGATAAGTCATCCTGTATAATCCCAATTTTAATCTGTTCCATTTTAAATAGTAAAACCAAGAGAGTTTGTGTCTGATCAAGACAATGTCCATAAGTTTCCTTTTCTTTAAAGTAGACTTGTCATGTTTGATCTCTAATTAATCCATAAAAGGAAAGGAAAATGACTGCAGGGTCTATTTCACCTAGAAACATATACTTAGCAATATGAATGTGGAAACAAGGACATCTCTGCCTTAGCAAAGCCGTAAATCAACTCTGACAGCCATGTGCTCAGATACAGACAAAGGAACATTGATCTTTGGTCCAAAACTTACATTTCTGAACATGTATAAGAATGGGAATTGCTTGATTACTAAAGGGAATTGTAACAACATGATGTTCATGCATTTTGAAGTCCTCTGTTACTGAACAATTACCCTGTGTATGTAAATTAGGCTATAATCTGTGAAATATTGTTAATAAGCCTGTCATATTTGGTATTTTTGTAATGCTCTGAACATCACCATCACAACTCTGCAAGTCTCAATACCAAATTATGAACTGTGTGGAAATTATGAACTTTATTCTGCCGATAAGGTCCCATGCCTGAAGGTTGTAATAAAATTGACCCCCCTTCACCTTTTGGGCCCTGCACCCCAGTGTGGCCTCTGATTGGCCAGTGGCTAAATACTGGGGGGGCAAGGAGAATGCCCCTCGCTCAGCATATAAGCCAGAGGCCTGGAAGCAGAGAAGCAGGCACAAGCAGGCAGAAGAAGAAAGCTGAGCTGAGCCTCGGGACCAAGACCAGAGCAGGACCCGAGCCGGACCGGACTTCAAGACCAGCCGTCTGCTCCGCTGCTTCACCACCGGACCGAACTCAAGCGTGCTAACCCATGTTAATTACTGATGTTGTGTTGTTTCAGGAAGCTTGCTGTTCAGTGACTTTCAGTAAATTTCAGCAATCTTACCGATATCATTAATTTCCTATTCCATCATTCCTCACGTTTACTTTAATTGACTTTGTGTTTGTATGTTTTATGTTTGTCTAGCGTGGTAAATAAATGTTGTCTTATCGCGACCAATGATTCAGTTTCTTGTCCAGAAAGGCGAAGTCCCTTCTTCCGCTGCGATAATGTGACCTATGCTCATTAAAATAATAATAATTACCTAATTCCCTACTCAAGTATAACTCTTTTTAAATGCGCAGTTAAGAAGAGCTTTAAAGGGTTAATTACTGTACTCCTGCTGAACTATCTCGCTGGCCGAATAGTTTACGCCGGATTCCTCAATAAACCCTGCTTGACAGAAAACCCCTAATTAATAAATAATGAATCAAGTCATACTTGATTACTACCTAATCAATTAATGAATATATTCTGGTGGAGAATAAATTAACTAAGGTAAATTCCCTTACATATTTGGTTGAATATAGTAGTGAATCAGCCTTTGGGTGACTCCTATATATATTCTGGTGGAGAATCAATAAATTGAGCAAAATTTTTCCTACACTATGAATTAGTTTGTGCCAATATGATGTAGGAATACTACCAAACCTTTTCCTGGACCCTGGAACCAGACATTAATGTGACATGTACAACATACCTAAACATTTTTTGGGGACCAGGTATATTCCTTTATGGTACTGATATTTCTTTCAGCAGGATAATGCAGGATAATGTGCCTTGCAACACTGTACCTAAAGGATCCACAACTCACTTTTTAATGCCTTGTATAGCTGCTCTAATCATATCTCAAATAAAACAACTTTACATATATTCATTAAATAATTTACACTTGAACTAACATGCTTTTTGAAGTTAACTTTTTTTTTAAAAACGTAGTGCTATAATGTCGTTTTATTATAAAAAGCTGCCATAGCTATCTGTCAGAATTTCATCATTTGCTTGTGACTGCATAACAGTCAGCTCATCACATGGAGAATGCAAATGCACATATGATTACAGTCGGTATGTTTTTTTGTGGTTGGACTGGCTGAATTTGGCCAGATTCCTGGGGCACTTGCTGCTTTACTATGGTAGATTTGGTTAGAAACCTGTGGAACTTGGTGGATGCTGCTGTGGAGCAGAAGGATCTGGATTACACACAGCAGAGTATGGAGGAGGATGGAAGGCTGAAGATGATGGAGGTGGCTGGAATCCGGGAACTGCTGGGTTTTGATTTGGATAAACATCAGTATATGAAGGAGGAGGAGCTGATGGATCGGCTGGATACACAAGTGAAGGGTAAAGTGCTGGAACTGGTCCAAACGCTGTACCAGGGGGACTGGGTCCAAACGCTGTACCAGGGGGACTGGGTCCAAACGCAGCCTGGGGTGGAGGGTTTGGCCCGTAGGGCTGAAAGCTTGGTTGGCTCTGCCAGGGAGTGCAAAGCTGGTCTGCAGTGAAAATGATCACTGGAAATTTGATCTCTGGGTCACCAGCATAAGGGACATCCAAATAGACCTGAGACAAAATCAGAAAGGTGTACTTAGTCAGTTGGTGAAAAAAGCTTAGCGCTTTCCTAAATAACTCTTTAAATCCAGAAGAACTAATCTGGCATTAAGACTACAGCTTTGGAGAAACTTGAGTTTACATTTGGTTTCCTAAGGCACAAAAACTTTGTAAATTATATGAATAAGCACAAGGCATAATGTATAAACCAAACTGTAAAGACCCAACACCTTTACACAAATGAAAAACATGACTGGTGTTGAACAGTTACTCAGTGGTAAGCTGTCAATCAAAACCATCTTTTTTTAAGTGTAGAACTAGAGATCCCGAAACTGTGCCAACACAATTTTAGATATGAAAAATGACATGTGACTTTGGCGTTTGCTATACTCATACTGTGAGTATTATTAACTTTACAGAAGCCTGCTTCGAGAAACAGGACCAAATTTCTACTTAAGTACAGTCTAGCTTTGAAGCTTTTTTAAGTCACAGACATGAAAGCTATATTAAAGAAAGAAAATGGGGCACTGGTACCTTGAGTATGTACTCCAGTTTAATAATGCCACAGTTTGCAACTGACAGTACCAGGTCCGATGGGAGAGACAGATCTGTGTTGACGGTTGCCTTTGAGCCTTTTGGAATGGGATCCCCAACCACTTTGAAAATCGTTTTTGATCCAGAATTAGTGCGTCCTTCTGCATAGAACGCCTGTTGTTGCTGAAGACTGTACTTCACCTTGAGCTTGCGAGACGAGGAGTTATCAACATTGGTGGAAACCCTGATGATTTCACCTTTCAGAAAGAAAGCATCAAAACACACAGTTGAAGACTCTACTGAGTGGGCTTAAACAGCTGCAAATCTTGTCTGTGTCGTGGAAAAATAAGATTTATGAGACTTATAGAGCTTTGGACTTTTCAATTTGGTCCAAACCAAAACAGCAGGTATGAAAGGTGCCTCAGACCACGGTACACACCACCCAAATGTCTCGGCCCAGATCAAACTAAACCATGGTTTGATTCGTTTACCATGTGAAAACACTTTTTTGGATGTTTCAGATGTTCGGACCAATTACAGAAAGTTGTGTCAGGCGATCGAAGCAAAAGAAACCAAGTAAAAACAAACCGCAGGAGCACAATGGAAGAGGAGGAGACAAAGTGTATAAATGTAAAAAGCAACTTGAAAAACCACAAAAATGGAGATAAACGATATGGAGAAAACTATTTTATTTATCAATTATTGATAAATGAGTTAAATATGGAGTTGATCCCCCCCATTGCAGGTGTAACAACTTCCACTCTTCTAGGAAGGCTTTTCACAGTTTGGAATTTCTGTGGAAATTTGTACAGTGTATATTAAACGATGAGCCTAAATGTATGCTTATATTTTTCCATATTTGTATACTTGTAGGTGTGTCCACTTATGACTTATTTTCTAAGAGAATGAGAGAGAGGATACGAGAGGATGGGAGAGCAATGCAGCCCCGAAGATTAAAAAAAACTGCCGCAGCGGTACCTCAACGAATGAGAAGGACAGTTTTCAACATGTCAACATCAGACATGCACAGTCTATAAACCAAATAATGCAAAGCACAGGGAAAAGCAGGTGATAACGACAGGATTTGGGAATGTGAACGTTTTTTTTTTTAGCTTGCTCATACAAACAGCAACGTGACCCTTGGTCCAGACTTTCAGATTTTAAAATGCCCCTAAATTCAACATGTTGAATAACTGACCTGGCATATAACCCATTTTGTCAACAGTTGCCATCAATGAAGCACTTCCAGAGGTGAAAACTTTCATCTTTTTGTCTACGGCACCACTCTGAGGGGTCTGTACAAAAAGACAACATACATGCAAGCAATAAAAAAACAAGGGATAGAGCAATTTCAATAAAGGGTAGGTCTAAGAGTCATTCCATTTATAGGTTAATAGCTTTTTAATGTAGACTACATAGAAAAAATGCCAAGCTGTTTGAACACAGTTGTATGAGCTCACAAGTTTCACACTGTGCAATGTGCAACTCCAATATTACACAAGTGACATGTAGCAAGACAAGGAACTGATTTTGAAAAAGGAAAGCACCAAACATGTGGACAATTGAATAATGCTGTTCATTACAGATCTTTCTTACTCAGGGTGGCATTCAGAGATTCACAGATGCTCTGTATAAAATTTAGTCAGAATGGATAGAGGACCCACATAAACCAATAATACAAGCACATACCATTAAATGAGCACCAGTGACAATCTTTGGCACAAAGTTGATTTCTGTAACAGTTTTTTTGTCCATCTTCCATGAACGATCCAGTATGACTTCCAGAGTGTACTTAACTGAGCCATGGTATCCTTTAAAAGATGGTGGCATATCTCTACGTTTTAAAAAGATAAGAGGAATAAGTTTATTCTTAAATATATTTGGATTAAGAGTTCTAAAGTTATACAAATGGGTCAAAAATGTAATACAATAATACAACTGCATTTTTTCTCTCCATTAGAATGTATCCTGTTTGATTTTTATATTTTCTGAGCAAAGTATAACGGCCATCGCACAATTTTACCACAAATTATGAAACTTCTGCTTCAACATATTTTGAAGGGGCAAATGGCCACCAATACCTACGCATATGTTTAGGGTCATTGTTTAACATACACTATATGGACAAAAGTATCCGGACGCCTGAACATTACAGCAACAGGGACTTTAATGATATCGCATTCAAATACGTAGACTTTAATATGGTTTTGGTCTCCCTTTGCAGCTGTAACAGCTTCCACTCTTCCTGGAAGGCTTTCTGCAAGATTTTGGAGTTTCTGTGGGAATTTGTGAGCATTCATTCTGTAGAGCATTTATGAGTTCAGGCACTGATGTTAGATGAGAAGGTCTGGCTCACAGTCTCTGTTCCATGTCATTCCAAAGGTGTTGGATGGGGTTGAGGTCAGGACTGTGTGGGCCAGTCAAGTTCTTCCACACTGAACTCATCCAGCCATGTCTTTATGGAGCTCGCTTTGTGCACTGGGACACAGTCATGCTGGAATAGAAAAGGTTCTTCCCCAAACTGTGTCCACAAAGTTAGAAGCAATGTGTCCAAAATGTCTTGGTATGCTGAAGCATTTAGATTGTCCTTTACTGGAAGTAAGGGCCTAGTCCAAACCCTGAAAAACAGGCGTATCCCAATAATTTTGTCCATGTAGTGTATGTGTATCTAATGCATCAGTTCACACTCTCAAGATATAAAAAATTATTCGCTTGACAAATTAGGTGTTTAGAGTGACTATTATGATGGTCCCAGTTGTCTCAAGCAGGTGGAGAATGAACTAGAACCATGGGCCAGTTTCACAAAGATAGACTGTAACTATAACTTAGATGTAGGGAATAGTCAGACTTGACATAGACATCTAAATAATACTGTTGTACAAAGCAGTTAAGACCCCGACTATCTTAAGTAGTACTATGCTGCAAAGAATTGTGAGTATTTTAAGACTCTTTTCAAAACCAAAAAAATGGCGGATCGAGCAGACACATCTAACCATGCAGCCCCTTTCACCCATTCGGAATATCTATGTATTTTGGAGGAATTCAACACATATAAAGACATTTTATTAGTTAAATTTAGTGAAGAATGCAACAACAAAAAGAAAAATGTCGTTTGGAAAAAGATTACCACATCCGTTAACAGTGTAAATCCCGTTGGGTTAGTACGATCCCTGAAAACTCTTTCCCGTCTTACAGCTCTCTCCATAAATTCATCAGCAAACCACAAATTTTGAGCCATCTCTTCTCTGTTTTTTTGCTCTTTTTCTGCTGTTACCATGGTGACATAGCACTTTAGACCTATGTTAGCCTGGGGGTGAGGTGGCTAACTGTTTAAGTCTAAAATGAGTTGGTCTTAACTTTGTGACACTGTCTTACTTGCATTAGATTGGTCTATAAACAAACTTAAGATCTTACCCCATAGACCATTCTAAACTACTTTAGTGAAACCGTCCCCATGTCTTTGATTGATTCCTGTTTAAGTCAGATTTTGCAGTGGAAAAACACCTTTTTCTGCTTTTTATACCAACGGTTATGTTGGTATAAAAAGACCCTTTACAGTTGCATTCATTTTTCATAATGTCAGCCATAAAAGCTCTACTTCAGATGTCCATGAATGTTTGGACTCTCATTCAAACTGAACCTGTGTATGTGTGTGCGCATGCGTGCATGGGTGTGTATGTCTGTGTTCCACTATCAATAAGTGTGTGATTGCTGAATAGGGAGGAGAGGCAGGGCCAGTGGAGTCTATTATCCTCCCAGCTGGGGTCTCCTTGACAACACAGCGGAGCATGTAAACCGTTCCCATGGTGATTGTCCCTTAAGTGTTACTGGAGCAGGGGTAAAAATAGAAAAAAGGTGGTGTTGGTGCCTAAAGATCTGTAGTTTTACAGTTAAATAGCATGTTCACGCCAGTATGCATTTAATACAATAATGAAAAATAGCCTATCATTTTGTTATATTTTGGCTCCCTCCATTGCACAGCTCTTCTGCCCTTTCACATCATGTGAAGGGAAGTGTTGCTATAGAATAGCATTTTGTCAGATTTTAGGTTCTATTAATGCAGAAGAGCAATATCTCCTTCCATACATTTGAGTAGAGTTGCTATTTTATTAGAAACACCATTTTCTGTCTACATTCTTTGGCCATTTTATCAGTAACACCTCCCATTTTGTCAGAAATGCCTCCTGACACAGCTCAGCTAAATAAAGTGAGCTGGACTGGGAGAACTCATATGCTCTTCATTTTCTGCCTAATATCTGTAGTATAGTTTAAGAGCAAGTACTTAAAAGCCCATAGAGGCATAAAAAAAAGGTATCACAACCATATTTCCTACGTTTGTTCAGATAAACTGTAGCATATCTGTTGCTGAATAGTTTACCAACCACCATTTACTCTGTTTATCAATAAAAAGGGACCACCACTGACCAAGTGGTGGTAGTGGCATCTTACCTGCTGCTGGCTTCCACTTTCAACAAATTGTGGTTGGTGTCGTAACTGATCACTGATGAAGAGCTGAAGGATGACTAACACAAACTGTGCATTAACAGATGCAATCTGGAGCTACATGGTACGCATTTCTAATAAAGTGAGTGTGTATTGACATGATTTCAAAATAATCACAAAAGCTTCAGTACCATCACGCAGCTGTCAGGCTTTCAGGAAAATTCTGTATTAGAAGAAACAGCTACAGTGCTAAACCAGCTTTCATTCTCTGACAGAATAATTACTAATGTTAATGTGGATGTGAAAAAGGATGTGAGTAAATGCAGCAAACAGATTTCAAAGCATAACATATCCATGTGCCGTCTGTTTTGACTGGTGCACGATGTAGACTGTCACGCGATTTGTTTTATGCCATTTCCTTCCAGTGCACATGGATGGAGGACAAGGTGTTCTGCAACCAGTCCAGAAATAATTAGATGTGTGTGTGTGGGTGTGTGTGTGTATGTATATGTGTATATGCACCCATTTTTCTTTGCACACTTCCTTTTATATATCTGTGCAGAAAATGTATGTCCATTCCCATCTGCCTGTGTTTGTGCATCCCTGTGAGTGTGAGTGTGCACATTCGTGAGTATGAGCATGAGCTGAGTCACACACACACACACACACACACACACACACACACACACACACACACACACACACACACACACACACAGGTGGGTGGACGCTACCCAGACTGCACTGCTCCTGGGTGAATGAACTCACTCCAAGAGTCACACGCTGTCGGCAGAGAGCAACAGAACACAAAAATAGAAAGGTTTCCAGGCCTCTTTCTCACACATAAGCAAAGGTATTAGAGATGTAGATCACTGACAGAGTGTCCTCTCAAGATTTGCATTGATTTTCACTATTTTTTTCTTAGATATAGACTTATTATCTTTTTTTGTTAGATTTTAAGTGCGAGTGTCAATTTGTCATACATGAACACCATAGCACAGTAGAACTAAGGCAAGATCAGAACTCCAGGTATTCTTTGTTTTCTGAAGAGAACTGAGATCTGTTTTGTCACAATACAATGCATTTCTAAAAGTATTTGGTTATACAGTACAATAATGTACAATAATGCTTATATAATGTCATGTTAGCAAGCTAACAGTGGTTTACATTCACTTTCGCTGAAGGTCAATCCCATTCGCGGCGGCTCTTGCTTAAACCATGACAACTTGCTTGTAATTTTGCAGTTTTGTAGTTTTGAGGCTTGAATCAATATAAAGTAGTGCTTGTCTTTATCTAAACTGAGGTTTTGCTTCATTTAATGTGTAAATTGAATAGGTTATTTTAGTTATTTTAATCATTTAATGTAGGTGTATTTAATGGCAAACCATTATTTTACTGTACATTCGAAAAGTTACACCCATTGCCATGAAATGGTGGAGTCACTGACTAGCAATAAAATAAAACCTTTACACAGATACTTGCACATGAAACACCACCTTTATATTAGGTATTGTATTGTTGCAGGAACAGACCTCTGCATTTTCAATAAATCTCCCATTTTTGAGAAGTATGTTCAGATTTGTTCATAGCAGTATGGCAGCCAAATCAGCAAGAGGGGCATAAAACTTCCCCCAGCACTTTCCTGTGGAGCAGTGGAACTACATTCTCTGAAGTAATGGAGAGAAAGAGAGGATGGAGGAAGAGCCTGT
Source organism: Bryconaethiops microstoma (assembly GCA_037577275.1). Taxonomy (NCBI): domain Eukaryota; kingdom Metazoa; phylum Chordata; class Actinopteri; order Characiformes; family Alestidae; genus Bryconaethiops; species Bryconaethiops microstoma. Next base: position 23,837,468 of record JBBJLS010000082.1, on the reverse strand, counting down.
GAAGTAATGGCTGTCTGATTGGCTCTTGTCTATGAGTGGCTGAGAGAGCTCCATGGGGGAGATCACATCACTGATTGCTCTTTGATCATGCCCACACACACACACACACACACACACACACACACACACACTTGTAGAGTGCTTGACATTGGATGCACATGATGGTATTCATGAATACACACACAGACACACACACACAAGCACACAGGTTTCCCCATTTAGGGGAACAGAGTTAAATCTCAAAGGCAAAAATGCGCACGCACGCACGCAAGCACGCACGCACGCACGCACACACACACACACATATTAACACTCACTCATACATTAAATGCAAAGATGTAGAATAATCCCCTTTGGGAGACCACTGCTTAGTTCTGGTCCATTGCACCTTACTTTGGAGAAGGCAGGAAAATGTGAAAACCCACAATTATCTGCTGCAAACTCGTTGAATAATGGCTCAGAGCTCATTTTTGACAGCCTCCTGACACAGCTCAGCTAAATGAAGGGGTGCTGGACTGGGAGAATTTTAAAACTCATGTGCTCTTCATTTTCTGCCTAATATCTGTAGTATGGTTCAAGAGCAAGTACTTAAAACTGCATTAAGGCATGAAAACAAGGCATCAAACCTATATGTCCTATGTTTGTTCAGATGTTACAGATAGAAAATACGAAGAATTAACACTAACTCACTAACTAGCTCCAAATGAGCGAAGGTGCTGGAGCACTTTAAATGATCAGACAAAAAGAAAATGTTCAGTACAATATCGCCCAGTTTTCTGTAACCCATCTTAACATCAACTTAAAAGCTATTAGAGAGACTACAGTCGCAGTTTCTAAAGCAGCATATGTTCCACTACCAGTGTTCAGCTATTGATATATTGTTGCCCCATACTTGATGTATTTTTAGAAAAGATAACAAAAAAATGGTAAAGTAACGTAAACTTTGTGTTTTAAGGATAAATAAAAGAACTTAAGTGGAGACTTGAAACCTGTACACTGAAAACTCAACTTAAAACATTATGAAACAAATCTGAAATGAGCTGTGGTGGTGATCTGAATGGGTGCACACTCACTCAGAAGCCAACACAGTGAATGCAATAACAGACTCAGCATTGGCCTTTTTTATGCTGTTAAAGGAAACACAAAGCTCCAATTTCACGTGCTGATCAACTATATTGTAGCTAATACGGACATGCACATGTCTTAACTACTATGAGAAAAGATTTTAATTTAGATAACAAAAACAAAGGCAAGACCTCTGAGTGCACTATTGACAACATGTTAGGAATGATAGGGTTAAACGCAGTGTGTACAAGGGACTGGGGGAGGGGGTTGCGGAGGCCTGGACCCACCTTATAAAATATGTTCCGCGGTCCATGGTTGTACAGGATCATGGTGGAGGTCAAATATGTCACCTGAGTGCAATAAAATGAGGATAGAGGGAGGAAGGGAGGGGGTTTGTGAGTGGAAGAGAGCAATGTACATCATCACTTCATCATTACAGAGGCCATGTGCAGACGTGATTATCTCTACAATCTTAGGCTGGAGCCGCGAATTAAAGTTTATTGAATAAAGATGAATATCATTGACCTTGAACTGTTTGAGGCCACGTTTGGGTTGATGTTTTCCTTGAATAAGGCCAATCCACAAACTTCAGAAACAATTGTGCATCCAGCCAAAGCTGGAAAAAAAGAACAAGTAAAAAAAAATCTGAGCCGCAACAATGTAATGCATTTGTCCTATGTTTGTAATTAAAACAACTTAAGTCCAACTAACCTGACTTTGACTTGGGTTGAAGAATATGTGCTGGATAGTCTCCATCCAGATTCCTTAACAAGGCACAAATTCCGGCCAATCAGAAAATAACCTTTCCACTCCTCAAAGTGCACTTTTTAGTGATTGCACCTAATCACAGCAATTATAGACGAAGCGCAAACGGACCAAAGGTCAAGTTTTGAAACTAAACAACTGCAGTTTAGCGTTCCTCAGTACACCCCGTTAAAGGAATCTGGAGACTCGAAGGCCATTACACAGAGCTAACTGCAAAACACTTTAAACCTTTAAACCTAAGCACACTTTTAAACCTTTGACATTCGAAATATTTTCAATTTGCTGTTCTTTTGTAATGTAATACAGCGACAACTTCAAGTCTGTTCTTTTTCTTTGTTTTTCTTTTATTTCCAAGTATAAATATGGTATCAAACAAGATGCCTGGGGGTCCTTGGAAGATCTAACAAAAAAAATAAAGTTTCTTTTTGGTAGGCAGTGCTCTAGTGGATGAAGACTGTTCAAAAAATGAAAAATGCTACAACCTAAATACAAATGATTTTTGTTTTTTAGAAAAGAAGTTTTCTTCTTTCATCTACAGATTACAATGGTATTAGTTGGAAGTATAGACAGATTATACCAACAAAATTTCTGTTTCAGCTTGTTTTATTGACTTCAAGTGGTAGAAGCCTAGTGAGTAAAACACTTGCCTGTGAACCCTATGACCACAAAGTTGAACCCTCACTTTCTACCAATGTGTCCCTGAGCAAGACACTCCAGGGGGACTGTCCCTGTAACTAATGATTGTAAATCACTCTGGATAAGGGCATCTGCCAAGTGCCACTTTACTTTAAGTGAGAAATAATTAATCAAACTACACCATGCTTTGAAAAACATTAAGATAGAATTAAGATAGAAAGGATCTTAATTTTTTTTTTAAAGGAGAGCTCATTTGTTCATCTACAAATTACAGTGGTATTAACTGAAAGTATACAGTCATTTTCAACTAAATTTCTGTTTCAAATAGTTTTATTGACTTCAAGTGAGAAATAATGAATTAAATTACACCATGCTTTTGTACTTAACAACTACATTTCTAAGGCTTCCAAGGACACATGAAAATCCTTACGTTTCCAAAAGCTGAAACGGACAAGTTAGCATTTTGCAAATGGGTTCAGACCAGCCTGCTCCTGACTCGCTTCCATTAATCAATAACCACATTACCACTTCCAGATGAAGTGCTGCTTTAACTGTTTTTAGAAAGCGGAAGAACAGCTAGATTATAATGTGTCTGATTTGTATTACTATATAATTAGAAACAGTTGTTCATTCTAATATATGGGGAAAAACCCATCATAACATGGAACCATGCAGAAAACCCTGACGAGAACACAAAAAGCGTATGTGCTGACTAATATGGAAAGGATAAAAGGATATCTGAGCACTTTCAAATGTCTGCAGGGCACTGAGGCCACACAAGTGTAACTCCAGTCTTTAGTTGGATGGTTCACTGGCTACCTATTACGCAACAGCGCAATCCGTCCACTCGCTGTGGATAAATGCTGTTACCTCACCACCAGCCTGGAGTTCAAATCCAGAAATAACAACAGCGAGATTCGCACTCCTCCACAGGCTGAATATAACAGTTGGACTAATGTACACAAGATGTAAACATGTTTGATTGAAAGACCTGTCTTTGACTTAGGTCACTTGTTTAAGGCCTTTCCCCTAAGATTACATAAACGCACTCACTAAGGCAGCGGGGAGAACCCATGAAACACAGGATTATGGTAGAATCATCTCCCTTCTCATAATGTTATAAAGAGAACTATGTTTGGGAACTATGTGATTAGACCCAGATTTATTCTTATTATAGTTTACAGCCAGTAGCGTTTACTATGGGCATAATACTTTTCTCCATAGACAATTTAATCTGGGCTGCACTTTGTGGTATAATCACCTTTAACCAGTCGTAAATGAACATCTCAGTATTTATTGTGCAATTGGTCTCTGATCTTCAGTGCACACTACAGGTGCTAATTTTGAATTAGGGTTTAACTAGATTCCTGACAAAGAGATGTAAAGAGTAGGTTAATCTATGACTTTCTCATAAACTGTTGCGATTATTAAATGAACAAAAAAATCATAATTCAGATATACCTTTCTTGATGAGTCATCTGTGGCAGTTATGCATATCAATAATGTATATTTTTCTCTTTGTATAATTTGAAAGTAGTACATGTGATTTTTATATAAATTTAAAATTATTTTTTCTCTTTTCCACTAAAGGTATTATTTGCACATACTTGGTTTTGTCCATGCAGTATCGGTCTTATAATCTTATTTGCCGTACAGTAGACTTCTGAAATTCACGGGGGTTATGTTCCAAGAGCACCCGCAAATTGTAAAAAACTGTGAATTTGTGATGTGGTTACAGAATGCCTAAAAATGACAATTTTTGTAGTGTAAACCCTAAATATGGCCCCAAATATGCTCCCAAAACATTTTAAACTCAGCTCAATACATTACCCTTAAGGAAAATGTAAAGACAAACCCGTATCCGTACTATACAGTGTACGCTAAACTGCTGTCTCCTGCAGTGCTAGGATGTAAAATACTGATGTTACCCCTATTTAGACTATACTGTAATTCATGCACATGCATGGGAGACTGTTATGACGCCGGAATGCTGGACTGCAGCTGCCAGAGATCACAGGGCAGCAGGAAATATTGTTGCTTTGTGTTCTCTCGACAGTACAAAAAAATTATACAGTTATATTATATATGGAAATGTAGCTAAATTTACATTAATATTTATGTTACAAAATTAGTAAAATATATTTTTCTCAATAATGTAGCACTGAAATGAATGAAAAATTATTTATTGCCACAAAAAAAGCAAAAAAATGCGGAGGATATTTGCGGTTTCTGAGAATTTGCAGGGGTTTCCGCAAACAATTATTAGTTAGGTTCTAAAAAAATCTACAAATGACTAAGGAATTCTGAACAGCGACTTCACATGGGAACACTGTAATGCATGTGGCAATACTGGCTCTTTCATACTGTTACAAATGATCCATCCTCAAAAGAATGATAGTATTGTGATGTTATATTCAACACTGAAATTGAGACCTCGTAAAAAAAACCAGTGAGGCAGAGTGCACGCTACTCAGAAAGCTTAAATGGCCACTGGGGTGTACTGGTTCCCTTTTCATTCCAAGTGTTTATATAAGAGAAGTAAAGCCTGAAGTGCACAAAATACATTATGATCTATGAAGAAAGGTTATTAGAGTCCATTCTTTGATGTGTTAACCTAAGAAATGAAAGATATTCACTTATGATCAAACAAACTGCAGGTGTAAATTTGGGATTGGAGTTGGTTGTAGAGCTGTTGTGATTGTGTGAGTGTGTGTGTGTGTGTGTTTGTGTGTGTGTGCATGTGTCAGAGTGAAAAGACACAGTGCTAAAAAGTCCATCACTAAAAATATACCATATGCTGCTTTCATCTGATTTACTTATGCTGTAGACCTTCCCGAGAAGAATAAACAGAAAGAATAAACTGTTCCACACTGTTCCAAGGCGTGCATTTTAAAAACCGGGGGATTATTCACTAACGTTTGCACAGTGGACCAACATGACAGCAAGCCTTTTACATTACTAATAGCTCAACAGCTGAACATTTGTAAACACACAGACGCAGTCACGTTGATCTTATAGTCATAGAATTCCCGACTCGTGTCCAAAAACAAAATAGTTTTCAACTGAGAACAGGACAAGACACAAGACGATAAGGAAAAGACAAAGGCAGTTTTAATGGTGGATTTTGTATTATTTCAGTATCAGTATCGATTTCATCTTTTCAGCTCCAAGTATTGGCAGCATTCACTATTAATGTGATTATTATTATTATTATTATTATTATTATTATTATTATTATTATTATTATTATTATTATTATTATTATTATATATTTTCCAAACATCTGCAAAGCTTAAGAGTATTTTGCAGTGAATGGACTAAATTAGACTCAATCAAAGGCTCCATTGCTCCATTAATAAAATAGTTGATTTCTTTCAGTTAATCATAAACATGTATTATGCCATGGATTATACATTTATATGTAATGCATGAGGGTGATATCACCAAATATCAATTTCGGACAAACTCTTTAACCTTAGGCAGCTGGTGGCCTGGTGGTTAGGGAGTTGCCCCTACAATCAGAAGGTTGTGAGTTTGAATCCCACAACTGCCAGTGGTACAGCTGAGCAAGATACCATTCCCACACACTCCACAAGTGGGTTAAAGGCAGAGAAAGAATTTACTTTATTAATAGCAATAACTTTCCAAGAACAAGTACATACAGGAAAAACAATGGCCAGGACTGACTTTTCAGACCACGGTCATGTTGGCCACTGCCGATGTTGCCTAATAGCACTTATAATAAAATGTTTAGCTGTGACCTTTTGAAGTGAGTTTTTTTTACAGGTTGAAAAATAGTTCTCCAGTGCAGGAGTACCCTGATTACTGATTTAAGGTCAATAAAAGCTTTTTCGAGCATAACAAATTTTTACACACACACACACACACACACACACACACACACACACACACACACACACACACAAATAAGAGGCACTTGTGAGGACCTTTCCAAACCAGAGTTCACAGAGACAAGTATAACTTGTTTCACAACAGATTCTACGGTTATAAAAGACCACTGTTATTATTTAGTGGATTATGACCTATAGTACGACAAATCCAGTCTTAGTTCCAGGTGTTTCACTTGTGGTATCTGAACATCAGGGTTTCCTTCCATTACAGCTAAACTAGATAGATGAATAGATATTATTATCATTGTAGAAGTGCAATAATACATAAGTGCAATATAGTTATATACACATACATGTATATATATATACAGTGAATAGCGCAAGAGTGAAAATATTGTGTAGAATATTGGTATTGTACAGTCATGTTATCGCACTGAGGGAACAATGGTATACAGAAGTCCAGTGACTAGGATAAACGTAATAGGTAAAAATGGCTTAAATTTTTTTTTAAGATTCATATCATAGAAACAATTTAGATTTTAAGTCATGACCATAAACACATATTCATATGACTGCCCATTCAGCCTATATCAGTTTAAGCTACATGTTCACCAGTCTACTCAACTTTAATAAAGAGCAGTTTGTAGTTTGACTGAGATGAGAGGGGTTTTTGGGATGTGTTTACAGAAAAGGTTTTTTTGACTACATTTTGGCTGGCTAACTACATCTGGCATGACTGGGGAAAAACATGTAAATTTGATTTTTCAAACTGTCCCTCTACAGAAGAAAGGGAGGATGGGCCCTTTAACTCTGCTTGGCCCCTTAGGACTGGATTCCAGTTTCTCTAGGTAATCCACAGTTTTGTGCAGTCGTCTGCCAAATAGACAAATGATTGACAAATGTCTGCTCACATGTTGTAAATCCCATTGATGAAAGGTGCCATGAAACTGCCTCTATACTGGGCGTGAGTGCCATAATAAGCGTGGGAAAAGTGGTAATAAACATCGGAGAAGCACCACACATTCCTGTGCCAGAACTCCCTCAGGAAATCTGGATTCAGAACTGAGGCTGTAAGGCTGTCTTACCGACATGTTGTAACTCTCAAAGACGACTTCGGTTACATTCATCTCCCCCAGCCTGAACCGGCATCAGATAGTCTAATCTCAATCATTGAGTGGGAAAGCTGATACTAAATTTTTTTTTGCTCACAATTGCTTTTTTCACATGTCTCAGCACTTAGCTCCTATAACAGCCTGATTAAGTTGTAATATGCTCTTCCCACGAAGCATTAAAGCAATAGCTCAGCAAAAAAATAAAAAAAAAACACACACACAGACACACACACACACACACACACACACACACACACACAGTGTGCCCCTTTACCTCTGTGTAATGTAGTCAATCAGCCAAGACATATTTGATGCCTAATATTTCTTTTTTTAGTTTTATGGACAAAAGTATTGTTTTCGGGGTTTGGGCTAGGCCCCTTACTTCCAGTGAAGGGCTTAATCTTAATGCTTCAGCATACCATGACGTTCTGGATGAACTGGAATGGAGATTACTGGCCAACACAGAGCCCTGACCTCAACCCTATCCAACAGCTTTGAGATGAACTGGAATGGAGGTTGTGAGCCAGGCCTTCTCGTCCAACATCAGTGCCTGATCTCATAAATGCTCTACAGAATGAATGGACACAAATTCCCACAGAAACGTCTTGTGGAAAGCCTTCCAAGAGGACTGTTATAGCTGGAAAGGGGGACCAACTCCATATTAAAGTCCATGTAATTGAATGCAATGTCATTAAAATCCCTGTTGCACAGTTGCCTCTTACACTGTTGTCACGATTCCGAGTTGCGGCCGCAGGGTCGCTGTGGGACTGGAAACTCTCCTCCAGCCACAGCTGGGGATAATTAACCTGAGGGCTAATTAGCCTTGGGTTGAATATTTAAGGTATTCTGTCCCCAGATGTGGCGTGGAGCATTTATCTACCCACACCGTAACCTGGTCTTCGTCCTCATCCTCATCTCCAGCTTTTGGTTTCTCGTTTCTGGCCCCCGTGCTTGGTTTTGTTCTGTTTGTTCTTGTTCTGTGTCATTAATAAATCTTCTGCATATGGAAGTCTGCGCCTGTGCCTTCTCTCCTTCTAACCCCGGACAAGGCCGGTCTGTGACACCTGTTAAGTAATCTCTAACAGACTTGCTTATGTGGTTTCTGACACCGGACAGTATACTGCTCTCTATAAACAAAGAATGTTTGATAGCTAAAAAGCTTTGAGGCCAAATGAAGTTGGGGGGCATAAGCTTCATTACTTGATTACTACATTTGCTTCACTTACTAATAATGCAAACTTTTCCAAAACGTTTTAAGTGTGTTTATTGGAGGGATACAGTTAAAAGAGTTTGTTTACTGATGTCTTCCTAAGCAAGCCATTCCATCAGCAGCACCTGATTTAATTTAATGAAGGGCGGATTAGCTGAAGCAGGTATTGGGTAACTGTAAACACTAGACGTCCTTGAGGAAAGATTTGGAAAAGGTTAATACAGCACACTCACATGTTGAGTCAATGTATTATCTGTTTGTTTATTTGCAAATATCCTAATGTTAGGTGTCTTTTGAGCAAATAAGCAAATACTACCTAGACATAAAGCTTTACATACCATTTTCAAACGGCTAAGACCTAGGCACAGTACTGACCTCTGTAAACATACTTATCTCTTCATATTTTGGCTCCCTGTCTGCAAAAAACTTCCGGTGAAGGCCAATCTCAATACTTCATCATACCAATACATTTTGGACAACACCATGCTTTCAACTTTGTGGGCACAGTTTGGGGAAGAATCCAGCATGACTCCGCCCCAGTGCACAAAGCAAGTTCCATAAAGACGTGGCTGGATGAGTTCGACTTGGAAGAACTGTGGGTGTAATGGTCACATGTCCCCAATACTTTTGTCCATATAATGTAGATTTTTAATGGAATCAGTTTGCACATGGATACTGTGGTCTTGTGTCCTGTGATACCACACGTGTCCTGGCTGTTCGACTACATTTGCGTAAAGGGGAAATTTTGAAAATTAGATTTTTAACCAAAGAATTGCTTTAACTGGTCTTCGCCAATGCATGTTTTTCAGTTGCGTAATCAGTCGCCTTGGTCATCGACCACTTTTCCAGAAATTAAATGCAAGGCATATCGTAAGTCTTACAATACTTACTAAGCAGAAACAGACTCTTGGACTGCCACACGTATTTTTTCTCCCTGGATCACTCGGGCGCTCAGGGAGGTTCCCCGAGAGTTTGAAGGGATTTCTCTGTAACTTTGAGGGGGAGTTTGCCAGCGCCTTAATGCGATTCAGGACTAGGGAGCTCATGCATGAGAAGGCCGGTGAGCGGGTACTTGGCCCCTGGAGGTGCTCCCCTGGTGGGGTTTCCCCTCTTTCTCCAGCAGAGAAACAGATGCTTAGATCACTTCTTTCTTTTTCTTTGCTTACTTTTGAGACCTATAGCCATGCATCTAGGACTCTCCTGGTATCTTGTATTGTCTCGCCATCGCTCAACCTTCATATCTCTCTCTCTCTCTCACTCTCACTCAATCACTCCACCTCCACATCCAGGCCCTCAGGCCTAGACTGGGCTGTGTGGGAAGGGTGAAAAGACCTCAGTGTATGCGTGTGTTCGTGCGCGCATGTCTAAAAATACCACTTCAGATTTTCAATGCATTTGCCAGGGTAAGCAGCTGCGAGCATGTCAGTGTTACACAACCACCCCATTGGGACACAATAATATGCATTATAATATCTCAGTATCTAGAGAGCTGTACCTGAGGCACAGGGTTTGTTTGATGCATTTTTAGCAGTGAAGCGTTGCATCGTTTACCATGGTCAACCTTTTACATAAGTGCTTAAGGGTTAGGCCTCGTCCACATTTTGCCAGTAAAAGCACTGTATCACATGAGAATCAATACAAATACAATATGCAACATAAAATATTCAACATGAAATAATGCACAGTAAAGCACAGCTGGTGGACTGGTGGTAAGGGAGTTGCCCCTGCAATCAAAAGCTTGTGAGTTCAAATCCCAGGACTGCTGTTGGCACCACTAAGGTACCCTTGAGCAAGGTACCATCCCCACACTCTGCTCCCCGGGCGCTGCAATGCTGGCTGTCCACTGCTTCACTTGGTGAATGGGTTAAATGCAGAGAATAATTTATTTGTATTTATTCTACAATTGGTATTTTTTCTGCAAATAAACACAAACTATGCAGATGAAAAGCTTTACATTCTTTACATTACATTGGCTAAGAACTGCGCACAATGCCGATCTTTTTGAAAACTTTTTGATATGTATTTATTTGCATTTTGGCCACTCATCTACATGATATTGATGTGCAATATTGAGCACAACGGGCTTGCAATATTCTTTTTGACTTAAAAAAACTTTTTGACTTAAAAAATTAATGATCCATTATTTCTGGTATTCTGGTTTCTGTGTTCTCCTGTGGATGGAGAGATTTTTGAAAATATTACTAAAATGTGTACAGCACGTTTGGCTACATTTGATCTGGTTACATTCAATGCCTTTCCTAGCTCTAAGATAATCTCACCTTTCTCATCTCTCATTCTGCCTGTCCTTTCATGTCTCTGCCTTTCACTCTGTCTCTGATTGATTCCTTCTCAGTCTCTCTGCTGCCCCATAATCCACTGCAGCCACCCGCCCTCCCCCACCTCAGCCAGGGGCAGATGGCTGAGAGGGATAAAAAAACCCAGAATAAAGATGTAATCTCGTCCTCACATGGGCTGAGGCTTGCTCTCCAGATTATCATACGAGAGAGAGAGAGAGAGAGAGAGAGAGAGAGAGAGAGAGAGAGAGAGAGAGAGAAACATGGGGAAGAAGTGTAGCCACTATGTTACATCCTTAGTTTAAAGCTACATTTGGATATTTAGCTCAAATAAGATTTACTGTTGTGTTTCACCTGAATGGTTGGAAGCTGTTGGGACATGACCAGAACATAAGGAAATATGTACATATGAATGAGGACTTGAAGTTTCATATACACTACCATTCAAGTTTAAAATCACTTCATACATACTGCAGTGGGGACCTGTGACCCTAGTGAATATTAAGCAGTCAGTGAGAGAGAGTTTCATACATACACAATAAGGGGAGGTACTATATTGTGACATATTTACACTGGTGAGTCCAGAGCCATAGGTCAGCACACTAATGTCAGTATCCACCGGTTTGTGATTTGATATTGAGACAATGATGACAAAACATTATTTACACTCCATAAAGAAAAATAGTTCCATAAAGAAAAAAATCCTCCACCTCATGGAATAGTTTCTTCTTATCTGTTTTTAACCATGTTTTGGCATCAAGCAACTGACTTTAGACTCTACAACTCCTCCCTCTTTCACACATTCGCAGTCTGTGCAAAAACCTGATGTTACTTTGTTGAGCAGTTTCTTACCAGGTTTCAATCATTATCATTTTGTGCACGACGATCTTATTATAATAGTCTACCATGTGCAATATTCTGCCATTTTCTTATCGGGTGCTAAAACATTATGTGTAATATTTTATTATTCTGTGCAATAGTCTTACCATGTGCAATATCACTTCTTATGTCAATATTACTTTTACACTACTGATCTCTATTACTGTATGTGCAATAACAGAACCCTAACCACCATTTGTGTTATTAGTATTTGACTTAACTGAAAGTATAGCATTTATACCCCAGTATTTGTGTATATACACCATAGTGTATTTCTCATTTAGTGTTTTCTGCAGATTTTTTTATTGGATTTATATTTATAGACTTTGTATTTTGTATTGTTCCTGCCTACATGTCTCTGTGTCTCTGTGTGTCATAACACTAGCAATTTCCTCCAGGATCAGTAAAGTTTTCTGATTCTGACTCTGACTTGTGGTCTTGTGTTTAGTTCTGTTCTGCTCTCGTGTTGAACCGTGGTCCTGGAGGCACATTGTTTCGTTTCATTTTGTACTGTGCGTATATGGTAGAAATGACAATAAAACCTACTTGACTTGACTTGACTTGATTCTTTACAATGTGCATGATGCGGCACAACGTGAGAAACAGGGTGTCCATCAAAAACAGAAGTCTGCCACTTGCTGCTGGTGTAGACGGCTTGTTTGATCGCAATGGGAGCGCTTTGTTTTTCTCATCACTTGCGTTTCTTGCTATTGCGTTTCTTGCCATTATAGATTTTGCTCAAAGTGCTTTTTTAACAGTAAATCAACTTTGTTTTGGATGTCATTTTTAATAAGTGGTTGACAGTGCTAGGTTACAAGCAAGGCAGAGTGATACCTAAACAGATTTGGTCGGAGATAATGGAATTCATGGAATGACTTTTGGCCTATACCATTATGGGGTCGGAACTAAATATGGTACGGTCAGTAATAACCACATATGCGTCATATTAGGGTTATCCTATGTAGGTATTCAAATGTTTCAGCACTTTTATATTTTGGTTGGAAGTGGTGAAGACTGAAACAGTAGTAATTGGGCGTATCTGAGAGTTTAACATCATTTAGTGCCATCTGACTTCCAAACAAGCTTTAAGGGTTAAGGGGAAGAAGAGTTTCATGATGATGATGTGAAAAAAGCATTACATCGGTGGCTATGTGCTCAACCAAAAACATTTGTTGTTGATGGCATTAAAAAGTTGGTACGACTATGGAGAACTGCATCGCAAAGAAAAGTGATATCATTTGTTTTTTAGTTTAAAAAGTGCAGAAACTTTTTCAATGTCCCTCATATATTACTGAGAAGAGGGATTCCAAATTCTTGAATGACAGTGCCAATCAGATGAATAACAGATAATATATGTCTGCTTCATAGATCAGTTCAGTCCAACACCTTAGCCTGGCTCCTGAGTAATATTGATTCACCCGTAGGACAGGTCTCAGGTCCTTCATAGCCTTCAGCATTTAGCACCTCTGCTTAGGTAACATGCTGTGAAAGCTGATCTGACTTAAGTCCTTGGGCCTGTTTTTTTACGGTTCCTGCTTCTTTCGTTCTGACGTTCCAAGGGCTTTCCCGGAGCGTTTCCCAGACCCACGGAAGAACAAAAGATTTCTCCCAGGGTGATTAGGAAAGGCCAGTCTGGCTGTTGTAATCCTTTTCTCTGTCAGCCCCAGAAGATGATTATGATGTTTATGATGATGGGAATTGGCCCTCAGGCCTGGGGGTGGATGGTATGTGTTTAGACTGAGCAGATACATAAAAGGTGTTGGATGTATAGCCTCTGGACAACACATATGGGCATGCACAGCACACAGTAAAGCAAAGACACAGGAGACTCTGCTTTGTGTCTTTACAACATCCTTACCCATGGTGAGATCACTGCTATTTGCAGCCTCATCGGATTAATCGTTTTCATAAAACAGTAATGAAATATGTGATGCAGTAAGGGGAAACAAGTATTGAGACACTTTTTTTTTTGCTACTTAATCTTGTGATATGAATCAAAAAAAGTATGTTGACTTCAGGTTTACACACAAAACGTCTTTTACATGAAAAAAAGCATGGAAAAAGGCATTTAGACTTCCCTAATTATTAAAATGAGTCCTATTGTTGGCAGTTACAGCTTTGAGGTGTCCGAGATAAGTAATAATTTATTTTTTGTATTGTGGTTCAAGTTAGGCCCATTTCTCTTGGCAAATTGTCTTCAGGTCCCCAAGGTTACAGCCCCTATAATACACTTTGAAAATACAGAAGTCCTGTATCATGATGCTCCCACCTCTATACTTCTCTGTGGATACAAAGACGATTGTTGCGCAGTTTAATTTTTCTTCTCTATTGTTCCTGTTGCTTTCAAGTCATCCTTTTTTTCCAGTAACTGATGGCTTCCGTCTTACCTTTCTTATCATTAGAGGAAACTTAATTGGTGTATCAGTCTGCGAGTGATTTGGTCTCTGACCTAGGACTTTTTTCCAATACAGCATTGTTTAAAGACGTCGTCTCTGATAACTTTTTCTCTGAGAGTTTTCTAATTTTAATTTTTATCATGCACTGCCTTCATATAAAAATTTTGTATCTCACTATGCTTAGGAAAACATAATTTTTTATAAGTATATACAGCATGCTCCTCCAAAAGGTACAATGTGAGCCCCACTTCTAATGATTAAGGAAAAATTCCATGAAAATTATAATGTTGTTTTAACAAACTGACCCATTAATACAAAAATAATATCTCAGTCCATTGTGAGTATATTGAGCATTTACAAAAGAATTATACATTGTTCAGCCCAAACTATTTGTTTTATAACATTGCATCTACAAACCTAGGAATTGCTGAATTTATGCCTAAATGTCATCTTGACCAACATGATTGTGGGGAGCTTGCAATTAAATATTTGAAGCTCCAGTTACCACGTATATGAGAAACGTTTTAGGATGTTGATAGATGTGGTTTGCGATCTCATAATGTAGTGTGAATGTGAAATGTCCTCTAGTTATCTGTATCTAATATACAGGACAGCATAACCTGTCACTGATATTAGAGGTGCTGGATAGTGCATCTAGGATTGTGCCTTATAATTTTAATCCAAATACATTTTGGTGATAAGGCAAACAGATGCATATATACTGTTTACACAACCCCTAAGCAATGAAATAGATAGGAAATCTCTGTGCGTGTGTGTGTGCGCGCGCGTGTGTGTGTGTGTGCTCGCATGTCCCTGTCAGGCAAACAGAAACTGATATGCTTCCCTGATTTTTGGCTGTGATAACACATGCCCCACCTGCTCATACTCAGTTAATGTTTACCTCAAAATGATCCGTTCCCATATGCAAATTCACTGTAAATCGTTAAACAGGTATAACTTTATACATTATGTGACAGTTCTCTGCATTTATGTTACCTGTTCAGATTTATGGTTTCTCTTACAGGGTAAAAATATAATGTTCACCGTTGTACTCCCACCCCAATAGATTTTTTTTGTTAGAGCTATGAGACTAATAAGACCTCTTCCCCACCAATTAGCATCATTAAAACTGCATGCCCAAATCTCACACTTCCCTCAAACCCTTAGACTTGCATATGTGGTTCCTGATGTATGTGGTGACTTATGTATGTGTATGACATACTGTTATCCACAAAAATGGACAAAAGTATTGCACTGCTGAGAATTGTGGTGTCAGCTTGAAGGCTGGATTTTCTCTGCTTTTTGTCTGTTTTTATAGAAAACTGCATGAGCATATCTTGGCTGAACAAGCGCATTTGGGGAAAATGTTTCAAATTTGACTTAATGCCAACCTGTCACTCTAACAGAATTAACCGAACATTCAAACGGTTGAGAGTAAATGTTCACACTGTCTGAGTCAT
This sequence comes from Bryconaethiops microstoma, assembly GCA_037577275.1. Classification (NCBI taxonomy): domain Eukaryota; kingdom Metazoa; phylum Chordata; class Actinopteri; order Characiformes; family Alestidae; genus Bryconaethiops; species Bryconaethiops microstoma. Next base: position 23,821,800 of record JBBJLS010000082.1, on the reverse strand, counting down.
AGCAAGTTGCACAGTAGTTTTCATTCTCAGTCCGGAGGTGACTGTATTGTTTATCTGCTTCGCTGGCGCTGGGAAGCACCGCAGTAATGTAATTAAAGAGGGTGTTTACCTCACCATCTATGTCCGTTTGCTTTGGCAAATTCACTTTCTTCCTTCCATTGCAGCCCACTTTTACGCTTAATATGCAACTTTTACAATACCTGGGGTATATTTTACTCCAAGCCCAACTGAGCAAAGGTTTACAGTGTAACTCATTACAGTTCATTGAAAGCAGTAAATACTGTAAAACTAGCACGTAATGGCAAGTTATTGGGGCTGAAATTTGAAATTTGCCCTGACCACAGCTACAAAACTGGTAATGGAGTAATGGAGCCCACCAATTAACATTGTGCAAACTACATACTAAATCACCCTACGCTTACCTCAAACCATGTTGACTTATTCAGTAATCTGTAGTAGACTTGCTTATGTTGTTTCTGACATTATATGACTGACTCTTATCTATAATAATGGACAAACACTTGCTATCACTAGAGCAAAACTAAAGGAGCAAACATTTGACACCAAACCATGTCTTGGGTGATCGGCTTAATGGCTTAAATGGCTACTTTAATGGCTAGTTAAATGGCTAGTTAATATCCTTACTTATTTAAGAACATTTTGTCAAGTTTACATGGTAATCTGGCTTTGGTTTCCAGAGAAATCTCCTTCCCGACAAGACTCATATGAAGTCTGTAGGAAGTCCTTTCTTTGGTCCACAAAACAGATCTACAATCAAAAGTTTTCTGCTGTTGCTTTGACAAGAATCAAGATGGATTAAGTGAGAGGGTAAACAAGGGAAACAGAATCAGATTTCGTTTGCAGTCTGTCTTCAGTGTATCATGACGGGCGCTCCAGAGGATGCCGTGGTGTACTATTTGTCTCTTTGTTTGATCGTGTTACAGAATACCTAAAACCACACTGACTTTTCATGTCTCTTCTGTTTATCCGTCCTATAGGTCAAGCTCAAAGGCTAGATTGACCTAGAGTCTGAACTTCAGTACTAGCGCTAAAAGGCACTTTTCTACAAACTGCAACAGCTGCCAGATATCCCCCCAAAACCATCCAAAAAGGATTTCTCAACCGTCCCTTCAACACGGCCACTGATTAATGTAAAATCAAATGTGCCTCAGCAAAATGTATGAAAATATGAAGCAGCTGGGCCATATTAGTGCTAACGTTCAGAACAATAAACATGCTGTTGTGATCGGAACTGCAATTTAAAGCCTGTCTCTTTGAGCTGAGAGGAGGATCAAACTACTACCACATGTAGCAGAGAAGAGAAAGTTGAGATGAGCTCCACTGGACAGGAACACTGTAGAGCTCTAGGACTTTAGCCGTACATCAGTTCTTGGATCCATATTATATCAGAGAATAAGTGATGGTCTGTGATCAGCTTGCACCATTTAACTGTGTGCATGAGGGAATGGGGAGCAAAACTTCTTGTTCTGAAAAGAGTTGAACCTGGTACACCAACAAGATATTTATAAAAGCGCTTAAATGCAGATTTTCTCCTTTTAACTATGTCAAAAAACTCAGTAATAGGGTTGTCATAATTCCAGAATTTTGACTTTTAATACCATTATCAAGAGAAGTCTCAATATTCCCAAACTATGTCATGGCAGAAAACTGATAAACTGCCTGAACACTTTAATCAGCATATTCAATTTATGAATACAAAACTTTACAAATGTTAAAAATAAATGTGATATTTGATTCACTTGTAGCTCCATGAGTAAGAGCAGGGGCATTGTTAGGCCTGGGAATCCACTCAGAATGTTTTCTGGATAGCCCCAGATCTCAAAAATAATAATAATTAAATATTGCCAATACCCCCGAATTTAATCATAATTATATGCCCCATCAAGCTTGGAGAAATTACAACATGCAGCTGAAGTGAGCACATATATCTTTTGTCCCTGTTGGTCTAATGGTCAGGCGTCCCAATACCTTTGTCCAACACCTTCTCGCATGGTCGGTCGCGGGGCCCGCACGGAATTCCGTCAACACCACTGACCACGAGGGGGGCCCGGGCGCAGAATCCCGTCAGCAACACCCACTCCCCCCAACCTTCCCCCCCAGACCGACAGCGAGAGGGGCCTCAGCCCGGATCACGTACCACACCCACCAACGGACAGCGTAGGGCCCCCAAGCTGCTAGGAACGGCCCTGGTATATACTCTCTGTAAGTATCCAGTAAATTGTGTGCAAGTAATAGAAATGGTGAAGATTAGTATTCCCTTTGTATAAACCATTTGCAAGTTCCACTATTTCAACTGACCTATTCAGATTCTGTCCACAGATGGCCAAAGTTAGCAACTGTTGCTGATAGCAACGTAGTAACTGTTGCTAGGTTGGCCAAGCTTATGAGTTTAGATTCAGTATTGAGCGACCAGTTTAAAATGCTACACCGCTTGGACTGTGCTTTGAACCGATTGTAACCATGCACATACATTTGCCACCATGCTATATTAACCTATATTGCATAATACAAAGTTTTGGCAAAAAATTTTGAGCGCTCTAAAATTTCATTTGATTAAATGGGCCATTTCCAACATTCTTTAAAGCTTGGACAGCAATGCAACTGCCACAAAAGTACTTAGGTAGTTTTAGAAGACTGATCAGCTGCAGTGCTAGTTGCTGAACAATAGCAGAATGATATCGTTTGAAACTGTAATCTAACTGTGCCCAAATTCACCATTTGGCTCATGACAACTAACCAGTGAGTTTCTCTGTTTCATGTTTGTACAGTGAGTAAATCTCTTCTGTCCAGTGCTTATGGCTATCAACATTCTGGACAGCAGGCAATAAATCACTACACTGCTCTAATCATAATCCTTCTCAATCTGGGTGTCCCTCTGTGGATGAGTATATCATGAGTGAGTTTGCGAGTGTGTGTGTGTCTGTTTGTGTGTGTGTGTGTGTGTCTGTTTGTGTGTGTGTGTGTGTGTGTGTGTGTGTGTGTGTGTGTGTGTGTGTGTGTGT
>JBBJLS010000082.1:23799199-23813430 GCA_037577275.1 Bryconaethiops microstoma | reverse complement strand
TGTGTGTGTGTGTGTGTGTATGTGTGTGTGTGTCTGTCTGCCTGTGTGTGTGTGTGTGTGTGTGTGTGTGTGTGTGTGTGTGTCTGTCTGTCTTTGTGTGTGTGTGTGTGTGTCTCTGCGTGTGGGTATTTGTGTGTGTGTGTGTCTGTGTGTAACTGTGTGTCTATGTGTGTGTGTCTATCTGCCTCTGTGTGTGCGTGTGTGTGTGTGTGTGTGTGTGTGTGTGTCTCTGCACACTTCCCACCGCCACTCTAACACATCTCCAGTATAGAAAGCACAGACTACTTCCTCATCCTTTGACAGTCTCCAAAAGGACAGATGGCCTATAGCTCTAGGTCAACACAGAACCTTTCCAGTTCCCATCAAATACTGCCCACAAAGCCCTCAATACCAGTGCTGGAAAGATCAAAGTTAAGTGGCCCCATCCATATAGTCGAGAGCAGAAGGGAAGTAGCTCATGCAGTATTATCAATAGAATGAGTAAGGCTCCTAGTACTCTAGTTCCAGTTCCACTTAAGTAAGAAGCCTATTGATGTAGCCACAAATAAAGCCCTGGGCTTTAAATTCTGCAGGTATAGATGGCACCAGTGCAATGGTGAGCAGAAATGGTTGGATCTGAGGAAACAAAAAACTTGCGATCTGATTCTGCAACGACTATAATCTGAAATATCCCTTAAATTTATACAAATATAATATACATATAACAACATATAACAATATGTTAAAAAATGTTACAAAGATTACTATGCTAATACCCCTTGCAATGTGAATAATTATCAACCATGTCATTGTAAAGCTGTGTTTAGCAGTCTGGAGATTCTCCACAAGAGGGAGTTTCTAGGACTTCTGTTGCTTTGGTGTGTGTCACTGAAAATGAAGGAACCCACTAGGGGTGGGAATCAAAACACGGTTCTGATGCAGAACCGGTTTTAATTTTGCGAAGCACTGGAATCATTTACCTCCGGCGTTATCGGTTCCTCTTCCTTCTTTCAAACTTTTTCCTGCGTCGTGCGTAATTATGTCCGCGACTCTAATTATCATGGAGCGGAGAAAGCGGTCCACTGCGTGTTTGAAAAGGATAGCGCATACCAAAGAAAACGCCCGTGCATGATTTACAGTACAGTCTATGCAGGGGTAACATCGGTATTTACATTCTAGCATTGCGGGAGTTCAGTGTAAACTGTACAGTACGGATATGGGTTTACCTTTACATTTTCTTTAAGGCTAATGTATTAAACTGAGTTTAAAATGGAATTAAAGCATTTTTGGTGGCATATTTAGGTTTACACTATAAAAATAGGCATTTTTTGGCTTATTTTTAACCACAACCCAACACTGCGGTTTTTCACTATATGTGAGTACACTTGGAACGTAACCCCCGCGAGAAGCCGGGGGTTACTGTATGTTATACTGTTTAGGAATCGTTAATGGAATCGATTAGGAATCGGATTGACAAGAAGAATCGATAATGGCATTGACATCAGTCATTTCTTATCGATTCCCATCCCTAGAACCCACACAAGCAGGATCTGGAAATAATGATAATATAGTACTGAGATGTCTTGCATGTGCAAAGTCAGGTATCTTAAAAAAGCAGTCAGAACACTTTGAAAATTATCTGCATGTTATTAAAAAAAGATTGCTGAATTGTCAAAATAATTTAAAGATTACACACTTACTAGTATAATTGACAGTGACTAAAATTATGACAGTGCTCAGATATTTGCACTCGTTATATTTCACAGAATTTTATAGAAGTGAGTTTAACAGATTGAGCTATAGTAATAGTTAGCTAGTTATATAGTATGGGCCAGCTGGTGGCCTAGTGGTTATGGACTTGCCCCTGTTATCAGGAGGCCATTGGTTTGAATCCCAGGACTGCTGGTGGCACCAGTAAGGTGCCCTTGAGCAAGGTACTGTCTCCACTAACTGCTCCCCAGGCGCTGTGTTCCTGGCTGCCCACTGCTTCACTTGGTGTGGGTTAAATACAGACAACAGTTCAGTGCTGTTCACACTGTTATGGTTTTATAGATCTGTTGTGTTGTTTGGACCTCTGTAGGGAAGTTCAGCCTTTATTTTTAAGGAAAAATAACATTTTTGTGTACTTCAATATCAGTGTAACAAAAGGAAAAGTGTGTGAGCTGTATTTACTCTTTTCCGTGACAGGAAAAAGGGTGTCTTTTTTTAAGCATTTGGACTTGCAATGCTTCCCACCTACGTGTTGTTGGGTACGATACCTACAGTTCCTGGTAATTTTCCACACTGTTTTTGGCCCCAAAGACTCCTTATCAAAAGAATCAAATTTTTTCATTGCAAAATTCCTCTACGTACCACTAGGTCTGAGACACTCACGTAAACATCCATCTATCCACCCTCCCACATATACACCCACGAACACAAGCACTTTCTCTTGAGGTTAGTTCACCCGTCTGTTCACCTGAATAACCTATATTTATTTGTGTGTGTGTGTGTGTGTGTGTGTGTGTGTGTGTGTGTGTGTGAGTGTGTGGCCTGCAAGTAAGGACTGGTTTGACTTGCTGTGATGGTTGCCAGTTTGCTGTTAAGCAAATCTTCAGTTTTCCCTAAGAGCCAAAGAGCTCATTCAGTTATACCAAAAGACACCTGTTAAGACAGCCACACACACCCCCTTTCTCTTAATCTCTTTTAGAGTTTAACGGTGTGTGAGGAAATAACTGCAGTTATTGTGGGAAAGTACCACAGATGTAAATTTCTGGCTCAATAAGCCATATATCAGTCTGCACTCAGTTTTTCATAATTGCTATCAACCAGAATTCCTTTGGTGTTTTATCACGGTGATAAATCTGTGTTAAGACAGGTCAGACATTAAATGAAATCCTGCTTCAAAAGCCTTGATTAAACTGTCCCTAAAGTGCTGTCTTTTGTTGAAGCACCATTTGGACAGGTTGAGTTTGTCTTGTGGAGGTACCGTAATTTCATTATCAGCAGAGAATATCTGTAGTTCTGTGTTGGTATTTTTTTAAGGACTATAAAATGAACTGCCGCAGTAACCTTAGGTTATATCAGTTACATTTGAACTGATTGGTAAATTTGTCACATCTTAAGGAAAAGTATTTTTGAAGTATGGAGGCATTTACTATTATTCCCTTTGGCCCAAATCATGCCAATAAGTGCTAGTTCTCTTCCAGTACACATTGACCATTAAACTGCTCATATATTTAAAATCCATATTATCCTTGCTTTTCAAATAAAGATTTTAATGTAGCTTGTAAAGAGTGTATTGTGTAAACATGCAGTTATCTCCCCAGTGTATACTGTCCATATATGAAGCTGCAAAACATAACAGCCTGATTTGAATTCATTATTTTCATAATGTCCAAAACCAACATATTTACATATAACCCCCTAACAGACTACAGCAGTTTATCTAGCCCCTTCATGCTGTAGTTTCAGTTTCTTTTCGTTTTCTCAGTTTTTAATGAGGTATAATACAGGGCACCCTATCAAAACAGGGCTCATTTACATATATACATATATCTTAAAGGTGGAGTAAAAAAACAGCCTGTTTCATTCTAAGGGTTAAAAAGGGGGTTGGAAAGTAATCGTGTAGAAGTGTGTGACTGATTTTGGTACCTAAACCTACACATATGTAACAAGAGGATAAGTAATGAAATACGAAAAAGTGGAATACGTGAATTTTAAAAGGAGTAACACGTATGTCACACTTTTGAAGGTTTTGTAAACTCATTGGATAGTGAAACACGTTCACTAATGGGAACCAGCTTTGTAATGGTTAGAAAGAAAGAAAGGAACGATTATAAATAGGAATGATTGTTTTCTGCTTGTGAGCAGGGACATTGTGGTGCAGTCGGCGTGCCACTGTGTCACTCCAGGAAAAGCATGCCACCCTCTGCAGACCCCCTTGCAACATGACAACCAAAAGGCAACAACTTAAAAAAGACAAATCCCCAACCACGCATACAAATTTAATATCGTATCACAAGCGTACTCACAATTTGTAGCACAACACTTACATGTACACTAAATGGACAAAAGCATTGGGACGCCTGACCATTACACAAACAGAGACTTTAATGACATTGGATTCAAAAACGTAGACTTCAATATGGAGTTGGTCCCCCTTTTGCAGCTATAACAGCTTCCACTCTTCTTGGAAGGCTTTCAACAAGATTTTGGAGTTTCTGTGGGACTAGTAAGCCTTGCTCGCATTCTCCATTCCAGTTTATCCCAGGAGGGGGTCTAGTGGGTAGGATACTTGCCTCTGGACCAGGTGGTCATGGGATCGAATCCTACCTTCGAATCCTACCACCGCCGGGTTCCTGAGCAAGACCCTTAACCCTAAGTTACTCCAGTGGAAGTAAGTGAAGGCCCAACCCCTGGAAAACAGATGTGTCCCAATCCTTTTTGTCCATATAGTGCATATCTAAACAAAACATAGTGGCAGCTTCAGTCCTGCAAGACCTGCATCTGTATTGAATTTGTAGTTATAGCTTTAAAGGCATCGTAAGATTAACATTTCAGATAAACAGACAGATGCAATCCAGAAAACCTAGGTACAAAGGTCCAGATTGAGCTATGGCAGATGTATAGGGGATGAAACTGATCTGCATTTTCTAAATCTCCGATAGCTTATTTTCCTGTGTTAATGACCCTTCAATGAATAATATATGGCAGAGAAACAATCAGCAGAACAATCTTGCAGCAAAACCTGCCTGTGTAACCACTAACGCTGACATTAGCATTTTCCCAAGTGTAGTTGTTGTCCCACACGTTTTAAATTGAGCTGCCACACTGTAGCCTTAAGGGTGTAAGAACACGGAGCATAATGGAGTGAAATGAAGTCGTCCCTTGAGGCATATGGACATGCAGAGAAGGAGGAATGTTGTTTAATAAATACCTGAGGCCGGGCTATTCCATAGCCCTGTCACTCAGAAACATACACACACACACACACACAGAACTGTATATGTGCGGCCTTGAGTGGCTTCAGATGTGAGAACTTCAGTGTGGAGTTGTAGTTGGACCCAAGCCTAGAAGCATGGCTCGGATAAGTATTACACAATGAAATCACCAGGATTGAATTAACTGTTACAGGGTCTGTATTAACTCTTGAGATGACTTGGCTAAAGTTCCATGTCTTCTGTATGAAATCTTTCCTTCTATTTCTATTTTGGTTATACTGTTATTGTGCTTTTTAAAGGATGAGTCTTAGGACCTCCATTAGCAATGCTTCAATAGTCAATGTGTGTTAGACCTTTCTAAGCTTTAATTATTTAGCGTTTTTTTAAAAACTTTTCTTAGAAATGTCTGAAAAAGAAAGAAATATAAATGTCCTATTTGGTCCTATAGTGGTCTTATATGGTCAAAGATATGAGGACATTCCGCCATCATACTTACAAAAGCTTGATGGACTTCCCGTTCCAAAACTATGGTCATGAAAATGTAGTTGACTGCACACCCCAAAAAATGCATTTGAGACCAGGGACTGATTTAACCGATGGATGAAAAGTTGTTCCACTAGGTTGAGGTCATTGGGCAGGTCACTGGAGTTCCTCCACAACAAACCCATCAAACGTGGACTTTATGGACTTCACTTTGTGCAGAGGGGTTCATGCTGAAACAGAAAAGGACTGTCCCCAAACTGTTGCTACAAATTTAAAAGCATATGGTTGTCTAAAATGTTTAGTATACTGCAGCAATAACATTACAGTTCACTGAAACTTGGGGTTCTGATTCAAACCCTGAAAAACAGCCCCAGACTACTATCCCTCCTCCACCAAACTTTGCAGTTGGTACTAAGCATTCCTGCAGATAGCATTCTCTTGACATCCGGCAAACTCTGATTTATCGATCACATTGCCAGATAGTGAAGCATGATTCATCACGCCAGAGAACACGCTTCCACAACTCCAGAGTCCAATAATTTACACCACCTCAGCCAATGATGGTGTTGTGAAACTGAACTCAATAATTAGTGTATATTCATGTAAACTCCTGTTTTTCAAGGTTTGGGCTATACCCCTTACCTCCAGTGAAGGTCAAATCTTTATGCTTCAACATAACAAGACATTTTGGACAATGCCATGCCTCCAACTCTGTGGACACAATGTGGGTAAGGCCCATTTCTATTCCAGCATGACTGTGCCCCAGTGCACAAAGCAAGCTCCATAAAGACATGGCTGGATGAGTTCAGTATGGAATAACAGCGAAGTTCTTGCTCAAAATCAGTGTCTGACCTCATAAATGCTCTAAAAAATGAATGGGCACAAATTCTCACAAAAGCTCCAAAATCTTGTGGAAAGCCTTCTGAGAAGTGTGGAACCAATTAAAGCTGCAAAGGGGGGACCAACTCCATATTAAAATCTATGTATTTGAATGCAATGTCATTAAAGCACCTGTTGGTGTAATGGTCAGGCACCCAGTACTCACTCTCTCTCTCACTCATTTTCTATAACCGCTTAAACTACACTAGGGTTGCGGGTACCTGGAGCTTATACTGGGGTCAGTGAGTATGAGGCAGGGCGAATCTCGAAAAATCGAATCTCCAAAAATATTCACTTTACAGGGAAAGGGTTCCATTACAAAAGGACCATGTCTGCATTTTAAAATAGTTTAGATACAAGATTTTTTTTTTCTGACAACATTACCCTTTACCTGATGTGTAAATATTACTGTAACATACAAAATACAGAATTCCACATGAGATACTGAAAACAGTCAGCTCTCTGTGTAACTTATTTCATCCTTAATGTTTATAATTTGCATCTTGGATACACTCCAATAGGTTTACAAACAGGATTAGCTGTTAAATATTGTTTCAGGGAAAGACCTCAATAGTTTTTGGCCATCATTTATCATGCAGAACAGCCAATTAGGTTTACCTATTGTTTTCCATGAACCTGTAGACCAGACAGACACGTTTAAAATAAAGCACCAACAAAATGGCCTTCTCTATCATTTTCCCTAGTTTAATCTATGCAGGCCCAGTCACTGTTATTACTTTCCAAATGTCTAACTTGGCAGCATGGTGTACAATTAGAAACCCTGATGGATAAACTCTATAGATCAGTCTAAGTGCACTCATTGTCCCCTCTCGAAAACTAACTCCATGCATTAACAGAAAAGGGTTGAAAGAAAAGTGAATTTTTCCATTCCTAAATGTAGCTGGCTAGTAAAAAAAAACCCCACAAGCTTAGATTCTGTACTAAAACTTTTTAAATACAGTAACAAAATAGTTGGGCTGTGTTATCTTCAATCACTGTGTTTTTCCAGGTGTATAATTATATGAATAACGTTGTTCTTTTGTCTCAGCAAATGAGATCAAATCAAGCCTATATCTGCATCTGTTACGCACAAGACGAAATTGTGCGTAATAGATGCAGATATAATACTAAGCAAGCATATTCGTCTCTAAATGCAATGATGTTTTCTTGGCGTTTTAGTACTTAGAGTCTGACAGAGGCTCTTGGCAGCTTCGATTCTTCTGGACTTCTGTCTTACCTCACCATACTGTTTATTTTGCTCGACAAATGTGTAGTGATTGCCGTACCCATTCTCAAGTGGGGTATGCGAGTCATGTGGGGGACTGTAACAAAGGAGAAAACTGAATGTTTTCTTGCTAGTTCCAAAATAGTGAAAGCTTGATGGATGAAGCAGAGCTTGTCCTGTGCTCTTTGTTTATGTCTTTGGAGGAACTAGCCAGAAAGCTAGTTAAATAGTGATACAAAAACATCAAAGAACCGATTAGTGTATTAAAATCCTTAAGAACATGCTGTGAAATGTGTTAAAAGACAACAACATGTCTTCAGAAGCCTGTCCCAGCCTTGTACTTTTAATAAGTTTAAAGGCCTAGCTGGAGACATAAGCTACCTGTGTAAGCTACTTCAGGCTACTCTTGAAGTATACGTTTAGGCCAATTCAGGTGTTGAAGAGGTGATATTTTGTTAAAAGAAAGCAATATGGACTGTTGATACTGTTTGAGATAAACACAAGACCTAACTGGAAGGAGAGAGTTGTTCTAGCTAGCATAGTAGCTAAAAACATTTCTTGAAGCGCACTTTATCTAAGCAAAGGGTTATATACTAACTCATAATTATAAAATATGTTACAAGACAACAACATAGTTGTCCCCTGGATGTCTATTTCATGGATGATGTATATGTGTAAACATCTATCTGAAATAAGAGACTTCTTTAGCTCACATAAAGCTTTATCTAATGAGATATATTATGTTCTAAGTCTAAGGCTAGTAAGGCTAGCAACAGTTTTTGCTTCACAACAGTCTTCTTTGACTAAACAAAGCATAAACATGCTGGCAATCAGTCAATACAATATTTTAAAATCTGTATTCATAAATTATAATAGCAGTTATGCCACATCTTGATGCATGTAATTCACAGCTTTTCCAAGTTTTTCCCAGGTCTTTCTCTGTTTCCGAAACTGTCGAAGTACTGGGTTATGCTGTTAAAAAACTTGCTTAAACTGCAGTTAAGAATGGTGGTCATTTCCTACAATTTCCAGTGGTCCTAACTTGCCTTAACGGCGAAGCTGAATTCAGCAGACATGACACAACTAGACGCCTGTTTAGAAAATGATGACCACGTTGTGTGCTTTTGGTTTCACGTATTGTACTGTTTCTGTTTTCAAACACAGTTCGTAGTCTATTTTTTCCCATATTCTTCTGTGTCTTTCCAGTAAGCCTACTGAGGAGTTCAAAACCTTATATAATGTAAACACATACTTGCTTCAAGCACTTCAAGTGCAGCCCCTGATATGGGATTTCAAATAGCCTCCCTTCAGAGTTATGTGGCCTACTTAGTGTGTAAGAGGCATATTTGGGTATAGCTGTCAAGGTTTGCTGTATAGACTGATGCAATTTGGGTCCAGGTTGCAGAGTAGAACTGAAAGCCTTGTTCGTATTGGGTGGTGCTTAAACCTTGCACTAAAGACCACTTGTCCTCTAATAGGTTAATTTATAACACCACTTACAAGGCAGGATCATTATGAGTTGTAAGAAGACAGTTCAGCAAAGCATCAAATTTCATTCAGATGTACATATAGCTTAGAATTATTTTTAAACATAGACTGAATAAACGAATATGACTGCATTCTTCTTTCGACCATCATGGGCAAGACAATCAAAACAATACACCAAACAATGCCAAAATAGCTTTCCAAAATTAATGCAATCCTCCTTTTATATCCTTTCTACTTACAGTGTCTTTCAGGTGTCAGTCAATGTGGCTAATTAAATAGTCAGGACATCCATTCTCCTGTAAGTTCATTGCCCTGTGAAAACAGTCAGGGTAAATAGTAGTAGAGAAATTACAGTCCTAATGGCGACAAGCTGAGATTTACTGATGAGCCGGTCCTGCCAAGTTACAGTAATTCAACAAAGCTGTTGTTAATATGTCAGTGTGGACAGATAATGGGGGGGCTAAGCAAATAAAGCTGGCAAACGAAGAAAAAAAAAAACGGCAAGGTTTTCACACACGCTCTGTTGACAAATTGCCGTACAATTTATCTTTTGATGCATTTATCTCTTTGAATACACTGGTTGGTGTTAAACGCTCATAGTAGTTTGCTATAATGAGTGCAAAACTGCTTTGACAGAAAGTAAAAAGGTAAAGGAGCTAGGGGGCTTTTATTTATTTAAACATTCTTACTTAATGGTGTTTTGTGTTACCCTCGTGTTTTACTATTAACAAAATAATGAAAGGGTGGGGAAAAATCGGTTAACACCAGGTCAATACACTTTGTCCTGGCACAGGCTAATTCTCAATATGATTGATTTCATGATTCATTTAAGAATTTGATCAACACAGGAGTTTGGCTTGGCCAAAGAGGATCATTCCAGTCTAATAAGCGTAATTGAAAGTCCCTCACTGGAAGCAGAGCCCTCCAAAAATAATACATTAAATATGGGCCATTTTCACTAGCTGGCCGAGCAGAATTAGCATCAGAGCGAGGGACTGTGGGCTCTGTTCTGCCATTGTGAGCATAAACATTGCTAATTGTATTTGTTTGGAGGACCGGCCGCTCCAGGGCTGAATGAATTAGGAAATTAGAACAGCAGATGCTGTACGATTCGTAACTTGGGCGAACAGAATGTTTTGACTGCGCCTTTTGTGCTGTTTTTGATATGAGAGTGAGGTTTGGCAAAAACAAAACAAAGAGGTGTCAGCAAGGTTGATTTCTTTTCCTGCTCCTCAAGCTTCACGTTCTAGGAAGTTCTAGGAAGAGCTCTCAAGGTGGCAGGAAGAAGCAGTGTTGACCTATTCCAAAACACCGCATTGTCCTTTTCCTGCCTTTAAGTGTCCTTCCAGTCCCTTCTCCCAAACTTAGATCTCCCCTTTTCCTCCCATTTCCCTTATGGCAAAGCCTCCTGGATGGCCAAACATGGACTCCACAGCTGAGATAAGGTGTGGCTTCTTTCGTATGTATAGGCGAAGGCACTTCAGAACCTTTCAAGCAGCTCAGGCAAACAGCAGTTTATAGAACTCTAGATAAACATCCACATGTTTGGGGATGTGGAGACGCATGGCAAGACATTCAGGGATTTCTTCGCCTTAGCATTGGCACGCAAATGAAGGACAGACCATCCTGGGCTGCTCCTAATACCAAAAGGCTTTGAGGGTTTCCTGATTAAAAGTTTGGCCCAACTCTACTCGGCCAAGGTTGAATTTGTGCCTTAGCTTGTTAAATAATTAGCTTAATAAGCAAGCCTGGGCCAGGAATGGGAATACACTGACTGGATATAAAGCCATAAGGCAGAGGCTTTAGTTGAAAGCTCATCTTTAGTTAAATATAACGAGATCATTAATCCAAGGCCACAGAAATATGATTTGTGACTTGTGCCACACCTCTTTTGGCCAGGCCAGAATTTGGGAATGGCCTAAGGAAGGGGAAGAATGAGGGAGAGGGGAGAGAGGGACAGAATGTCCTAAGGGGAACGAGGATTTTGTGCCTTACAAAGTATTTGTTGGGGTCTTATTGCTGTGGCCATGTGTCGCCTGGGAGGCTGCTGCTCTTTCCACGGAGATTTCAAAAGCGATGCGGTGGCAGACAGCCAACACACTCCACATTAAACCTCCTGTAACCTTTGTCTGTTCTCTCTTTCTCTTCCACACATGCCCAGTTCATGCAATCATCATGCAGCCATTGGAGGTTTTCGCTTCTCCTCCTCCTCTTGTAGCAGGGCAGTGCCTAAGAAAGAGTGACCAGATGCAAGCCTTCTCTCTCTTTCTTGTTGTCTGTCTTTCTCTATTCAGACTGGGCTTTTTAAATGATGAGATCCTGAGGGGGGAAATGTAAAGGCTTGAGTGAGAGAGCCAGGAAAAGAGAAGTAGACAGAGAGAGCTGAAAGAGAGAGAGAGCTGAAAGAGAGAGAGAGCTGAGAGAGAGAGAGAGAGAGAGAGAGAGAGAGAGAGAGAGAGAGAGAGAGCTAAATGTGCCAAACTTTTAGTGTGACAATCTAGCTCAACCGGTTAGAGCACATAAATAAAACACACACCAATTCAGCAACTACACTTCTTTCTACCACATTAACACACTCATAGATGTGCACACGCACACTGATACATATTCCTTTGTCTATTGTTTTTGTCCACACACACAAACACACACACATTGTGGCAGCTTTAAATCCAGAGATTCTCCGAAAGCCCAGGTTGCTGTGGTGTAAGTCACCATGTGCTTGACATGTTTGTAGTATTTATCTCCTCAGCCGGGGCAGTGGTTACTGTAAGTCAAATAAAACAGACCCCTTCTACTCCAAACACGGCATACTTCTCCCTCACGTGCGGCCCCCAGCCTCCACTTTATGCATCCCTTTAAAGGAATACCTCAAAAAGCTTAACACTTAATGACAGCAATTGAAGGGTGGGCTGGCATAATAACATTCATAAAGCTCTATGGATGCTCTGTGACTTTGGTCATTAATTTTTGTCATTGGAGTGCAGTGAGAACAGTTTATATCTGTATATAAAAGATATAAGAGTGGACATGGTGAACTTAGCCCATGTTAAATTTGAAATATTATTGTAGTACAATAATATAAACATGATATAACTGTTTATATCCTGCTTTATAGTGGCTTCTCCTGAACTTTTTGTCTTTCTCGGTCAGATCACGAAAAAACAGTGCTGCTGGAGTGGGGCTCTGCGTCTGGGCTTCACATCGAAAGATCCGTCACGCATCAACCCTGACAGCCTGCCCAAATACGCCTGCCCAGATCTGGTCTCACAGAGTGGCTTCTGGGCTAAGGCGCTGCCGGAGGAGTTTGCGAATGAGGGCAACCTTGTGGCCTTCTGGGTGGACAAGAAGGGCCGTGTCTTCTACCGGATCAACGACTCCAGCCCCATGCTATTCTTCAGCGGAGTCCGCACCGTCGAGCCTCTGTGGGCCCTCATCGATGTCTATGGTCTGACCAGAGGGGTGCAGCTACTGGGTGAGTGAAACATCAAACAGCACCCCCCCCAGGGCAGTGATTTGCACAATGTATTTATAGCAGGCACAAACATAACCTCAACCTTGAGGTTCTGACAATGTTGTTCACTTATTGTCTTCAATAGCCTGCAATCTTATTAATTTTGTCAAACATCACATTTTCAGTGTTTTTATTACCTGCCATTTGTATATGCTGACTGTTTTCTGAACATCACTGGAAATTGCACTTTAATATGCTTACATTTCTTATGTTTGCAAGCCTACATCATTAATATATTATAATTTCATTGTCAGATCAATTATTAGTTAAGGCGACTATAGCTAACTAGGCTAACTTTAGTCTCAAGGCTCTCTAGGATATTGCACTTAAAGGCTAGTGCTAGTTTATACTGACCAAATGTTTTCAGTCACATTTTTTATTATTTATTTTTTAAATTATGACTGAGCCATGTAACAATATTATAACTGAATCGTGGAACAGTGGAAGAAGGTGGCCTGGTTTAATGAATCACGTTTTCTTTTAAACCATGTGGACAGTGGGCAATGTTCCTTGGGCAATGAAACCTTGCGTTCTTGCATTCAGGTGGATGTTACTTTGGCATATACCATCTACCTAAACAATGTTGCAGACCAAGTACACACCATCATGGCAACAGTGTTCTCTAATGGCAGTGGTTTCTTTCGGCACAATCCACCTCACTACACAGCTATAGATAGATATTTTATACATACATACAAATATATTTTATACATACATACATACATAAATAATAATGCATACAATACATTATATTACACTACATTGTTATAGTATCAACATACAGCTTTGACGAATGACAGAAAATTGTCTGTCTAGCTTCAGTTGTCAACATGTTGAGTAGCTCTCATTTGTCATCACCTGAAACTCATGAACGACCAAAATTTGGACAAAAACATGGACAAAAACAGGAATGCAAATACTTGCGCTGATCAAATCTCAGATCAGTGGCTTCTGTTGTGTGCATTTTTGCCTTTATGATGCTAACCACACTTAATTTCCCTGCTTAAGCGCCAATGTGAAATCAAACTTGATTACTAGATAGTAATGTCAGGAATGTCAGGAGTGTTATACTGAGTGAAAGAGTGCGTGTTTCCAGGATTGGGTCATTGTGTTAATGGTGACTGAGCCAGGGTGCGTAATCACACTCAGTCTGGCACGCATAGCAGAACTTAACAGGGCATACCATAGGCAAGGCTTTGATGTGTTGGTGTGTGGAGGTCCAGACACAGACACAGACACGCACGCACGCGCACACACACACACACACACACACGCACACACACACACACACACACACAGAGCCTTAATGCTGTCATCCCCCTAGGATAATTATAGAAGCAGGTCACATGCTCTAGAGATAGCCCCATCTACCCTAATTGTGCACTGTGCCAACTGACAGCAACCTCTCTGCCTGCTATCTGCAGACTGGATGGGATGTTTTTTTGGTGTGTGTGTGTGTGTGTGTGTGTGTGTGTGTGTGTCTGTTTGTGTGAGCGTGTAACTTTATCTAAGATGAATTTGTCTCAGAAGTTTTTACGCTGACGTGCATCACCAAGCCCATATTCCTCGACAGCCCATTGCCTGACACAGGCCAGTGTGTGTCTGTGTGTGTATGTTTATATGTGTGTATGTCTGTGTGTGTGTGTCTGTGTGTGTGGGTATGTATTTGTGTGTGTGTGTGTGTGTATGTGTGTGTGTGTCTGTCTGCCTGTGTGTGTGTGTGTGTGTGTGTGTGTGTGTGTGT
>JBBJLS010000082.1:23784919-23799035 GCA_037577275.1 Bryconaethiops microstoma | reverse complement strand
GGGAGGGAGAGGGAGGGAGGGGGAGGGGGAGGGGGAGAGAGGGAGAGAGAGAGAGAGAGGGAGAGAGAGAGAGAGAGAGAGAGAGAGAGAGAGAGAGAGAACACACCGGCCAGCTTTTCGGCTGAAACTAGAAAACCAAATCGAAGTGAAGCTGCTTCATCACTACACTGCCATATTTGGCCATTTTTCTTAGTGGCGGCCAAAGCAGTGTGTGTGATTTAAGTGAGCGCTTCTTTTGTTTATCAGACCCCCACATCTGCTTATTTTCCGCCTGCTTTTGTGTTTAGCCCAACAGGTGCTGGGGCCTGGGGCTTAAAAAATGCCTGAAACGTGTCTTTTTTTGAGGAAGAAAAAAAAAAGCGTTAAAAATAGGTGGCTGCTCTCTGTGTGTGCAGCTGCTACCCATCAGTTGCAGCGTTTCAGTCATTTGAACAGATCCAACAAGGCTGGATTCATATCGCCTCAGAAAACAGCAAAACACTCTTTTTGCTTTTTGAAGTCGGCCCTTTTTCAAGGAGATTAGAATCTGGCCTTAGCCAATCAGCTTGCAGCTATGGCGGGCCTTGTCTGAAAGAGGCCAATGGGACAAAGGGAAAGGGGGCGATTGGCGGCCGAGCAGGTGCGGGATAATTAGAGGGGCAGCAGCTGGCGTCAGTTGCACTCGTTTTGATATAGGCACCATCCTCTTCTCTCATCCCTCTCTCCTTTCTTCCTTCTCCTTCATCCCTCCATTCTGGCTCACCTCTCCAAAATCGCACAAAGCCAGTTCAGCTGGAACAAAGTAGCCATTTTCATTCTTTATTTCTCCATTCTGTCCAGTTTTATTTACTCCTTAATAATTCCAGTTCCTCCTGCTCATTGTTATAACTTCAAAGTTTCATAGCACAAACTGTCCTACATTTTTCTTGTGTTATGTTTTCTTTGTAAGAAGGTTGTTTTCCAGAAACAGTCATCATTCATTTGAACATTTTTTCCAACCTATTTTTACTCCCACTCAGAATTAAACTGGCTTCTTGTATTCCTGTCCTTTTAAGACGGATGTGTGTAACTGCGCTCTCTTTCTGATTGGCTGCCCTATATTGCGGCCCCTACAAACAGCCATTCATGCTGAAACACTCCAGATAACTCTAGATGTGAACTGGCAGAGCTAAACTAATGTAGGCTGAATAAGTGGATATATGTAAATGAATCAGTTTTTTCAATAGCACAAAACCAATTATTTTGAAACAGGCTGTTTTTGCAGATAGGTTTACATATTTGCACTGTGTGAAGTAGGGAATGACTGCTGTGTTTTGAATGTCAGTGTGTGCTAGGGGCTCCATGACAAGTTGACAAGTCACCCCAAAAGTAACTGACCACTAGTTTAAAAAAATCTATATGGGACATCAGTAGAATGTCTAACGTTTTACACCCCAGATCTTTAGGCAACTCTTACATCTCAATTTTAAAACTCTGCACATGGTTCTGGATATGCACTTCACTGCATTAGCAGCCTGATGGGAAACAAACAAAGAAAATGTTCATGCTACCAGGGTTTTATTCTTGAACTTTATTTGTAGCTGTTGGTATAAGTTTTACTCTGACTTGTGCTGTCCAGTGCACTTCCATGTGTGGCTGTTGTTGTTGCTCACATGTCTAGCTGAAACAAAGGCCTGTGATTTCATGCCAGTCTGAAATGAAAGTAAAGCATTCAAGAGTAGATTTGAGAGCAATCACCGCCTTCTGTGGAACTTTGTTTAGTAATTTGTTTAGTATTTCCACACTAATGAATTTAGTGAAAAACTGATTCAGTACACTCCTTTGTATTCACCGCTGTTTTTACCAACACTGTATTTCAAGCACTGGTTTGCACTAGTGAATTTATTATTATTTGGCGAGGCTACGTAACCCGTAATGTATACATTTCATTTCTATCTATGACACTAGGATATGTCTTATTTTGTACCACGGAAAAACAAATTTTCTTCTTTTTTGTGTGTGTGCACCTCAGGGGTTACATGGACTAGTTGGCTGCTGAACACAGCACCAACTAGCTGATTAATATAACCCCTGTGTAACCTAATGTGTACAAACTGCATCAAACTCAAGCAAAGATGAAAAACTGAAGAAGATTCTACTTTCTGTATGTGCCCTCAATGGCTATTACTCAGTCCGCAGTTTAAGAGCTTAATTCAGTTGCATTTCGTAATTATCTCAACAAAGAAATTAGGTGCATAAACTTTGATTTGAAGAGAAATGTATACTCAGAAATGTATACTTGTTATATTCTTATAATGAATGGGGGCAGTTAGCCAGCGTGTCTGAACGAGAGACAGTGAATGACTAAGGCATTGTCTCAATAGCAATAAAAGCAGACCTTGTTTTCTGTATTGCAGGCTCTCATGGTTTGATACTGTATAAGTAGCCTATGGCCAGCGGCCTCCCACTGTAAACTATTTAAATCACTGTGTGTTTATATATGCCTATGTTGGTTGGAACAGTTCTTAGATCTTGGTTAAGCAACAGACTATAAAGTGAGAGCATATGCGTGGGTGTGTGTGCTTCAAGCTCGTCAGTGTGGCTATCAGAGGAACAGAAAGTGGCAGAACAGTCTTTAGTCCAAGAAGAGAGAGAACAAGGGAAAAGGAAGGGAGAGAAAGGAAAAGAAGGATGCCAGTGTAATCTATGTTATTTGCATCTCGACCCACATAAAGATGATTTAATTATGCAGCAGTGTGTGCATAGCTTCCACTAATATTAAATGGGTCATCCCCCTCCCTGATCTTAGCACCCCTGATCTTTATTTAATAGCCTTGTCATCCCAACTTTCTAATCTCCCCTTTTCTCTCATTTCTCATCCGAACCCTCCCCAACCAACTCTCCAAATCCTCCTCTCTGCGTGTCGACAAACTGGATTCTCTTTCTCTGTGGTTGTCCACAGCAGGATAAGGCAGCATGGAGCCTCCAGGCTCGATCTAATCCAATTTATAGCCAGGCTTTACTGTTACAGCCCTAGCCTAGCATCCACTCCCCAGCATCCTGTTTTGCTGAAGTCATCTTTGGGTTCCCCTAATCATACCGAATAAGGGGAGAGACTATAAAAACTTTCTTATAGGAATGTACTTATGGCCTATGGCAAAAATATGTAAGTCAAGTTTATTTGTATGGCACATTATCAAACACAGAGGTCATTCAGTGTGCTTTACAGAGACAAAGCACGCAGTAAAGCATACAAAGAAAAGTAAACAATGAAAGTTACCAGCAGAGAGCAGCATGATGACTAAATGGCATTTCACTATTTTCACAATGAGTCGCCAGTGTAAGGACCTGAGCACTGGAGTAATATGCTTTCTTTTCTAGCAGCAACATAGTTAGGAAGTGATAAAAGAAAGAAACTAACTAGCTGTGGGACTTCTTATAGGAACTGAGTAATGATCAGATGACAAGATAATGTAAGGTAAGTACAAAACTAGCAGCATCGGGAACACCAGTTCAGAGACAGGTTGTGTTAACAAGCATCGATCAAGCCAACAAAATACAAACAATAAAAATACCTTATAAACAAAAGTGGTTACCCTGCATTTAAATCTGTAACGATGTGTGAATGTATGTGCAGAAGAACATGCAGGCCTGAAAACATGATAAGAAAAGGCACTGAGAAAAATGCATTTTTTGATAAGGGCCTCTTTCTATTCCTTTAATCAAAAATGCTTTTCTCTCTGCTCTTTGCCTGGAAATGGCTGCAACACGCATATCTGTTGAATATCTGCCACATTCTCTCTTGATTTCAGTTTTAAGCTGAAAGGCTCAGCTTTAATGCACTGCAGTGCTAGTCATGTAGTGCATCGTGCTTGAGGGTGATCCCTATGCCCTTTTTAGGAACGCTTAACGCTTGGCTAATTAGCATGAGCTAACATGCTTGTGTCCTTCCAATACACTTACGACCTTCCATTTATTTTTTTTATTTTGAGAGACTGGTTAGGGCAATTAGGTCTGTTCTGCCCTCCTGATCGATGGCGTGGCGTTCTCTTTGTAGTGCTAACAGCTAGCGTTAAACACTACTTGACATGTAGGACGAGTGTGAGCTGATTAGGGCGTATGAGAGTTGAATAGAGAGTTGTGTGTGTGTGTGTGTGTGTGTGTGTGTGTGTGTGTGTGTGTGTGTGTGTGTAGGGGGGCAGCACGTGATATGTCCTCAGGTCCACTCGTGTGGTGGAGTTGTGTTTGGAGAGTCAGTGTTTGGTTGCAGATAGTGAGGATAGGCCTGGATTACAAAGCACCGTCTGCCAAATGGACAGTTTTTAAAATACTGACTTTCAAAGCCTGATTGGGAATGGATTAGTCTGGGTTAAAGTACCAAAGTGACACTACGTGACAGGAGAAATGAAAGACAGCACACAGCGGGCATGTCGGCTGCATCTGTACCCAGATAATCTCCTTAACAAGCAACATGTACACGTTGCGATTATCAAAACCGACTGTCCATCCTTGCAGGCATAAGAGAGAGTGTGAGTGAGTGAGTGTGGCATTTGTGTATTTTGTAAAGCTGCAGAAATGGATTTTGATTTTAAAAGCAGCAATTCAGCTGCATCAAATTTGTGATATAGCAATTAGGGCTTAGAACAAATATTTAAGCAATTTTCAGTAATATGATCTGTTTTGGCCTGGCCTTCTGCGAGTGGAAATAAACGGAGAACTTGAAGTGAGGAGAATTACTTCTTGATAACGTCCTCTGGGTTGATCAGATGACACTCTGATATGAATGGGTTCAAATGGAGCTTCTATGCAAAATTGTAATTTGTAAATGACAAAAGCTCTAATTTTCTCAAGAGCGAACAGGATAAATGATTTAAACACCACAGTCATATACTGAAAGAGCTGCTGAGCTCCAGTTACAGGACTTTCTAACAGTGACTTGAGTACATTCATAATGACCATGAAAAGCCAATGAGCTGCTCGACTCTACAACCATTCACTGCTTAATAACGAGACTGCTTCTGTCAAAAAAACAATGCTAGATTTCATTTATTTCTTTGATGCAATACTTTCTTCTACTTTCCAAATTTAAACACAGTCCTTGTGTGAAAGACTGGAAAAGCATTTCATTAATTTTTTAGCCAGTACACCCCATTTACCTCCATTTAGGACTCGCTCACTAGTGCCTTCAAGTGTTTTTCATCATTTTTGATGAAACAGGGCAGATAAGAAGTGATCAGACTCCTCAGAAAGTGGCTGTGGAAATAACCACCAATTTGCATTGCCAAGATGGCTGAAGAATGGGAAGGCTTTCCCATAAGGACTTTGCTTTACTATAAATGAACGATGGGTAGCTGTCTGGAGCAGTGCATTCAGTCAAGTTTAGCTCTGGTATGAACTGTTCTGAAGCTGCCAAAAACCTTGATCGCTCTGCCATTCATTGATAAGAGCTGACAAAAAATCATTTTTAATGCATTGGTTTAAAAAATCATTTCCTCTTCTGTCCTCCACTGCTCATCACTTCCAGCAGCACAGCAGTGTGTGCAGTGTTGCCAGAATAGGCCGGAGGCTCCTCATTCTGCATCTTACTATCATATTGTTTTTATTTTACCTTGTAATATTTCAATTGAAATGTAATTAAAAAGCATGCATGAGAGAGCCATAAATAAATGGAATTCATAAGGAAAACTTCAAATTTCATGAATCATTTAACCATACAAATCTTAATTGAGTTTAATCATATTGAGTAATTCTTTCTTTTTCGGCCTTCTCCTAAATATGCCAAGCCAGGTATAACCATCATTATCTCATAACTCTGCAGGAAGTGTGGTTTCCCTCTCACTCTTACCACTACCTCTGTGTCTCTCAAGGAGTAATTGAGGGTAAGAGGGTTTATCTGTGGTCAGAGCTAAAGCAATTGCCTTTCTAGGCCACCACTGATAGAGATGGAGAGAGCAAGAAATAGGGAAAGAAGAAAGGGCAGAGCAACTCTCCTTAAAGATAGGCCTCAAGCAATTTCTTTTGTCTGTCTCCCCGTCTTATTTTTTCTCTACTACTCTTTTTATCTGTTTTTTACCACATATATCTTTCTTCACTTCTTTCTGTCTTTAATCCATTATCTGTTGGTCTTCATTCATGTTTTCCTTTCTCCCAGTCTGGGTAAGGAGGGAGGATGCAGGGTAGAGTCACTCACAGCAGCACTCTTGGGCTCTAGTGCTAATTGAGGCTGGCCGACAAACAGCAGTAGGCTACATTTAGCTCTGTTATTTTCAGCAGGGGTCCGAAAGTCTTTGAATGTGCAGATGAACGCTAAATACAGAACACACTCCAGGCTATCAGATACAAGATCCGGAGGTCTGAGAGTGCATATGTTGGATAACTATGCTACTATGTGATGTGCAAGCATAGGGAAAGAGTGTTATGTTTGGTGCAGGCCCTCTGCTATGTCATTACGCTCATATAGTAGTGCACTATTCTAAACAGCAGCAGATATTAAAGGAAGAGAATGTAAAGCGATGCTCTCTGGCAGCCCTTTTGGAAAAAATCTATTTATTAAAACATCTTTAAAACAGAACTGCATGTTATATTTAGGCGTGCAATTTGACACATTGCTGCATGTCTCTTTGAGTTTTTAACAAGAGACTCATGGATAACCCTTTATTTTATGCTGTAAACAACGATCATTACACCAGTCACTATCCAGTATGTATAATTATCACCCAAATTAATATTTCAGCAGCATCTTTTCATGACCCTGGCTAGCAAACACTAAGACAGCAAAATAAACGAAGTATTTTGTGACTTTTGGTATACCAGCCTCACCTTTAATGTTGTTTTGGTACTTCATAATGTATACAATGATATGCAAAGGTTTGAGCACCCTAGTCAGATAACATGTCTTGTTAATTTAATAAGTGAAAGTACACTATATGGACAAAAGTATTGGGATGTCTGACCATTGCACCAGAGTTTAATATGGAGTTGGTCCCCCTTGTGCAGCTATAACAGCTTCCACTCTTCTCTGAAGGCTTTCCACAACATTTTGGAGTTTCAAATTAGTGCCCATTCATTCTAAAGAGCATTTAGCATGAGGTCAGACACTGATGTTGGATGTGAACTTGTTTGTTATTCCACACCAAACTCGTCCACCCATGTCTTTATGGCGCTTGCTTTGTTCACTGGGACACAGTCATGCTGGAACAGAAAAGGTTCTTCACCAAACTGTGTCCACAAAGCATGGTTTTGTCCAAAATGTCTTGGTCTGCTGAAGCAATAAGATTAACCCCTTCACTGGAAGTAAGGGGCCTAGCCCATACCCTGAAAACAGATGTGTCCCAATACTATTGTCCATATAGTATAAGTACACACCCTCAGCAGAGAACAAAGAAAATAAAGCACATATAGCCTGTGCAAAAGTTAGGATAGATTTGTGTTCTGTTTCCCCCATTATTCAGTAAATCAAATAAATGGCATTGTGGGTGATTTTGAAATAACTCCACAGTGTTTTCAGTTATTGTAAAATCATCTGCATTAGAAATTATAAAATCATCTGCTTTTTAATTACAAAAACATTAACTGTAAACTTTTGAACAGTAGTGTCTTTCGTAAGAGCTGGAATACGTACACCAGTTAAACACTATTGTTGAGTAGTTTTGCTGAGCTTGTACATTTGTTATAAAAACAAGGTGGCACTTCAGTTTTAACCCTTCTTGACTTATTTCTTTTTGCAGAGAGTGAAATCGTCCCTCCAGACTGTATCCGCCCCCGTTCCTTCACCACGGTCAGGGGCACGTCCTCTCTGCGGCGTGAGGCCGACGCATCCCGTCTGTCCGTCAGTCTGTGTGACCTGAACCTGCAGCAGGACGAGGCCCGACTCCGCCTGCCCCCAGCCTTGGCCGCTTGTCCCATCCCACAGAATTCTCTCAACTCCCAGCAGTCCTCTTTCCTCCCACCAACTCTGGAGAGTGACCTGCGCTTCCACCAGCTCCGTGGTGCCCACATCAAGATGCTGGATGAGCAGACAGTGGCCCGGTCTGAGCATGCAGGCCTGCGTGAAGAGCGAACCCTGGTGTTCACAGAGCGCCCACTACGATCCGGCGAAACCATCTTTATCAAAGTGACCAAGTCCAGCCCTGCCCGCTCCGGCTCCCTCTCCTATGGTGTCACGTCCTGCGACCCATCGGCGCTGCGCCCCAGCGACCTGCCCTACAACCCTGAGGCTCTGGTGGACCGTAAAGAGTTCTGGGCGGTCTGTAGAGTACCCGCCGTGCTGCAGAGCGGAGATATACTGGGCTTTCTGGTCACACAGGATGGAGAGCTGATCCTCAGCCATAACGGAGTGAGTGCAGGGATGCAGGTGTGTGTCGATAACTCACGTCCTCTCTGGATGTTCTTCGGACTGCATGGCGCCGTCACACAGCTGAGGATCCTTGGTAGGTCTTTAAGTTGTTATTCCTGTTGCAAAGTTTTGAACCACTTGACATTATCAATGTTTTTATATTCAATAATAATAATTTTATAGTAATTAATACAGTGTACAACAACTGGGTCCACGATCTCAGAAGCAATGTAGCATTGAACAACTGCTGTCTTGTTCTGCTAGGGAAAACAACTTTAGAATCACTTTAGCCTTAAAATGACTTAAGCCTTACGCTTCACAAAGTGGTCACTGCATACACAAGCATCGCTTTAACAGAGAGAGGTTTTTGACCCATGTCTGCCACTCATATTTCTCCATGAGTTTTTAAACTCCTCCCCTTTGTGTACCCCTGCTTTTGGGATGTGAAAGTAGTCCTTGTTTTTTCCAGTTTATACAGTGGGACCATTATATGCATAGAACGTCTACTTCTTGCACCCATAGTTTCAATTGTTTTGGAATAAAAATGATTATATCTTGTCAAAGAAACACTAGTTTTTAAATGCGAGGCATTTTCAATCTTTAACTTCAATAACATTGTTTAAAATATTATTTTGGGGCGCAAGATGAAGTTTGTTGAAGTATGCTGAATAATATAGTATAATTTTCTATTCATAGTCATGTGTTTTCAAGTTTTCTGCCTCGAGATTTGATTGTCACCTTTCATGCAGGTGGCACTTTTATTGTCTGTCACAGTTATGTATCTGTGTTAAAACTCTTATAAGATTATCTCGGACTAGTCTAATACAATCTCCCCCATGTGCGGTCAAACTTGTTCACTGTCAGAACCAGATTAGCTCTGACGCATAACACTCACAAACACTTAGCTCATAAGCACAAACAGTAACCATCCGCTCGTATTGGCAACTGCATTTGGCCCAATAATCGGATAAGGCAATCCAATTTTCATGAAGATGTAAACCTTTCAGACACAGTGTTTCTATTGACCGAACCTGTGGATGTTAAGATACGGCTAGGAAGTGTAGGAAGAAGTCTGGAGTTTTTCGATCGACAGTGTGCATCAGATTATACCTACAAATCTGCAGTCATTCTGTCCCTTAGTGTCAATAATAAGCCTGTGATTTTCTGTTGAACCACATGACAAACCTACACTACATGGACAAAAGTACTGGGACGCCTGACCATCACATCGACAAGGTCTTTAATGACATTGCATTCAATAACATAGACTTTAATATGGAGTTGGTCCCCCTTTACAACTATAACAGCTTCCACTCTTCTTGGAAGGCTTTCCACAAGATTTGGGTTGAGATCAGGGCTCTGTGGGGGCCTGTCAAGTTCTTCCACACCCAACACATCCAGCCATGTCTTTATGGACCTCGCTTTGTGCACTGGGACACAGTCATGTTGGAATAGAAAAGGTTCTTCCCCAAACTGTGTCCAAAAAGTTGGAAGCATGGTGTTTTCCAAAATGTCTTGATATGCTGAAGCACTAAGATTAAGCTCTTCACTGAAAGTAAGGGGCCTAGCCCAAACCCTGAAAAACAGTGTGTCCCAATAATTTTATCCATATAGTGGATAGTGATCACACACAATATTAAAACCACCGACAGGTGAAGTGACTAGCAGTTGGTTACAGTGTCAGACTGCTAAAAAAGGTGATGCTGGCTGTAATAGAAAGCTGTCTGAACACACAGTGTGTCTCAGCTTTCTGCGCATAGAGCTGTGCAGCTGCAGACCAGTCAGAGTCCCCATGCTGACCCCTGCGCTCTGCCTAAAGAACCTACAAATGGCATGTGACACTCAGAACTGGACCATGGAGGAAGATGGCCTAATCTGATAAAACACATTTTCTTTCACATCTCGTAGAGGGCTGGGAAGAGTGCAAGCCGATTGAAGCCATGTGATGCTCTAGACAATATTTGTACTTCTGGGAATTCAGAGCAGACTACACAGAACATTAACCTTTAATGCAAGGGCAAGAAAAAGCTGTTTCTGCAATACACTCATGAATAGTGTTGTCTTTAAGTAATTAGTTTACATAAAATGGACAAGACTAAATGAAAGTATCTTTCAGTAAGTGAAATCCATTTATCCATTAGGAGAATTTTATTCCAAAGAAAATGAATACAGTGCACTGAAATTTTTGACTTCAGCTGTATCAGTAGCTGAATATTATGTTGAGCTAAGAAAGTGTGTCTGTACTGGCTCTGCTATATTTGACAGAATGGAAATGAATGACACAACTGAATTTCACACAACAAATTCTATCTTGAGTGTAACATTTTGGAAAAGTAAACATATTAATAAAAATATACATCACGGTGCGTCCAACAATGAAGACAGCATGGAGCTTATCAGGTAGTGATAGAGCTTTCTGTCTGCTGTCATGTTTTCTATATGCTGATCCATTTTACTCTGCACAGCATGGGTATGCCCATGTTTCAGTTATTTTTGAGGCAGATTTTCAAATGATTTAAAGGAAGCATAGCCAAACATGTAATGTATCATTGGCAAGATGCTGGGTAAGATTAATAAACCCTTTCTGGTTTCTGTAGGTAGGCACCTGTCAAAACTCCAGTATTCCTACATTACCTTTGGGTTCGTTGGTGAATATGTCAAATTATTCTGTCTGGGTTTTCACAACCCACTTTTAAAGACTTGAATGCACTTGAATGTACAGTGATTGCTTCCCACACACTTTAGTTCACTCTCAGAAGTTTAATATGTACACTCAAGGTAAATGAACCAGATACAGCAGACAGAAGGACAAAGAAATAAACGGAGAGACGGAGTACTGGGTTAATGACAGGAAGTGGGGCAGTAGGTGGGCGTCATGTGACCTGCATATGCACCGTGGGAGCTCTCAAATGCATTTCTGCGTTTCTCAGAGCGTATTCCTCTCTCCAATCCCCCCACCTCGCCCGTCGTCTTGCCAGCTCCAGCCGTCTCATTAGAGCTCTGTGAGGAGGGAAACGCGTGGCAGGAGAGTGGGCGACTTGCGCTTCACATTGGAGCATGAACATCTCACACTTTTCGTTCGTTCCTTCGTGCTCTCTTGTTCTTCATACCTTTCTTTCGGACACCCTTTCTGTAGACACCGAAGTACATCAAATGTGATATGTTTATTTTGGTGGGATTTTGGCATGTTCATTGCCTAGTAGCCACAAGTGGCATCATTTTTGGAAACGTTTTGCAGATTTTTAGATTTTTTTTCTGGACAGCAGTGGTTATTGACAAGAGTTAGGTGGGCAGGTGGGCTACACACTAACTTTCCTTACATTTCTCTAGCCCAGCCTGCATGACCCTGATCACTGCAGTGCTGATGCGCTAAAAACGGAGCTATTCTTTACTTTGTGCAAGTGAAAAGTGAGTTTTGCTGGTCGGCAATCAGTAAGATTGCTGCTGACATTCCTGAGACTGCTGTTGCGTGTTTCGTTATGACTCATGTGCATATTCCAATGACAAATTGTAATCAGTGGAGGAGAACATTTGTATACTGATTGACATTTTTATAAACAGTTTTCACCTGGGCTTCATTGGAGCACAGAACAGCTAAGGATGCTTAGCTGCATGCCCACAAAGCGAGGTATGCACGTCACTGTAACGTAAATGCAGAGGAAGAGCCCCTTATTTCTCAGTCATTGAATTGAAAGAACATGAACATCAGTCACAGTCTTGCTGTCATGATTGCAGTGTTGCTTTCTGTTTGCTGAGGCAACCATACATGGGATTAGTGGGCGAGTGATCGAGATTACTGGACTGCCCACACACATTTTTTTATGGTCAGAGAAGGACTGCATATGGCGCATGGACAGTCGTGTCTCAGGCTGAACACAGAATCCACTTGAGTAGAAGCCACTGACTGTGCAGATGTTAGCCACAAAGCTGTTGACGTAGCTCACATTTAACCATATCTAAATAAAGTGGTTAGGGTCTGGCTCATAGTTAAATGGCTTCCCCAGCCACATTAGCAAATGGAAATTGCTCTTTCAAGATGGGATTTGATTGAGAAAGCCAATCACAACAGTAACATACATGGAAAGAGTGATTTTCAACTATTCAAATTAATGAGTGTCCACCCAAGCTGGGACTTCTTTTACCCAAGCTTTGGCTTTGCCTAGGATGCCAAGTGTGAGGTACCAAAAGATGCCAGCAGCTGAAATAGTTCTTTAAAGTTGAGCTAGACAGAAACTAGCTGTGACTTGTTCTCTTGGTGATGTGAGAGTGGATAAAAACGTAGAAAACTAAAGACAAAGCACTACACTTCTCCCCTCTCTCGAAGTCATTTATTATGTCACATTTTCCATCTCAGTGCCCTTCCTCCATCTCTCTCTAAGGTACAGGTGCGCTCGGGAGAGCAATTACTCTGCCTGTCAGGACCCCCCCCATTGATCAATTAGCGCATGCTTTTCAGTTATTTTGTTAGCAGCCAGCCCAGAATGCCTCGCAGCAGCTAGTTCTGGAGACTGGGCTCTTATTGGTGGGAAGCAGGCGTCTTTATCAGAGCTGTAATAGCCCAAGACATCAGCGGTCTCGCTTGTCTTATTATGCCAGCCTGCAATTAGGAGCGACGGCAGCCAGCCCTGACGTGTCATCTCTGCTTTCCTGCCTAAGACAATGGCGTCTAAAAATATTAGCAACTCCAGTGGATAGAGATGCAGGAGATTGCGGAGATGAGATTGGGAGGAAGCTGCTTCAAGCTATGTAACATTTTTGAAAATGAATGTAATCAGTTAGTGGGAATGGCTGAATGATCTGCTTTGAACCGCCTGGACTGACTTTTTCCCTTTTACTGTGCTGAACGCCCAAAGCCCAATCTGCAAATCTCTCTAAATTGCAGCATAAAAGCAGAGGTTAAAGTTTTAATGTTAGTGTAGAACTTTGTGCAAGGCTTCAATGGCATTAAATGTTGTTGTTATTCTGCTGGCCAGTAGTTATTTTAACTAAAGTTTGCTGTATGCTAAAGATTTGATTTTTATAGCAATTTCTACATTGATATTCTACATTCTATACATATAATATACAAATGTTCTGTATATCTAAAGTTGGACTAAGCCCATGTGGATTTTCTCCACTGGACGACAGTGATGTTGGTGTGTGTGTGTGTGTGTGTGTGTGTGTGTGTGTGTGTGTGTGTGTGTGTGTGTGTATGCGTATGCGTGTGGGCCTGGCTTTCATTGTCTCAACAGAAAGCAGTTAAATATTTAGACCAAAATTTCCACACAAGCTTGTATTATAAATGAGAGGCTGAGAGTTATACATGCTGCTGATGTTTGTACTGATAGGCTGACAGCAGGAGTGATGGTGAGAGGATGGTGAAGAGGAGAGGCTAATCAGAGGCAATGCATTATGCATCCTGTCATAGAGCTTTCACACTCGAATCAACACTTCTACCACCCACATTCACTCCAGCATATCCCCTCTTTCCTGTCTCCCCTCTCTCTCTTTTTCTCTCTCTCTCTGTTTGTCTTATATTCTAAAGATTCTGACACAGATCCTTCATCCTTTTTGTCACATGCACTTTTTTAAACATGTGAGGCATCTGATTTATGTATCCCTATATAGATAGATAGATAGATAGATAGATAGATAGATAGATAGAGAGAGAGAGAGCGAGAGAATATATATTTCTATATTGTTTGTGTATTTTATATATCATATATATACTCATATTTCTTACATATATGCTTTTGTTGTGAAAATTTAAGAACACACACACACACACACACACACACACACACACACACACACACACACACACACACACACACACACACACAC
>JBBJLS010000082.1:23773111-23784819 GCA_037577275.1 Bryconaethiops microstoma | reverse complement strand
TCTCTCTCTCTCTCTCTCTCTCTCTCTCTCTCTCTCTCTCTCTCTCTCTCTCTCTCTCTCTCTCTCTCTCTTTGTCTTTGCTCTTTTTGCACTCTTTGTATTCCTGTCCTGCCTGCACATTGGTAGTTTTCCTTTGTGTTGCCCTATGGTTCTGGAAGAACATTGTTTTGTTTCACTGTGCACTGTGTGTATACGGTTTAAATTACTTTATTTATATGGTTTAAATTATTTGACAGTGACCAGAACTATGTTTTCAGTGTTTTGCTCAAGTCTGAAGTTTCATAAAATGTTAGTAAAACAGTGTCCCATAATATATATTTGTTAATACAACATATTTCATAATAAGATGCATATTGCTAGATCATTAGATTATAATCATTGTTAGCTTTCATTGGTTAATTTGAATGCTTCTGTACTTCTTTGTATTTATCATTAATTATACTATTTATCACACCATTATATATTCACTAGCCAGTTGGTTGTTATTTATTGCTCTTTTTATTTATTGTTTTGTTCTGTTATCTTTTGTTGATCCGAAATGGATTATTGTATATTCTTTTTCTTTTTACTTTTATGCAAGGCTGTTCTGTAAGTCTCTTACAAGTAATTTTGAATTTAGAACATAAAGATTATATTTTCGAATTACATTAACAAGTTTCTAAAGGCCTGAACAGGTTTTCTGTACAGAGAAATGCACTGAAATGACTGTCCATGGAAGTCGACCGTGTACTACAGATGCAGGAGACATAGATTGTGTTGAAAAACGCTGGAGTATTCCTTTAATGCCGCGAGGAGCCATTTGATGAGGTCAGACATGGCTTTCAACAGGTGGTTTATGATGCTCCTGCTGCTGGAGTACATGCCTAACCTCCACATAATAACCCACAGCGCATTGCCTGGTGCAGCTGTGACAGTGAGTGTAATGGTAGCGTTCACCCCGAGGGGCCTTTAAATGGGCAGTAAATCCAGGCGAAAAAGCGCAGAGTGAATATTAAGTCCTCCCACCTGAAGAGGGCGTCATAGGGGCAGCCACCAGGCCGTTGACGTTGAAAGCTGCCATTTGCTGCATCTGGGCGGCCGCGATGGCTGCCATGGGGTTGAGATATGAGCCCTGTGTGGCGGCCATAAGAGCGGCCTGTTGCTGCATCATCTGCTACAGAGGGAGAGGGAGAGGGAGAGTGTGTGTGTGTGTGAGAGAGAGAGAGAGAGAGAGAGAGAGAGAGAGAGGGAGAGGGAGAGGGAGAGAGAGAGAGAGGGAGGGAGAAATAACAGGAAGGTAATGAGTCATTGGTGATGAATTAGAGGGTGCACAGTAGGAGCAAAAGAGTGGCCACTGAACAACAATCTGTTTACATTATGCAGTTCCCATTGACTGAGCTGACCTGGGCTGGTACGGTAAGAACTGCAGGTACTGTACTTATGTCAGTTAGTACTTATGTTACTTATCTACGACTTATCTTTATTATGTACAATAATGAACTCAGTATGGAGAACTCCAAATCACTATTTGCGTTACTAGCAAATTACTTAGCAGTAAGTCATTTATTTATAGTATTTATATCTCAACAATTTGTGAATGTAGTGTAGTTTATTTCATACAGAGAATGTTTTTATTTTATTTTATACTGTACTTGTCTCTGTGTCTCTGTGCAGTCATAACATGAACAATTTCCTCCGGAATCAATAAAGTTTCCGAATTCTGAGTGTAAGCCATACTTGTCACTTTATCAGGTACACCTACCTTGTACATACACACAATGATCATTTTAGATTGCACTTTTTCCACCAGCAAAGGGAATTTGCTTTTTTACTGCAAAGTTTGACCTGGCAGTTAACTGAGACACTATTCAGAATTTGACCAGCAAGCAGGAAACCTTTTCACCATTAGAATGTTTGATTGGACCATGAGGAGTGACGTTCTTTGCTGCCACATCGGGGAAAGTGTATGTGTGAGTGTGTGAGTGTGTGAGTGTGCGGGCTCATTGGGCCCAGTGGGCTCAGTGGTGGGTGAGGAACTCAAAAACTTGGAAACTGTGGCTAAAAGAACATTAACTAGACTTCAGTCCATCATGGACAATGCTGATCACCCACTCCACAGTGTGGTGGTCAAACAGAGAAGCATCAGACTCTTTAATTCCTCCTCCTTTCACACACCCTCCCATCAGACTCTGTAACCCCTCCCCCTTTCACACACAAACCCATCAGACTCTATAACTCCTCCCCCGTCACACACCCATCAGACTCTAAAACTCCTCCCCCTGTCACCCACCCCCCCATCAGACTGTATAACTCCTCCCCCTTTCACACACCCATCAGACTCTATAATCCTCCCCCTTTCACACACCCATCAGACTCTATAACTCTTCCACTTGTCACACACCCACCCATCAGACTGTATAACTCCTCCCCCTTTAACACACCAATCAGATTCTATAACTCCTCCCCCTTCCACACACCCATCAGACTTTATAACTCCTCCACCTGTCACACACCCACCCATCAAACTGTATAACTCCTCCCATTTTCACACACCCATCAGACTGTGTAACTCCTCCACCTGTCACACACCCACCCATCAGACTGTATAACTCCTCCCCCTTTCACATACCCATCAGACTCTATAACTTCTCCACCTGTCACACACCCACCCATCAGACTCTATAACTCCTCCCCCTGTTAAACACCCATCAGACTCTATAACTCCTCCCTCGTCACACAACCACCCATCAGACTCTTTAACTCCTCCCCTTTTCACACACCCATGAGACTCTATAACTCAACCCTCTGTCACACACTCACTCATCAGACTCTATAACTCCCCCCCTTTTCACACACCCATTAGACTCTATAACTCATCCCTCTGTCACACACTCACACAACAATCTGTGCAATAACCTACTGCTACCCAGATGTGCAACTTCTTATGTTATGCTAAATCATTATCATTATGTCCAACATCTCTATTCTCTTTATTATTATGTGCCATTATTTTTTATGTGCAATAGTCTTATCATGTGCAACATCATTATGTAGGTCACTACTTATGACACCTATGTCAGTAATTAGGTGCAATAGTTTATGTACAATAGTATTATCAAATGTAATATCTCAATTTATGCCACTAATAGTATTTTCATGTGCAATATTACCACCTGTAATAACAGTATAAAATGTAATGTGTTAAGTGACCATTTGTCCCTTGTGAACACACCACAGCACAGCACACAGTGTGAATGGACTCGGTAGAGCCATCATTTGTGTTAACTAGCAAACTTCAATGGTCATTTTATTTATTTATCTACATTATTTATATCTTCTTCCATTACTGACCATAGCATTTCTTTGCAGAGCCTAGTGTATTTAGTATTAAGCATTTTCAGAGTATTTCTTGGGAGTTTCATTTTGACTTTTATTTGATGTATACTACATTTTATATTCTTGTTTTTGTGTCTCTGTGTGTCTATGCTGTCATAGAATAAGGTCTCTGGGGTCAGTTAAGGTTTCTGATTAGTGTTATTATTATTATTATTATTATTATTATTATTATTATTATTATTATTATTATTACTATTATTATTATTATTGTGTACATCTACCATATAAGTGCTGATGGTGGTGCGCCAAAAAGAGCAGTGCCGAAGATTTTAAAAAATGGACAGTTTGTGTCAGGACAAGAGAGATTATGTATACTGTCAGCTCAGTGTATAAGTACAAATGTTTCACTGTGCACTTCTGTGTTTCTAGTGTTGCACTAGATTAATCTCATCTCCCCTTGGAGAACAATAATTTATAGCCATCTATCTAGGCCTCAGGTTACTGCAGAACACTCAGACAGACCAGAAGTGCAAACACACACAGTAAAGACTTTACTACTGGGGGCTTGAGATGAATGAAGTTAATTGCACTCTGAATAAAATCAGTTTGCACACTGTAGTATAAAAGCAGAAAGGAAATATACATTTGTAATGCATTATGCATACACATTTATAGTAGGATTAAAAAAAAAAAACAAAGTAATTATCAGGTGGCTATTGTCATTAACTATTTATACACAAATACCTTGGTTACATCTGGTTATTCCATGCACCTTGAGTATCGGGATTATTCTTGTTATTACACTTCGGAGCAACTCAGGTTTAAATTTCAGTGCATGTTGTACATGTATAACTGTGTATGTTGCAAATAAACATCTTAAATATTTAACATCTAAATATGTCTTATTCACACAACAGTGCAGGTGAAAATCACTAGCACTGAATCATTTGCATCATTTGTTATTTCATTAAACAATGTCAGGAACCCCACAGGACCAGCTGTAAACTATAAAGTGCACCTGTATGGTAAGTGGAGTTGAGAAACTGGACAAGGAGTGTAGATACAAGGTACACTATATGGATAAAAGTATTGGGATGCATGACTATTACACCAACAGAGACTTTAATGACACTGCGTTTAAATACATAGACATTATTATGTAGTTGGTCCCCCTTTGCAGCTATAACAGCTTCCACTCCTCTCGGAAGGCCTTCCACAAGATTTTGGAGTTTCTGTGGGAATTTGTGCCCATTCATTTTGTAGAGCATTTATGAGGTCAGACACTGATGTTGGATGAGAAGGTCTGGCTCACAATCTCTGTTCCAATTCATCTCAAAGGTGTTGGATGGGGTTGAGGTCAGGGCTCTGTGTGGCCAGTCAGGTTCTTCCACACTAAACTCATCCAGCCACGTCTTTATGGAGCTCACTTTGTGCACTGAGGCACAGTTATGCTGGAATCGAAAAGGTTCTTCCCCAAACTGTGTCCACAAAGTTGGAAGCATAGCGTTGTCCAAAATGTCTTGGTATGAATCATTTAGATTGTCCTTCCTAGTCCAAACCCTGAAAGACAGGTGTGTTCCAATACTTTCGTCCAGTGCATAACACGGTCATTCTGACAGATTGCAGTAAATCACATGACATGTTGGGAATGATGATGACTTCTCTTACTTTGCTAAGCCAAAAAAGAAGAAATTGTTTCTTGCACAGCATCCCTACACATGGCTAAACAGTCTAGTATTAATTTTGGCTGAACAGGCTTGTCAGTAAAATGTCAGGGGTGTGTGGAGAGAAAACCTTTCCAACTTTTTTCCTATGGACGAACTCCTTCTAAATCATTTTCTGTATTCTTAATTTTTGTTGCAGGATCCACTCACCTGGGTGATCCTCGTGGCCCTTCCAGCCCCGGCTCACCCTCGTCCTCACCCCACTCGCCTGGAGGGGGCTTTTGCAGTGGCAGCTCAGAGCCCAGTCTGAATGGTGGCTGCTCTGGAGCCTTCTGCAGTTCTGTCGGAGGTGAGCATGAGGCTTTTTAGGTCTGTGATCTATTGATGGTAGACCAACTGCTCCGTGATTTCTGGGTTTGTTTAGTACATATTCTTGCCCCTGACATTTATTGTTGGCTTTATATTCCAAAATGATCACACACTCCTCATATGGTGTGCTACTTAAGACATAAAACCCAAATACCTCACGTAGTGCTTCTTATGTCAGTATTTTCTTGTTATTTTATTTTACATACTATATTGATCCCAGAGTAAAATCAATATAGTTCTGCATTTAACCCATTCACACAAGCGAAGCGGTGAGCAGTGTGCAGGGAATGGTCCCTTGCTCAAGGGTATCTCAGTGGTGCCACTGGTGGTTTTGGGATTTGAATCCACAACCTTCCGATCACAGGGGCAACTCCCTAACCACCAGGCTACCAGCCGCCCCATGGGTAGAAATGTCTTGTAATAGGTACCATTACAAGACATTTCTACCCAAAACATTATGTTTGCCACTACCCTAGCTAGATGACTCATACTACTATGAGACAAATCCCAACTACTTTGAAACACTGAATCAAAGATGTGATGCATGATATGACAACTTAAAATAATTTGTTACTCCAAAAAAAAATTGAAAACATATGTAGAGGAGATGGGCAGTACTGTTTAAGTCTTGAGAAATCACCTGTCCTCTTTTGATAAGTTTTTATTTACCTGCCACTATGTAAACAATGTCAATTTGCAACAGTTTCTCGTTTTAGGTGTTTTTCTGTCTAGGTTTGTCAAGGTTACTTGATTAAACTTACCCAATCATTCCATTTTGTAAAAAATCCTGAAATTTTCATTCTAAATTGGATCTGATTGGTAAGTTTAAAGTCTCCTTTTATGCCTAGTCTCCTACTACTGTTACACCTATTTATGTAGCCATATGGTGTCTTTACATACATGGTTTTATGTGGTTTCCTTGTTTATAATTTTAGAACATTTACAATAAGTATTACGTAGGGATGCATGATCGGAATCCACACAAGAAGATTATTTCTCAAACCTCATTCGACAATATTCTGGTTTATTATTTTGATTTTAGCTGATCTGTATTGCAGTTTTTTGAGGTAAATTACTAGATCCTGTTCATGCTGCTGCACTTGTGTCAAAATGTCAAAGCATAATTCTAAGTATGCATGACTCATGTCTGATGGAACACTTTATTTGCCTCATGGGAATGATAGCGTTTTGATGGGAAAGATTTTTCCTTTAGTTATTTCAAATGCCAAATCATGTTATTTATAGATGTGTCTGGCTGTTAGAAAACACTGCTATGTGTTAGTGTGTTTTGTGTGCTGTTTTAGCCCACAAAATGTGAGCTTCAAGTTAAACCTAAGGCTAATTAAAATTTGACTATGGGCCAGTTTGCTTGTTAAGAAATCAAATTTGGTTCACAGGAATTCATGAACTTCTCATCTCTACATCTTTCAAGTCCATTTTCATTACTTCAGCTTTTTTAAAGTAATTTGTAGATACTACTTTTTAGTGGCAGCTTAGTTATACCCATTATATGACATTGTAATGGTGGACAAGAGGTGCACAGTTTTAGGTGTTTCAGTTTCTTTTTCTCTCGCCTTATTATAATAATAATAGTAATAATAATAATAATAATAATGATAATAATAAACAATTATTGTTGTTTTTGCTATTATTATTATTATTATTATTAGTAGTAGTAGTAGTAGTAGTAGTAGAAGTAGTAGTAGTAGTACGTAAATATTATAATATATAGAGTGTAGCATAGTATAGTATAGTGTATAGTATTATAGTATTATTTCTATTATTGTTAAAAACTAATACTAAAAAGCAGGGCATGTCTTTTCTTAGTACCGTTCCTTTCTAATTGTCTCCTAATTTTTCTCCTTTTTCTCTTCCCCATTCTCGAACCCTCCCGTGTGTCTTCAAAGGAACAACCCCGAGCTCACCCATCAACCTTCCTAAATCCCCCACCTTCCCCTCATCCTCCAGCTCATGGCCAGACGAGTGCTCCATCTGCTACGAGAACGCGGTGGACACGGTCATCTACGCCTGCGGTCACATGTGTCTGTGCTACACCTGCGGCCTGCGCCTCAAAAAGATGTCCAATGCCTGCTGTCCAATCTGTAGGAGGGCTATTAAAGACATTATAAAGACCTACCGGAGCACATAGGAGGCGTGGCCCCCTTTGCTAATTTACAGAGTCCCATAAGGGCCGTAAAGCAAAGAGACCCTCATACGTGGGGAAGGAGGCGTCACACTGCAGGGACCTCTTCTCTGATACTGCATGGGCTTTCTGTTCCCGTGGTGATGACTTTTGAACCTTGAACCGCGACGGCTCAGGCATCCATGCGCAAAAAAAGGTCTCGGGTGTCTCATGCGCAAGCCTTTGTTGCTACGGTAACCAGTCAAGTCGCTACTCAGGATAGGAGGCTGAGATTCTGACTAAGGCTTTCCACACATAAGGAAAAGGAAACAGAAATCATGTAAATAACCTCAGACAATTCAGGAAGCTTCAGACAATGCTCAGGAGACGTCCAAATGCCAAGCGTCTCCATTTTGCTTTTGTTTCCCCTCTTATTTGAGCCATATGAGAGACTCTGCGAGTCTTGTCCATTTGCGTAGGCGCAAAGTTCTCTTTAGCTGGAAGCCGTATTTAATGTAGATGACGGATTTTGGAAATAAGTGTTATTTTTCTTCAGCCTGTTGTCTGTCCTCAAAACCGTCAAATGACACGTTTCAGGGTCACAATTTTTGTCTGTGTGCAGCTGAGACAAAGTAAGAGAGATAAAAAAAAAAAAAAACACGTTTAGAGTACATGCTAGCCTCGTGATAGCTTCGTGTTAGAACTAGTGCTTAAGCTAATTCTCTGGATAGCTTGCTGTTGCTACACGCTCCGAAGTCGAGTTGATTTGGTGCAAGGACCTTCAAGGACTGATGACCGTGCGATGTGGTGTTAAGCAATGTAATCTGAAGCCTCAGTTGTCGTGTGTGGAGTCAGCGTTGTGCTAGTGCTGGAAACACGTAATGCAAAGCACGGAGTCTGGGAAGCAACAAGTAATTTGACACAATGTCTAGAAACCCCAGCAGCTGAACAGTCCCATCAGAGACGCAAGGTTTAATTACATAGACCAATATGCAAGGAACTAGAAGCCGCATGGTCGCCTCGGAGAGAAAAACAGCATAATGGATCTTTCAAATGTAATTTGATTTCAGGCCAAGCCAGGACGATGCAATCCAAAGCTGAATTCACTGCGAACTCATGTCTGTTTTGCAAGTCAAGCGTTCAAAACAGCCTCTCGAAGCACACCACGCATGCAATCGCCATGGAGACCAGAATCTTGGGCGAAAGAACATAGCCTTGAGGCATTAAACAATGAAGGGATCATTTGTTGCAAGAGGCTATTTGATTTGCAATGTTAGCCCTCCTTTATTCAAGGCCAAATATGGCATGTTACTAGATAATAACCACTCAAGGTCACTGGAATTTGACTTGCTGTGAGGGGCAGGAAAGAAAAAATCTTATTAATGCTACCTTATTTTTCCTCCCGGTGTGAAAACATAAAAGAGGAGGGTCAAAATTGTTGAATGAGTCAATTATAATGACTCACTTTAGCCCGGTCTTAAATAGGAACTGACAGATGAATTGCAAACTATGACCGTTACAGTCTCCCGACGAAGGCCGAAGGGAAGTATTTCAGAAAGTGCTTTTGCCTTAAGAATACAGGATGAAATTGATTGGATAGCCATAGACTTAACAGTCGAGATGAATCGATGATGTCATGAGGATAGAGCGTCCGTCGCTTGTCTTTCTGGGTAAATGTAATTTTATATCCGTTCATCCTGAGTTGGGTCGGTTCAGCATCCATTTGAAAAAAGAGCGTATGGTTTCCGTTACAATGTTAAACCAATTACATTCACATAAAAATATATTGGAAGCCTGTTAGGTTCTCTTTCATTAAGTTCAGCTAATGACAGCTGCAAAATTAGCAACTCATAACTATATCGGCGATACCTGTATACAATACTGATTTTTGTTTTAACAGTATTGATAGACAATGAGCATTATACACTATGTGGACAAAAGTATTGGGACAAACCTGTTTTTCAGGGCTAGAGCTAGAGCTAGGCCCCTTACTTCCAGTAAAGGACAAGCTTAATGCTTCAGCAGACCAAGACATTTTGGACAACGCTATGCTTCCAACTTTTTGTACGGCCCTTGTACTTATCAGTTTGAGAAAGGTCCTTTTCTATTCCAGCATGACTGTGCCACAGTGCACAAAGCGACATCAGTTGGATGAGTTCAGTGTGGAAGAACTTGACTGGCCCACATAGAGCCCTGACCTCAACCCCATCCAACCCCATATGAGATCAACTGGAAAGGAGACCGTATAAAATAAATGCTCTACAGAATGAATGGGCGCAAATTTCCACAGAAACTCCAAAATCTTGTGGAAGCTGTTATAGCTGCAAAGGCGGGATCAGCTCCATATTAAAGTCTATGTATTTGAATGCAATGTCATTAAAGTCCCTGCTGGTATGATGGTCAGGCTTCCCAATACTTTTGCTCATATAGTGTCTTCCACAAGCTCTAAACTTTCTATTCCATGCTTTCTATTCCATAAAATAGGGGATGTTAATGTTTCCCCCATTGTTTCATTTAGATTTGATAGAAGAAAACAAAACAAGCTCTTTACTCGCATAGAGTACGACTGTGTTTTTTCATTTTATTGATATATCATCTGATGCCATAATATGAATATATATTTTTTAAAACGATTTGAATTTGATCAATGCCTCCCATGACTAGTTTTGACCTAGGAAAGACTGTGTGAATCATTTGTGACAATTGGGGCTCTAATCTATGCTGCTAAAGCATTAGCCAGCTCTTTTTCAGGCAATGCGGAAAAAAAATTGACGTGCGTTGTACATCGTTGGTCTCGTACACTTCACTGCTGCTGTCGCAAGAAAATATTGGCAGGTTTTTTTTCTTTTTGTATATAAATTTGAAGCTGGATGTCCTTCTTATGTATGTTTAGGCTCTAGTGAAAATTCAGCTCATGTTTTGTTTGGTTTTTCTTGTGATAATTAGGTGGATACGGTGGAAAGCCCAGTCATTTCTTCTGCTCTGATGAAAATATGTTGTGTTCATGACAGCAGTACACCGACGCTTGAAGTGGTTATTCACTTTTGAATGTTAATTTAATGTTACCTGGTAATAACCTGAACTTTTAGAATAGCAGTATCCAAGGTGTTTCTTTAACGCTTCGCTACGGTTTCGATAATCATGATTGTATTTTGTTCCTGTGTTCCTCTCTGGGTTTACACCGCCATGTATTTCTTAGAAAACGAAAGAGGAAGATCTTGTACCCGCGAGTGCTACTGTGCAGTGTATCTAAATGGGGCTTTGCAGTAAACAGTCACGCATAAGCGTCTCCTGGGTGCAAGATAAGCACGAGTTTATGATAATGTACAGTCCCTTTAGTTTCGGGTTGCTATTGTAATTTCCTCCTCGAGTGCCCAGCCCTGTTTTGAAAATCCTTTTACAGCTTGTGGGTGATGTTTTTCCGATCTGATTAGTTTAGGCCTCAGCAAAGTAGCCATTTCTAAAAGCATAATGCTTGAAGCAATAGTGATTCCACAAAAATGTTGAGGAATTCTGAGAGAAACGTCTTGGAAGAGAGTAAACAGGTCACACAAATAACTTGAAAATCAATCGCTCTTTTTTTTTTTTTATGTTCAGTGGAATTATCCCCTCCCTCGCCATCTGAGAGGTCTTGTGCACAGCCTATGGCATTTAAAGGCCATTTATATGTTTTTTCAGTCACTTTATAAAGTCTTTGATTGTACATTTCTAAAAGAAATCCCTTATCCCGGGGAGATGTAGCACCTTCATTATGGTGTTCTGACCAAATAGTTAATCCAATATGGAAGAAATGTGTCCCAAAACAAAATAATATATGATAGATATAACAAACTAGCTGTAAAATAGCATTATTTATTTTGGAATCGAGCTTGCCCCCTTTATCCTGTACGATACTGAATTTTACAAAAGCAGAACTATCTTGTATAGTCTAGTTTTTCATACGTACAGTAAATACATTGGATTTTTTTTTGTTCCTGCTTTATTTAGTTGTACCAAGGACCTATATAAGGACACGCAGTCCCAACACACTTCAGCTGGCTCTGCTTCTGATTGTCGTCGACCCTGTAATGTACTTTATTTATGTAAGTGTTGACCGTTTAGAATATATGGTACAGATAATAACCTCTAGTGTTCCTTTTATTGGACCTTTTGGTCGAAAAGTTCTGTTTTTTGTAAGCAGGCACAGCCTTTTTTTTTTTTTTTTTTTTTTTCCCCCTTCCCCCCCCCCCCCCCCCCCC
>JBBJLS010000082.1:23722230-23773011 GCA_037577275.1 Bryconaethiops microstoma | reverse complement strand
GGCTCCCAAAAAAGAAATCCTCCTCTCAAGACGTCATTGTCTGAGCTGCCCTTCAAAGCCCAGATGCGGTTGTTTCCCGTCCACTGACACCCATATAAATGGCCTTATTATCTCCCATTGGGGCGGGGGAACCTGGCATGGCCCGGTCCAATGAATCACAGGCGCGCCCCTACTCCGCTGGCCCAGCTCCAGCGCTTGTTTTCTCATTAGGGGCCGGATCCTGCGCATGCTGCGCCGACAATAACTCACCTGGATTAAAAGCCCAAAACCCACGGCTGAGTGGCAGCATGGCCAGCTAATGAGGTGCGTTTGGGTAAACTGTTGACAGAGCTTTTGGCGGAAGGGGGTGGGGCCACCGTTAATTTGCCTTTGCCTGTGAGGGCCGGCGGAGCGGGCAGATGAGGAAGGCGAAGCAGATGAAGATGGATCCACTAGCAGGGTCCCCGGGAAACTTCTGCATTAGTGCATGACAACCTGAAATGCTCTTGTCACACGATGAGCGTGTGATTTGCCCACGGGGCACTTAGCAGGAGAACGAGAAGCCGTCAGTATGACAGATTGCAGAATAAGGAGGACTTGTGGTGGAGGTTGGGGGGGGTGGGTGTTGGGAGTGCGCGGGCAGGGGGAAGCAGAAATGAGAAATGAACATTTGGTTGAGCTAGACCACAGTGGGTGACAGTTACGTGATATGCTCGTGTCAGTTTAATAATTCTGTCATGGGACGAACTGAAAGGAGAAGATATTTTTAGTCATATATGTACTATCTGAGAAGTCATTAACTTCAAATAGCGGACTGTACTTGGAGTATGGGCCCGATATGATCCTAGATGTCATATGTGGTGTACTCAGGGTCAAGACTAACAATTTATGGCCTACATCCTCACTCTTTAATGTTTGAGGGAAATAGATTAAAAAAAAGACCTTCTTAAAACGCAGATGATTAAAGTCTTGTTCTAGACTTTTTAGGAACAGCATTTCTTTCACGATAATGCCACGTTTCCACAGCTTTAAAAAACTCACTTTGTTCACATAAGGACACTGTATGTCACTGTCACGTCAGGTTGGTCATTTCAACCATATACATCGAACACAGGGACATGAAAATGGTGAATGGAGAATGGTGCAACACTAAACATAAAGATAGAAACAACATGGGGCTACATACGTGCACACAGGAGAGGACTAAACAGAGTACAAA
This sequence comes from Bryconaethiops microstoma, assembly GCA_037577275.1. Taxonomy (NCBI): domain Eukaryota; kingdom Metazoa; phylum Chordata; class Actinopteri; order Characiformes; family Alestidae; genus Bryconaethiops; species Bryconaethiops microstoma. The sequence continues at coordinate 23,771,813 of JBBJLS010000082.1, read as the reverse complement.
TAGAAGAGAGCTCTACACAAGAGAAAACACTATTACAGGACAAAATGTAGTACAGTTGACAAAAGCGGTGACAGTACTAGTGTGAATGACAGATACTGTGTGACACTGTATCCTAGTCAATTAGTGTGCAAGGGCTGTGGATAAAGTAGCAATACATAAAAGCACATGTCACTTTAAACACCTGAAAGGATTGAGCGCCGTCTGGGCGCTGACATCACAACGAGATAAACTGGATGGGATACATTGTTCCTTTGTCATTTTTACAAAGAAAATGCTAAGATCTTAATAAACAGATCCTTTTTTTTTTGTTAAATAATTGCAAACACATAAGAAAACATGGCGCTTTAAGCAAAGCATTTTAAAAGCAACATGTCCCCAAACTTTTGACAGGTGGAGTATAATATTTTTCATGTTCACATCAATTACGGCGCTCACAGCTGATTATGGAAGTAAAAAGAATCTTTTTCAGTCATTTATCATGGACATTTTTCCATCGTGATCATCTTGTGGTGGTTTTATTTATAACAAAAAATAAATAAATTACGTAACATACCTACAGTTTTTAACATCACAAAGTACTAGTACCTTTGGTACCAGACTGGACCTGTTCTTTTTACATTGTAAAGGGCCTCGTTTGATGTTTTTTGCAAGCTGTTCATGACTGGTATTAACAGGACCAAGTGATGCTCAATGATATTCTTCTATTTTTCTTTATGCTTCCAGGATAGAGTAATCAAGCTCTATTACAACACTAGTAAGAACACCAGAAAGCTAACTAGTGGTGTGCTAATGTGCTGATTGTTATTTAAATTGTTTTACTTTTTACTTGTAAAATATATGTATATATTTTTATCTAATGAGTAAACTAACGCTGTTACTATTTTGCAATAAATATCATATTGCACTTGGGAAAATTAGGTAAAAATATGTTACGTTTGACACATCCTGTAGACATTTATGTAAGTGTGTGCAGTTTTCACTGTAGAGGAAAGAAAACAGAAGCTTTGATTGACTCTAAGCACACACAAGTCTGAGCGCACAGACACAATATTAGCCAATAAATTATAAGAATCTACCAATTGCGCCAGTAGTCTCAATCAGGTGCAAAGTGAACCACTGAAAAAAAAAAACACTGCTTTTGATCTGTGAATCCTATCTGTTTAAATTAACGTTATTCCAAAAAAGACAATGCAAGAAGCCACTTAATTAATTGAAAATGATTGAAAATGTAATTTATTGAAAATGATTTAAAAACCCACTGAGATATTGTGTGGCTACTTTGGGATGTGTGCCAAAATGTTTCACTTTTTTAAAAGTTTAATGCAAAAACCCTGTTTTTGTTAATGTCAACTTGTGCACATCTATTTGGTGTTTTGGCCCCACTCGGCAGTTTACTCCCACTCATTCAAGCTGAAGTTGTGTTGGGTGTTTCGTCCCTGACTGCTTTCTAAACGAGGTACAATACAGGGTAGCCAATCAGACAGAGGTTATTTACATATATCAGTCTTATAGGAACAGTAACAAAACAGTCTGTTTAACTCAAATGGACAAAAAGGTTGGAAATTGGTCATTTCAAAACCACATAGACATCATAAGCAGACCTCAGGCAAAAAAGGAAAATATAAAAAGTAATGCATGTCCTTTTTAATTAGCACTGACACAAGAAAGGCAAAATAATAAATATAAAACAGTTTATGGCAGTTTACCAGGACGTTTGTTGAGGCCAGTAGGGGTGTCGGTAGGCCAGTTTTATACCAGATTTCATCATAACATCATTTTATATCTCTCAATTTCTTTAAGAGAACTCCTCCAAAGGTCAGTCAGTTCAAATAAAAAGACTGTACTAATTGATCACTCAAGTCTTCTTTTATTTAAACAATGTGTTACTAAACACAGGCAAGGAGAGGGACAGAAAGAAGCTAAATGAGGTTAGTGAAGAAAGTGAGTGGGAGTGGTGTAAGATTTCAGTTTAAATGAACACTGCAAGTGTGCAGTTTTTATTCGCTTAACATAGGCTATGAGTAGTAGTAGTAGCTTAGTGGGTAAACCAATTGCCTGTGAACCCAATGACTGCAAAAGTCACAGGTTCAAACCCCCCACTTTCTACCATTGTGTCCTTGAGCAAGACACTTAACCCTCAGTTGCTCAAGGGGGACTGTCCCTGTAACTTATGATATATCCTCTTTGTGAAAATAAATACAATTGAGAAAAGTTTCTAGTTGTTCTCTCAGATGTCATTATGACCCTCAGACTCATTCTCTAGATTTAATACACCTGTACATGCAATTGTAGAGCAAAAACACAATAACCGAAACTGTACCAAAACACATTCCGATTGATTGAACATTGTTTCATCTGTGCTTGTTGTGGATGAATAAAGTGGCCCCTTATAGTCACACGTAAACACACCACAGAGTGTGAACAATGTGAAATACTTTCTCTGCATTTAACCCATTTACCCGAGTGAAGCAGTGGGCAGCCAGTGACGCAGCAGGACGGTACTTTGCTAAAGGGTACCTCAGTGGTAACACTAGCCATCCTGGGATTTAAACCCACAACCTTCCGATCACTGAGGCAACTCCCTAACCACCAGACCAACAGCATTCATATAGCATGTCATATTAAATCTAAACAAGGTCTAGGTCCAATACAAGGATCTACTGTGTGCCAACTTGACCAAATGGACAATTTGTTACACAATTTTATGACTACCACTTTAAAAAAAAAAATGGACAGACATTTGGGAGCCTTTTTTCTCCCGGGGAACCATCATGTAGGAAATGCTATGGTCCTCTATCCATAACCCTTTAGTGACTCCTCTGATTATATTAACTTGTCTTTACATTATTAAAATTACACGTAGGCTACCCTGCAGGGTCTCTAACCCTGCACAGGGCTGTAAACAAAATACACAGTACAGACCAAAAGAAATCCTATTATTCAAAACAATCCCACAACCCAAGTGCAGGTACACATTCACATGCAACATGAATATACACATGTAAAATTAATGCACACTTTAACAAGAGTTCCAATTGATCTTATGAAATTATTATTAATTCGTTGGGGTTTTTAACACGTGTTTTTATCACTGAGAAGGAAAATCTGGTTCAAAACTGTAATATATTTGTCGTCCAGCAGATGGCGATAAATAAGTCTTGATAGTCTCCACCTGAAATGTGCTGAATGAATATCCAAAACAAAATTATAATTCAAATAATTTGAATGTTATTGTTATTACTAAATTGTAGTTAATAAATAATATTAACAAAAATAGCTATTTATGAGGATGAATCTGAGAACCTCTATTTCAACAGGCAGTGAAGCTGGAGAGTTCACTACTTAACCTACGCTATATTTTAAAAATATTTCAATTTAAAGGTTTTATATATTGTTTCCACTTCAATCTAAGGATGTTTACTCTCATTTCCCACTACCTCAGTGTTATGGTTACCTCCTTGGTTTGCCTGATGGGTGATACCATCTCGTCTGGGAAAGGGGGGTCCGATTAGCGCACTGACAATTCTCGTGAATGTGAAACAGTCCAAACATCTCAGCGAGCTCCAGACTCCGTGAAGAACTCAGAGACAGGGATGAGAACTACAAGCCTGACACTGTCCACTAAAACCATTTGGAGTATTTGAGTGGTGTATTCCGAGGTAAGTTTGTTTATTTGTTTTTTAAACTGCTGTTGGTACTTCAAGCTTCTTCGGACAACAGTGAGCCTTAAATCTCCATCCCATGGGGCTGCAGGGTCTCTGAGAAACTTATGAAAGAAACTTGTACGCTGTCCTGAGACACGCTGTTTTGTTTATTTTTGCTTTTTTAAAACTGCGTTGAATTGTGAAAAAAAACAGGCCACGGACTCACTTTTGGCTCTGTAATACCACCGTGTTTCACAAAACTGCTTATGTGAGGAGCTATTTGTATTTTTGTTTATCAGGAAAATAAGGTTGATTGGATTGTTCGTGATGTTTTTTATTTTAAACGTAGTCCTCAAGTGTTGATGTCCTTGCAAAAGAAAAATAAGTGTCGCATTTTAAGGGTATATATTCATCATTTCCTTTCTCTGCCATTCTTTCTGTAGACAACACAAATATAGACACTTTTATCTTTTGGGTTTCTTCCAAGGACGACCCTTTGGCTCACCTCCATAGTCAGAAATAGCACCCAGCTGGGTCTGCAGGAGTCATTCAGGGCTTTCAGAAGTTGCTCAAAGTGTGGGACACCAGCTCGATGACGGGTAAGATGTATACAAAGTTATTCAGAGTGGCCTGATATGAAATGCAATAGAAAACCTACTGAATCAGAACTGCTCATTCTGGTGGTGATAGGAACCAGACAACTGAACCGACTCTTAAAGCTCCCTCATAGAAAACTGTTCAGCAGAAATGTTACGGATAATCTGCCTGACGCCAAAGGCTTTGCTATACAGTAGTTTTAAAGTAAGACTTTGGTCTAAAATGTGTTTTTGAAATCTATTTACGTGCTGCAGTGTGTCCCAAATAATACAACTCTGTTATCATTATCAGCATTAATAATAACATCAGATTAAATGTCTGTATTTGCTCTATAGGCATCATGACCCCTGGTTCCTATCACCGCCACTGTAAAGACAAAAAATTCTAAGCACGGTATCATTTATCTGACTGCTCTGAATGAATGTTTACATCTCACCCATTTTTGGTCTGTAGTTCACGAGTCTGGTCACTAATTATAGCTAAGATTATAACTGACTAATTACCATGCGATAACGCAGTTTTAAGCGAGTTCATTTAATCCGTTTTAAATAACTTAAGATAATAACCACTTCCTCTCATTACTTAACCATCGCATTTGGTATAGATATTGACTGGTGGAGCTAATCACTGTAAAATGCATTCCTGAAAGATTTACTCTGGAAGACATACGTTAACCCAGCCTGCACAACTTGTTGGTCGGTCACCTCTGTTTGAGTTCTCCAAACTTTGTTTTGCACAAAAGCTGTGTTCAGAGAGGCTCTCACTACTCACAAGGCCTGACATTGGAATACAAAGGGTCTTTCAGTCTTTGGAGCTCAGGGGAGAAAGCAGTGGATGTATGTCCGGAATGTTTGAACATTATTATTTTGATTTTGATTCAGGGGATCATTCACAATTGCTGTGATCAATAAAGGATAGGAGTTTGCCAAAGATGTTAATATGGTATTTTATTGAAGCAGCTAGACTACTTCCAAAAGTGATGCATTGTTTATTGTAAATCGGATGGTCACATTACTGTCAGCTGTTTCAAGTACAGTGCTCTGTTCTTATTCTGTCAATTTAGCGAGTAATCTGAGTTTCTATTGAGACCAAATAATAAAAACAGAATTAAGTGAACAGTAACAAGCCGTGGGCCATAGGGTCATGATGATTCACACACTTTAGGCCCAGGCTGCTTTTTGTTACCAAAAGTGACAGAGAGGTGTCATGTAAAACTACAAAAATACAAAGTTTACGTTTACGGCATTTAGCCGACGCTCTTATCCAGAGCGACGTACATCAGTGCTTTAGTAGTCTACTTCTGTTCTTCATACCTGTAAAGCTAAACTTAAATCAACATCTGCTTTTAACCAAGTTACAGCTAGCTAAGTTACACACCTTAACAAACCCTGTGACAAAGTGTGATTGTCTGCTTCCTATAAAACCAAGTAATATTGTGCGTACGTCCTCAGTCATGGCTGTTTTTGGTATATAAAAACAAAAATTAATCATAACTAGACCTCAGGGGAAAGGCAGAGGGCTTTCAGGGCTGGGAGACTTACTTGAAAATGTGATACTCACTCCAACATCACCCAGTCTCTCTCTCTCTCTCTCTCTCTCTCTCTCTCTCTCTCTCTTCTGTTGATAATTTTAAATTTAATTTCCAGGCATTTGGTGCATGTCTTTCTTTTTGACAGTTCTGTGCAACCTTGTGCTCTCATATTTTGCTAACAGCACACCAAAATCCTCCTGAAAATGCACCACTTATCTCCTTGTGTAGGAGGGGGTGGGGGGAGATGTGTCTCAATGTGACTGTTCAGCCCTGAAATGTGATCTTTCTAGCAGGGTGCAGGGGCCAGAGGTCAAAGGTGAGGAGAAGAATGAAGCTGGGCTGTCTCCTTGGCCCTAGCGGCCTCTTTGTGCAGCCTGAGCTGCTGGCTGGACTATGGCACAGCACATCAAAGCTCTGCTCAAACATTGTTATCTGGACCTGACCTTTGACCTCTTGCTGTGTAATGGGGCAGTGAGGGGGGGCAGCAGGTAGTTGACCACAGAAAGGAACACTTTTACAACTAAGGCACACCAACGACAGTGTTCTCTCTCTCTCTCTCTCTCTCTCACTCTAGCTCACTCTCTTACTTTCTCTCTCGCTCTCTCTCACTCTCTCTGCCCTTTTTTCGGTTCGGTCTCTGGCCTTTGTGTGTTCTTTCATTGTTCGTCTTGAGCAGAGGATGAGCTGGCCCAGCCCCCACACACAAACACCTACCTCCTGGGGCAAAAAAGTCTTAAAAGCTGACCACCCCCTCTCGCTCCTTTTGTAGTAGGGCAGTGAAAGTAACAGTTTCTGGATGGGCAGGAGCAGGATGCTCAGGTGGTCATTTTAGAGATAGTGTTCAAGAAAGCCTTTACTGCCGACCAGCAATAAATAACTACCATGAAACTGCTTTTGACAGACATTAACAGTGTTTTGACTGGGCTACTTTTATGTGACACACACATGCTGTTATACAGTGCAGTGTATAATAGTAAGTGCAGTGCTGGGCGGTATTGTTAAAATTTTATATCATTATGTTTTCTAAATACCCTGGTTACAGGTGATATTGTGTAAATGAACTCAAAAAATGGCATGGTTTGTTTAAACTGAACTGATTAGTTCTTTTTGGCTACTCCTATATTTTGTGCTAAATTGTGTTGTTTTCCCTGAGGCCTGCTTATACTTTTATTCACCAAACGTACAGTTGTTTTTTATTTAAGCGTAGAATTAAATTGGCTGTTTGTTTCCGGGCCTTTAAGACACATATATCGTTGCTGTCGGAACAAAACATTTCTTTTGATGGCCAGGACTCCAAGAGATCAGAATTGACCTCTCTCTCTTTTTTGCTGGGAGGAAATACAGGGTTTTTTCGGGGCATTGACAGCATGGAAATGATGTCTGTTCTGATTGGTTGCCCTGGATTGGGCTTCAAAAACCAACCCGAGTTGAAACACTCTTCATAACTTCAGCGTGAACCGATGGAGCTAAACTACTGTAGACTGATTAGATGGACATGGAAATGGGAAGACATCACAAAATTAGTGATGTGAAATTAGGCTGAATTGCAGCAAAGATTCCATATATAGATTAAGTGCCCGGCCAATTTTGTTTTCAGTTTTTTGTTATCTGTTAGTGGAAGTTATACTGAAAGTAATTGACACCAGTTCCGGTTCGCTAGTATAGACAATAAATCAGCTAGTGTTAGTGCTATTCCAAGTAGAACGTTTCCTGTAACCTTATTTTCGTTCTGGATGAAAACCTGTGACAGTACATTAGCCGATGGGACAAATGTGGCTTATCTGGACAATTTAGGGCATGATTCTTATTTGAAGTTTCAGTGAAAAAAATGTGTGATGAGAGACAGATAGGCAGAGAGAGAGAGACAGAGAGAGAAAGAGAGAGAGGATGTCAGAGTCTTTGAAACAGGAGGTCATAAACACAATCACAATAGTGGGTTGCAGAGGCCTGGGTGGAGCAGAAGACAGATGAAAGGGCTTGCCACCTCCCTGTAAGGAAGTTGGGGAGGACGAGTCTGTGAAACATCCTGGACTCTATCAACACTTCCACCTTTATCTCCCTGCCTATCGACAGAGGTGCAACTCAATAGCTCATCTATTTGCGCCTGTTTATTTAACAGACGTTGCCTATAAGGGAAGCTTGTTAATCTTTATACGGGCCAAAGCCTGCAACAAGTAGGGGCATAATGAGTGCTTACAAATGTGCCAAACATTAGTTTATTAGCATTCAGCATTATAAAAGGATAATATTTAGATCTGCAGTGAGAAACTTTTTTGATCAGCAATTAATCTGTCAATTATTTTGTCTATTATTTAAAAGAAACACATTTTGTTCAATAATTTTATTCAAAAAACAAAATAATATTCCAAACTGACAATATTAACACAAATAGCAGACATAAATGTACAAGATAACCAATACAAAAGATGGTCATTTTAATTATAGAGTACACAAAAATATCACCTTTATCACTTAAATGGAGCTGAGCTGTTAGAATGATATTATATTATGAATAACATAAAACACAGTCGTCTTTTAAGATTTGGCTACAACAAATAGCTTTAACAACACGTCAGTAATGGAGGAGGATTGTTTTTGTCGTAACACTTTCTCCCACACTCACTCTCACACGTGCATGTGTACGCAAACACTCTCTCTCTATTTCTCTTTTAACAGGAAATGTTACCCTGCATAACCCAACGTGTTAAACACATTTCTTGTGCAGTATTAAAGTAAAAGTAGATTGCGACATCTGACTTTTTGTCAGATAAATAAGAAGAGCTACCTGCTTTAAGATTCCTTACATGTAATGCATGGCATCTAAACTTGTTTAATTAAGTTTGATTATATAGTAACTTAACCTGTTGATGAGTTCATTTCATCCATGTCTCCCAACATGTTTCTGTTTCATGTGTTCTCACATTATTGTTATGCTTCTGTGTCACACAAGATCGGACGCATACGGACGGTTTTTCAAGTTGTCCTCATTTTCTTATTTTTAAAACTCATCCTAAAATTGATTCAGTATTTTCTATAGCCAGTCTACAGGCAATACTCCACAATGACAAAGTAAAAACAGTTGGTTCCATTCATTCATTGATTCATTAATTTTCTGTAACCACTTAATCCTCACTAGGGCCACAGGTACCCGGAGCCTGTCCCACCACAGCATTCGTTTCCTGTGTTTTTTTAATTTATTAAAAATAAAAAACTGAAATATCCTATTTGCATGAGTATTCAGACCCTTGACATTCTGCTGCATCTTGTTCCTTAAAATGATCCTCGAGAAGCTCCTAAAACTTGATTGGACCTGTGCCAAATGGAATTAACAAAGGCACACACCGGCCTGTATAATGTCCCATAGTTGATGGGGTTTGTCACCCCATGAAAACCAAGCCATGAGGTCCAAAGAATTGTCAGCAGACCTGAAAGACAGGATTGGGGTTAGACATATATCTGGGGAAGACCGTTTCTGCAGCATTAAAGATTCCCAATAGCACAGTAGCCTCTATCATTCACAAATGGAAGAGAGTTGGAACCATCACCAGTCTTCTTAGATCTGGCCACCCATGCAAACTGAGTGATAGGGGACGAAGCGCCTTGGTCAGACAGGTAACCAAGAAACCAATTGTCACGCGGAGTCAGATCCGGAGATTTTGTGCTGATGGGAGAACCATCCTAAAGGATGACCTTAAAGATTGAACTATTTGGGAACACTGAGCATGACCTAATTAATACCATCCCTACAGTCAAACTCGGCGATGGAAGTATTAATTGTCCCACCGAATTGTGATTGGATGATTCTGATTGGGTTTTTGAGTCACTTCCTAATTATGGTAGTAGGTAATTCAAGGCTGGATTGAGCAAATAATGGCCCTTGATTATTTAAATATGAGGCCCCTTAAGTAAAAATTTTATATATGATATATAAAAATGATTATGACTAAAGTTGCCAGCTTTGTCAAGGTGACTAGAGTGAGAATATCCAATAAGATTAGAGTGACATGATCAGTTATACTTGAACATGTGCCTGTCCATTGCTACACTGCTTAAAACACTAATTTAAACAGCAGAAAGTCATTAGACATGTGCATTTCCATGTTTTAGAATCCAGCTTACTCACTGCTTACACCTAAGAGAAAACTCAGTGTCGACGGTCCACTCCATATTCTTCATTCTTCAAAGAAGCATTCCATAAGAAAAGAGCATAAGTCTACTTATTGGAACAGATAATGTGCAAATGTCAAAGTGAATAAAAGGTCAGCTTCACCAATGTAAACTTCCACATGTGGATGACCAGAAAAAGGACACAAAGAGAGATTTTCGACAGAGGGACAGTAAAGTATTGCAATGTTGGCAGCAGGTGACAAACCACACCGAAATTTAAACTTGAGCACATTAGTAACTGAACAGTGATTTAGGAGCGAGAGAGAACCATGATTTTCCAGCTGTCTAAAAACACTCCTTGCCCAACTCTGCCTTATTCCACACAGCACACAAACTCTTGCACTAGTGACTTAAAGATGAGCTCTGGAAGAAACAGTCAAAACCCTTTAAGTAGGCTTGTGTAGACTCAGACATGCAAAACTTTATGCAAAACAACGACAAATAACAACAAAGTGTGTGTGAAGTTCCTCTGGCCATTCACTGCTTTGAGATTTTTTTGCCAGCATGTTGTCTTTTTTAATCTGTTATAAAAAATTTAAAAAACTGTACTCACAAGGCCCTAGGCTATAACGTATAAATTTTGTACCGTTAATCGAACCTTGAGTTAATCTGGTTTAATAGATTGTGTGAGGAGATGGGATTTGTCTACATCTACCTAGATACCACTGGGAAAAACAAACTTGACTGGACAATTAACTTTTGTTTCTAACCAAAACTACTGAAGGAATTAATACATAACTGAGTAATAGGAAGAGTAGTACAACAGTATAGGCAGAGTTTAAATGCAATCAGCATAAATACTGTTTTAAATACAGCTGAAATAAAAATTTGTATGTATTTTGCAGCCCCCAGCAATCAGTAAACCTTCTCTGAAGTCCTAGAAGGCACAGAGGGTTCAAGAGGGTTCCCCACTGTTAATACAATATAAATATTCTCTGGCTGAATATGACTCACTGGTAGCGTCACTGTCCTGTTATTTATGGACTGCAGTGTAGGTAGTAGTGGTGTAAGAGTACATTATAGAATGTCTCGTTAGTGTGATGCTGAATTGTGTATATTTCCCTGCATCTCTTTAATGAAACATGGTCTAAGTGTTCCCAGTGTGTTGTGGCTGTGCTAAGACCATATGGAACTGACCATTTTGGGGGCTGGGAAGGATTTTGTGCAAGTGGCTTTGTTACCTAAGCATTGTCCTGTAACAAAGTGCCCTTTTAATGCCAATTTTTTGTTCTGTTATTTATAATATGTGCATTGAAGTTTCCAGTTATTACAACTTTAAGGCAAGCTTCAGTAAGTTAGTATCACTGCAGTGAATTAATAAAAAACACAAATTGATGGGTTTTACTTTGCTGTGTCTGTCTCATACAAGAAACATTCTCCAGCCGAATTGCATTAGCTGTTCTAACTTATGTGTCTTTGCTAAGGAGTATATACTTCCAGGTAATTTTCTCTGTGACTGAGCTCAACCACATAGATTTAAGTAAACAAAATGAGTGGTATTTCAACTGACCTTGTTATGCACTTATTTGTAGACTGTCCAGCTGGCAGTGACCGTGTCTTGTTTATCATAGAGAGATCAGGCTCTCACTCTCTCACTTGTGCTGTTGCTCTCTCTCTTGCTCTATCTCCCTGTCTCCCTCATTCAGGTCAGGATGACCTGACATTGGTTTCGATGACTTTATGAGGCTGCAAATTGGGTACTGTGACTGGCTCCTGTTGACCACCCCAGCGGAAGCTGAGCTTCCGCAGGCTGTGTCATAAATAATGTACTAGTCAGATGACTTGGCTAATAGCAGAGATGATTTGAGCCCATCCTTGTTCAGGCTACACATATAGGCTGATTCATGAAGTGCTAGTTATTGACATCAAATCAGCTTATTTGATCTAGGCGGGATCAGCGGGTTTATGCTGTAGGGATGTGTGTACTTAACACACTTTCAAGCCCGTATGAACTCAAATAACATTTGAGGTTGGCAAACGAGGGCTCGTTGGAAAGTTCTTACAGAGATCTACCGGCGTGGTTGGGTGCTCGCCCCACAGAACAACGCAGCTCGGAAAGTCTGTGCTCACGGGACCAACGCACCGGTTCTGCGGGGAGGAGAGCTTTGCCACCGGCCACGTTCAATAGGTCTGGGTGTCTGAGGTCCGTGTAAAATTTCGCAGTGCTAGGTTGTTCCCCGGCCAAGCTACGGGGCAAAATGCTCCATGACAGCCAGCTCTTGTCACCTTTTTTTCCTTCGTAGAGAGCCAGGGGGAGCTTTGGGGCTTTGGAGGCCCGAGGCTCTCCCCTGGCTCTCTACGAAGGGGGAAAAAAAGGCACGCACCTTTAAATGAGTCCCAAGCCAACTGTCATGTAATCATTGGGTCCTCAGGTAGCCGGGGAAGGGGCCGCCCACTGCAATGCCTGCTGAAAATTGTTGTAGTCTGCCGCCGACTTCCGTGAACCGGCAGATGCAAAACTGGCATTTAAGTATCGATAGCAGTGCTAATTGATATCGAACTCATGACTAAATTTTAGTATCGATTAGTATCTGAGAATCCATTTTTTTTGACAACATTAGCAGACATTTCTTGACGTTACAGCTGGGCAATATGACAATATTTATAGTTATCATGATATGTCATAGCATGTCAGTACTTAAATTACACTGACCAAGTTCATGTATCATTACAACCAGAGCTTATTTAGCCCTCTTTAATTAGATTTAATTAAGCGCAATGTCTGAAACACCGAATAAAAATCTTTCTTGGCACTACTGGCTGTGTTTTATCCATTTCACATCAGATGTCAGAAAAAAATACTGACATATGTATAATGATTTTTTTTTAAAAGCAATATATATTTTCTATATCATCCACCACTGCTTGGAAGTATTTTGATTATCATGGATCATGGCTAGTGGTGCGGCATATAATTTATATAATCATTATTAAATCCATATAATCATTATTGTGGTAATTTGCATCACAAGATGCTACTTTTTCTTTCTGTTCCTCCTTTTACAATATAAGTATCATAAGTATATTTATATTTGCACATGTTAATTAGAAAATGACAGTTTATTGTATTTGTATAAAGTCTTTTTGAATTGTGGCACTGCTGTCCAGCTGGTGCTAAAAGTTTATTTCCTTACCTTGTTCCCAAACCTTAAAAAAGTGAAATATTTTGATGAAAATGCCTTAAAGTATCATGATGTTATATTTCTGTTTCTTTTGAAGAAGATGGGGAACTCGTATGCGGGCCAGCTGCGCACCACGCGTTTCGAAGAGGTCCTGCACAACTCCATCGAGGCGTCCCTGCGCTCTAATACTGTGGTGCCCAGACCTGTGTTCTCTCAGCTGTATCTCGAAGCAGAACAAAGATCCCTTTCTCGAGATGGTAGGGAAACACCCAAAGGGAGCAGACATTTTTATTTGTATGGTCTTTGCTATGACAGAAAAAACATGTGTCATCATTATCATTTGTTTCTAGAATTGTGGCCATATAGACCACATTACCGTACTTTGAACACCACATGGAAACCATAACAAATGCATGAAAGACATTGCTAAAACATGTCAAATCAACTTTATGATTAAATATTAAGAATTAAATTACAAAGACTGATGGTTCACTGGAGATCTTCATAATTGGGAACTAAAAATGTTATCTTCTTAGGCCTGGCAAGGAAATAACCTGCAGATGCATGAACATTAGTGTAACAAAATCTATTTTCCTCACCAGGCCAAATGGAAAATGAAGAAGAGGATGATGAGGATGGCTCAGAGTCTAATAGCCCTCCCATACCATACCAGATGAAGCCTCCACCAGAGGGTTCCTGCACTACTGATGGTAAGAGCTGAAGAGCTGTCTCTTCTATGCACTGCTGTAGCACGATACAATTTCTGTAACAAAGAAATTAATTACTCAATGTATACATTTTTTTCATTTATTTTCTTTTATTAATTTATTAATTTTATTTCATTCTGATTAGATTTACTCTGTTTCTGTATGTCTTATTAGGATTTTGTCAGACAGGAAAAGACCTACGTCTGTCCTCCATAGCAGCTGAATGCATAGATCCGCCACCTGGATTTCTACTGGTTGGGGCAAAGTCGCCCACTACACCTGAGCATATACTGGTGTGCGCTGTGGACCGACGCTTTCTCCCAGACGAACATGGACATAATGCACTTTTAGGTAAGAACAACTACTTCATTTAGGGTTATAGCTACTAACCTCATTATTGCTAAGGCAGCACTCAATTTAATTAGGTTTGGTACTGAAAAAATGCATATGTTGTTTGCAGTTCAAGTAGCAAATCTCATGGAACACATAAATCGGAGGATATCATGATATTGTTAGCAATGTTCTTTACCACTGAAAACAGAAAGAACATCAAAATTTCTTCTTCAAACGTGGTTTCAACTGAATTACATGAACTGATTTTATTGACTCATGGCTTTTTGACTAATTAAGACAATAAGAAGTATTTGCTTTTTGTAACGTAGTGGATCCATGTTGGCCTACGCATTTTGGTAAAACATTTTCAGTTTTCCAAGGGTATGGAGGGCTATGTAACTGACTGATAATTTCAAAATTCTCTGTGGAATTATCAATGGGATTCAAGTCAGGAGATTGGCTAGGCCAAGCAAGCAGCTTTTAAGTCAGTCTTGACTTATTTAAGCTGTATGCTTGGGGTTGTTGTGGAAACATCAGTCTTCACTACAAATTCAGTTCCTTCGTATAAATGAGATTAAATTATCCTCTTATACATTATTTTGCTCCATTTCTATCAAAAGTATATATTGCCCCACAACAGAGAAACAGCCCTGTCATGACACTCGTATAGAATTAGATTCTGTTTGGGATTTTTTTAAGGGAAAGTTGATATGTACAATGTGCTAACCTCCATTCAGACTCATTACATCTTTGCTACTTATTTCAAAGAACTGTATCTCTGTGATCGATAGCTTTAAGAACACAGACAGACAGGTTGGTTTTTCTGATCCTTATGGTTGGCCATTTTTCCTTCTTCCAACACAACCTCTTCAGGAATTCATCACTTTTATACCTGATATATCCAGCCCCTTCACAGTTGCTTCTGTAACGACAAAATTTGTGTTATTCACCTCATCTAAATTGGTTTTAATCTTATGACTTATCGATATACAGTGCTGCACAAAAGTTGGGCACCTCTGGTCAAATTGTACATTTGATTCATTTTTAGTGAAAAGACATTAACATGACCTCTGCATGGATCAAACTTAAATGAAACAATAAATATTTTCTGCAAGTTGATTAACAGTCATATCCAGGATAGCCAGGTAAACAATGCACTCACAGGAGGTACTTGTGAAATGCAGACAAAGGATACGCTGATCACAGCATAGCTTCAAATAAAGAGATGAACAGAAATAGTCACAGAACAAAAATACAAGAAAACAGAAACAGTTCCAGAAGGCTCTTTGAAGCCCACCATGTTATAGAGGAGATAAGCCCAGGAAATGCTAGGTTCAGAATGCTTAGGTACAGAACAAGTGTTGACAGTCAGGTGGGCGAAAGAACAGAACAATAGGGAAAATGGAGGAGAAGGAAGCTCCGGGCTCCGCACTCCAGAGAACGGGCATGCCGGGGCCATTGCACGCAAGATACAACTGTGACATTAATAATTATCATTTATTTGCAAAATTTGTCCTTACGTTTTTTTTTCTGACAGTTCTTGGTAAGAAGTTATTTACCTAAAATCACAGCTTTCTTGTTTCTTGTTGCCAGCTAACAGTTTTTCTCTTCTTGATGTTTTTTATCCACTTTTTTTCTTCCAGAACACCCACCCACAGATTTCCAAAAATATTTAAGTCTAGGTTAGGATTTTCTTTATCCGAGAGATGTGTTGGGGGTTTCACTTCAACAGACCTCTTAACTTCCATTTTCTAGTTGGAAAGTGAAAATGACAAACGGGAAGTTTGTCATTTTTAAAGTCTTCTGCAGTCTTCTCTTGCTTAAAATCCGTCTATAGTTTCAGATCTAAGTTAGCTGCTTAAAGAAGCCCATGCAGGTTGAGTGTAAGCACAACACCCTGCAAAGTCTGAAACCCTACAAAAATTAGTGGATCAAATGAAAGGGTACCAAAACATTTGTTTATGTCAATTTATTAATATATTTAATTCAACAAATAAATGCTAACTGTGCATAAAACATTGTCGGAATATGCCATTTTGTACCATGCCGATATTGCATTAACTTTACATTTAGAAAATTAGCAATTTAATGTAATTTTCACATACAGCTGTATGTTTTATTATAGTGTATGAGTACCTTTCACCTGTTGATTTAGTTTTTTTAATGAAGGCACAAAATCAATAAAAACATAATGGAAGTATATAAATCACAAAAATAAAAGTGTCTGAGTACTTGTTTACTCTCACTGTAGTTGGGTCAGGGCATCCTAGCCTATTGCAGGCAAACTCGTGCTAGTCACAGCCATTTTTAGCTCTTCAATTATGGTTTCTATGGCCTCCACATCAGCTCTGCACCCACTGTGACTATGGAAACCAGGCTTCTGTGACACAGCAAAGCAAATTTTCAGCTGATTTCCACTACACTCTCGAAAGCACCAAAAGAGGAGAAACACCACCAGAGATTACACAAACCAGACAATAGTTCAGACAGGAATGGAATATCTATTCAGCTTTCTTTATTTGACCTCACAACTTTGCTCTATGGTTTTTTCAGGCTTCTCAGGGAACTGCATGGGCTGTGGTGAGAAAGGTTTCCGCTACTTCACTGAGTTCTCCAACCACATCAACCTAAAGCTGACCACACAGCCTAAGAAGCAGAAGCACTTAAAATACCGCCTGCTCCGCAATGCCCAGGGTGTGCTGGTAAAAGGTCCAACCATCTGCTGGAAGGGAATAGGTAAACTATGCCCAGAGAGTAGCAGCCGACTAGCATCAGGAAGCAGAGCTGCACAATATGGACAAAGTACCACACAGGATATATTGCTAGTAATTGCAATTACAATATGCTTTTTAGTATGTTAAAACACGCTAATGAAACCTTGGTATGACATTAAGCAAAATTATTTAGTAGGATACGGGAATTGTGGTCCGAGGCTGCTGTCGGTTATAATTTTTTCGTGTATATTTGCCAATGCCAGTGCATTTAAAAATGTCGAAGTTGGACTTAATCTGCCTGGATCAGCATTACAGAGAATTATAACATTTATTTTTTTAGAGTTTAAATGAATTCAAATTAATTTAATGCAGACATTTTAGCCCACAAAACCCAGTCTGGATATATCTAATGCAAAAGTCCATAGACTACATGCAGTAAACAATAGAAAGTAAAGATGGAAATGAATATGATGTTACATTGGAAGGAGAAAGAAGAAGAAAACTCTAATTGTTGGGGTGTACAGTCTAACTCTCAATGGTATGAGTGTACAATATTGAACATGGTTTTATATGCTTATCTATGTGTAGATAGCCGTAGACAGACCATGCCTAATGTGTCTGGTGGTCAAGAGGAGCTTCCGCCTGGCTCTGGAGCCAGTGACCTGCTGCCTAATTCCAGACATGTGGGCTTAATCTCAGCCAGCTACACAGGTACAGTGTTCCATAGTGCAAGTTGACATTTTAGGTACAACTGTCAGACTAATGATTTTTTTTTTGGTTGAGATCAATATGGAATGACCTGTTTAACTTTTCCACAGATCTGAATGCTCATCTCCATTTATCCGAAATCTCCCCTCCCATGACCAATGGCAGCCATGTTCCAGCACCTCAGCAGCCCATGCCCCAACCAACCCTGGCAGCCCATGGCCCAGGAAGGCCTACAGTTATAGGTTACACTTCTCAACACCTTCCAAATACTGTATGTCCCAACCAGTATACTGATTGGCCAATAATATTAAGTTTCAAGTGTTTATCAGTATCAGCGTAAATCGCCACAAAAAAGCTCCACTATTTGGTTGTCTGCTGTAGTGAATTAATTTGCCGACAAAACCAATAAGAATTCTTGACAAACCAAACCACTAAGAATTTCAGAAATGTCCAGAATTGGCAGTAATTCATATATTTTAGGTGAATTTCGTTGACAAAAAAAGTTACATGGAAATGGCAGGTAAAATCATCAAAGTTTTAGATAAATCATTTCATTGGCTTTAGGATAAAGTCATAGGATCAGTCACTTGTTTCTGTTTTTGTATGACAGTCGCTACTAACCATGGAAGGACATGGTGGGTACTAGTAGGCTGACAAAAAAATTGAAACGTGCCTTTATCTTATTAAAGATAATGCTACATGATGTACTGATGCAAAAAGCATAAAATTAAACAAAACAGCAAGAAGTTGCCCAACATTGAAGAGTCCTCAGAGATCTTACATGTCGTGTAGAATTATTTATTCCCGTACATAGATCTGCTGGAAACACAGCATTGTCTTCAGCATTGTCTGAATCTTTTATTGCAACTTTTTTATTGCATTTATTTCAAGTGTTCTTTTAAGTTTAAATCAAACTTTGTATTATTGATATCAGTAACTGGAATTTTCAGCTATTTAAAATTGATATAGGTAATGTTCAATTTTTTCAGACTGGTCAGGCGCTGACCAGTCACTTTTGGCATAAATCAAAAACGAGCTAATGTGTGTTAAACTGGAGAAAAAAAAGAAGAAGAGAAAAACAGTTTATTGCCTTCATACAGGAGGGAGTGGTTTTGGGGCAAAACCCCCACACTGTCAGACTTCACACCTCCTTGAAAGAAAGCCCCCTCTTTAAATTGCTTTAGGAAGAGCTCCAGCTGTATTGTCTAGTCCCTTTCCTCCCCTGCTTTTGTATTGACTGTGTGTTATTATTCAACAGTTGGGGCAATAAAAAGTTTTCTCTTTTAGTGTGTCACTTCCATAAAGAACTGCTGTAAAAACAAAACAAAAATACTCTTTATGTCTTGTCGTTAGCATCCTTGTAAAGTGTGAGGTCTCCTTTACGACCCATGCAGTTTCTAGTAGGATTTCGTGTAGTTCTGTGGCGTAAGCACAACTCACAACAAACACATGCACCAACACACTGGTTTCAGATTAACAGCGTGGGTAATGTACAGCTGAGTGGCTGCTTCCTACCACACTGAGACTCACCTTTCTCCGATAGACATTAATTTTAAAACATCCTCAGTTAAAATACATTTTGGAGGCATCAGCAGTGATTGGCAGTTTGCATGTTATTTTAATAGAATTTCCAATTGTTGGCTGATGCAGACTCCATGTACCTGCAGAGTTACAGAGAAATGTAGCCTTTGCTTTTAGAGGCTTACAAATGCAGTAAAATTAGTAACATGCAGATATTTTAGTGCAGTGGCCCAGCTTCCCCAATAAATACAGTACATCTTTTTTAATATTGGTTTGAAATATCAGTTCAGTCTAAACACCCATCTAATGTTGATCTGCCAAAACCAATATGAATCTGATATCATTGTGCATCCCTAAAAATAGGTTACTGGTTTGATTGATAGTCACAACCCTAATGAAAAGCTCAAAATTATAAAGTTGTTTTATAATAACCTTTTCTTTAAGGTTCCATGGCTAACTCCGGACCACCCAAAAAGAGACACAAGGGCTGGTCTCCAGAATCATCAGCAACATCCGAAACTGTTAATAGACCTGCCACCTCCAGCACAGTTAACGACACGAAAGCAGGTACAAAAACTCTGCCCCATGCATTAATCTTATATTTTCAATTTCATATTTTCAGTCATATTTAAACAGTGGCTATAAAACACAGGTCAGCAAAATAATAAAACATACACTTGCTTCAGATCTCTAGTAGACTCCAAAAGAAAATAAACACTGTACGTGTGAATGTTATTAAAAAACTGACAAAGATATGGACTAAATATGGGCTTGTACTACTAGTCATAGTGTTCATGATATTAAAGCCAGTGATTCTTGAATACTCTAGGTTGCATTACAGTCAGAATTATCCCCCCTTCTGTAAAAAAAGTGTAGTGTGTCCATTGTCGTATGTGAACCTCACATTCATTTCTGGCTTGGGCCACGCCTATTTTTTGGTCTGTAGTTTAAAAGAAGGTATAGAAAAAAGTTTAGACTGCTGAATGTAGGCTATTGATATCCAGTTCTGAATGACTGTGCTTGTGTTTTGCACATGCAGCAGATAGTGGGTCTTCAGGATGTGTGTCTCAGGGATCCTCACCTCCCTTGCCCCCAGGAGAGTCCATCACAGTGCCTGATAATCTGCTCCAGATCTGTGGACTACGACCAGTTATTTTTAAAGGTAAGGTGCATTCCTCAACCTGCAGATATACAGAGAGCATGCACAATCAAATATGAATTCATGCATGTACTTTAATGAATAGGTTTGCAAAAAATTGAATTGACACATTTTTACATTTTCCTCAAATGTAGTTAGCACTGACTGTAGTACAGACTGCTATCTATACAAATGGATAAAAGTACAGACACCATTCAGAAGTTAAAACTACCACTGTATTAAGCTATGCACCATTTTATAGATCAGTCATAGAACAGCATATCATACAGTGTCAGAAACAAGTCTGTTGAAGATTTTTACTTAACAGTTTGACACAGGTTCAGGCAAGTTTGTTATGATTCAGGTAGTATGCAGACAGAAATAATTTTCCATGGGATTGTGGGGCTAATGCAGTTACTTCTCAACTAAATTACATTAGGATGTCATGAAAATTTGTTTTTTCATCGAACAATTGC
This sequence comes from Bryconaethiops microstoma, assembly GCA_037577275.1. Classification (NCBI taxonomy): domain Eukaryota; kingdom Metazoa; phylum Chordata; class Actinopteri; order Characiformes; family Alestidae; genus Bryconaethiops; species Bryconaethiops microstoma. The sequence goes on along the minus strand of JBBJLS010000082.1, from coordinate 23,751,155 downwards.
TTTAAAGTGTAAGGCAAAATTGACAGTAATTTGTAGTTTTACACACAGTAGTAAGTGAGTCAAAAAGGTGAGGGCTGATCCTAAACAACACATGGTATGTGTGTGCTTGTGTGTGCCTACAGGGCATGGGGCTCTTCCACGACTATGTGGGAACACAAGTGACGTGCTAGTAAACGGGCATCTGCAGGCGTGTTACCGCAGCTCCCAGACCCTCCCACACATCTATGAGCAGTACGGAGCCTCGTCTGTCCAGCCCCTATCCACAGAGATGCAGGTCCTGCTGACAGTCTACTACCTGGTGCAGCTGGGTGAGAGAGAAATCTGCAACCACAGAGTTTATATATGTATAGCTGTCTGGTGTCCAGCCAACTGAGCTGCAAATACATAATATGCAGTCTGGGAATCTGCGTAGGAGGAGCTTTTAATTCACATTACTTAATCTTTAAAATAGAATTACTTCAAAATATAATTGCATCCATTACTACGTAGTTTCTTAATTTACATTTACATTTACCTTTTCATGATGCACACTGTCACTCATTGCATTATTTCAATATCCCAATGTTTCAGTGCATTGTTACTCCTCTAGTCAAAAATGTAAAATGATGCTTATCCAGAATAAGACTGGATACAAAATAACTTGGCCTTAAATTAAATATTCTACGTAATTAAATATGTGTTAATGATGGAAAGTTCAACAAATTCATACATAATTATACCGTTCTTTCATCACCAGCGATATCAGCCACGTGTAAGTGTTAAAACAACTGTACTTCTAGTTCATTTGTTACAATGTTTAGTTTTGGTACATAGTTAAAAATATATTACTGGCATCAGTAAGTAATAATCCTTGTTTGTATGTGCATGTGTGTGAGCTTAGCCCCCGATCAGATTCCCCTGATGGAAGACCTGGAACAGATCCTCATGCGTTCCTGGCGTGACTCACACCTGACAGAGATCCGTCAGTACCAGCAAAGCCACCCACAGTTCCCCACTCCTCTGCCAGGCTTGGCTCAACCCCTTTCTCCCACCCAGCTTCCCTGGCTGGCCAAGCTGGCCACCAGCTCTTGCGGAGAGAGCGTCCTGGTAGTGGACACAGCACCCTCTGTGGCTGAGGCACTAGACAACACCTTCCAAAAGCTAACAGAAGGCAAGCTGAGTCAGACCCATTATGTAGTGATCATCTGCATAGGCAGGAGCCAAGAGACAGAGTCCTGTATAGTGGTAACAGGTAAGAGGCTTGTTTGAATTTCAGATGTTCTGAGAGTTAAATTACCTAGAAAATTGGATTTGTGGAACTTAATTAATTGCTTTCTTTTTATTGATAATAGTAGTTTTGTTATTAGTGATAATATACTAGGGAGAATAAATCCTTTTTTCCATATAATATTGCCCTTTGTAATACTGATATCACAAAAGGCTACAGTATACAAATAAGCTCTCTCAAATAAACAGTTTTTTTATTGTTTGCTTCAAGAACCCTGACCAAGCTCAGATCGTTCTAAATGGTGTTTTTGTGAGTCTTTGAGCAAATTCAGGCATCCAACAAGAATAAATAAATAGAGTAATGTAAGCCAATCGCTAACCATTTTCCATCAACCATTCAGCAAAGGATTTTTAAGCATTTAAGTCATTTTGTAGTCACAGCGTGCAGCCGTGTAAGTGTAGTATCAAATATTGATGCTGGTCTTTCATTTATCTGTTGTATAATTGCAGGCTGGCTCTTACCACATCCATCGGTTGCATAGTCTAGCCAGCGGAAACATTGTACCTATTTTGTATAGAAGTAATTTCATTATATCATTTCAGTTTAATTTACTTTAAACTCTTTGAGAATTTCAAACAGTTTTAAAATATTGAAAATCTTGAATATGTATGTCTTTCATGATGAGCTGTTGGACAGGGATGACAACAGACTTGCAGGAAAGACACAAACTAGTCTTTATTCAGAAAAGATAGAAGGCAATGTAATGTCAGCACTGGCTCCATGATACAACTTCCACAAATCTGTAATTATGCTGCATTCAAAACAATTTGAAAAAAAGAAACTAAAATACAGATGCTGTCATACATCTTAAGATAAGATGCTGCAAAATAAAATATTTTAGCCAATAATAAGAAGTCTGCAGGTTCCTGGGGTGACTGTATACCACTACTGCCTGAAATGTATATTCTTGTATCTTAAGCAGAAATGTTTTCTTGAGTAGCTGAAATCCCACTCTCTGTTCATGACTGATTATTAAAGAAAATTCAAAACAAATTATTTGTTTAATATAAATATAATTTCTTCAAGTTAGATTTGCTGTAATTATGCATTATTCACATGCTTTTTCAAGTTATTTGTCTTAAGATTTTTTCGATTTTTGTTTGGTAAAGAAGACAAAGAACTGTGCATTATTATTTATAAGTACATTATTCATCTATTTATCTATTAGGGAAGCACCAGTCACGATCGCTTGCAGAGAGCATGCTCCCCCCCAGCGACTGCATGAGAGAGATTTGTCAGGAGCTTTCCGCTGGGATGACTGCAGAACTAGAGGCCTACTTTAGCTCCCTAGGTCCAGGTAAGTCAGTTTTGTGTAGGCATGACTGAGAGCCAGTTCCCAGCAAGCAAATCTTAAGATGAATGAGAGTCCATAGTGTCAGAAAACAGTGCATTCATATATGCTTGAAATTTCAGTTTCGGCTTTAGCTTATCGTTTTGAGTCTTTTTTTTTTTTTTTTTTTTTTTACAATTGCAATGGAACATGCCAATGTTTTTGAAGGGCAAAACATTAGTTGGTTATTTATTCAAGGTTTTAAAATAACAGCCTTAATGGCTCTCTAGATATTTTGTCATAATGAAATTTCAAAACAACTATGTTCATTTGAGCACTAAAAGCTTTTATTGATCCATTTACACCTGTAACTATGTTAAATATGTTCTGTTCACTCCATGCCCATTGGTGAACAATGGGACCAAACAGATGAATCACACTGCTGTGATTGGCCACTTTCCAGTGACCAATGCATCACTGATTCACCGAAATGCTCAGTCAATTAGAGCAACTTTTGGTGGTGTGGAAATGCAATTTTTCCATCGTGGAAATGTCCGGCGTGTTTATTTTAAAGCTAGTTTTGCAGTCAGTGACTGGTTTGTAAGCATTGTTTAGTGTGAGTCATAAAATGATTGTCTCAATAAACTTTCCAAATGTGTTTCAGCTATGCCGTGTTCCTCGCCAGTTCTTTCATCCACTGCTCACTGGAACTGTTTTGGATTTTATAAAACGGTATTTCTGATGGATCGTTATAATCTAATATCATATTAGGAATGTTTAACATCTAATACTAAATAGAACTTACAGCCATTTCAATAGTACATAGTTGAAACTGTGCTAAAATTACACGTAGGTATCCAATGTACTAAAATAAATGCAAATAATGAAGCTACATAATGCTTCATTCAGAAGGGCTGATGTTACACATGCTCTTTGCACTGTGAGTCTTTTGGTGTCTCATCAGTTTTAATCACTAGACAACTTAATAGAGCCAAGTTAGTGCTGAGGACTAATTCTAGACTCTCTGCCCTCTGAACTGATCCATAATCACTTTTGCCCCCTTAAATGTGATCTCTGCTCAGAGAGTTGACCAGCATGAGTGGTTGAAGGCATTGAAAGTGTAAGTGGAGTCAGTGATATATGACCAAAGGGTGGACCCCATTAAACCGTAGGGCACATGTGCGTCAATCTGCCTTTGATGGCTTAATAACTGTGCTCAGTTTGGAGAGATTGGACTTAAACTGGGCCATTATAGTCACGCCTGAACACACTACAGCACAGCACACAGTGTGAACAGTGTGAAACACTTTCTCTGTATTTAACCCAGGGAACCTCACAAACCCACGACCTTCTCATCGCAGGGGCAACTCCCTAACCACCAAACCACAAGACCACCAGATGCCCTGGAGATGGTACCAATCTGTGTTGTATTTCCACAGAAAAAGGAAAGTATAAATCCGATCCAGTCCTGTAGCACACACTTGGTGTTATGTCTTGCTTTTAACTGTGTATTTCTTCTTAAGGGGTGGTGGACTGTATATATAGATCTCTAATGAGGGTACATGCTTGGATTACACTCCCAGGCTGATTGAAGACACAGCTGCCAGGTTGTCAATGTTGTACTGCCCCCTAGTGTAGAGTAATATACTTTTTCAACAGCTCCCTTTTTTCCAAACTGGCTTAATGACTCCTGTGGATGTTTTGGGTTTATCAGGATGAAAATTTGCTGATGCATGATTACTGCCATACCACCATGCACAGTGAGCCCCGCCCCCCGAAAAAATACACATCATCATAAACAGAGCAGCATTAGGTACATTTTCTTCTTGTAAAAGTTAAATCTCTACAACACGCCGGCAATCTGCCGTCCCCAGCAACACAATCTGCAGCTAATAAATCATTCAGAGGATTCTGGCTGCCACCGTTCTATGTCATATTCTTCCTTTAAATCTCGTACAGCAAACCGAACCCCTGGCTCACATTCATCTCCATCAGTTCTGCGTTTCCACGCGTCGTCCTGCACAATTTACCTGAAGCACTGCTGTCCAAACACATACATCTATATTATTTGATTCTGTCATCTCTTATAAATAAAGATAAAGGATCCAGTCAGAGCCTCTTTCTTAGGTGTATTAGTCCATCACTGTGCTCTGCTTGAGTGGTATCTACAATACAGATAAACACACGACTGAGATGAAAGAACAAGAACGATACACTTTATTGTGTTTTTTTTTTTTTTAAGGGCAATGCAAGATACAATGTCACCATGAACAAGATACAAAAAAAAGATAAAAACACAGAACGAAACAAAAGAAAATACGTAAAAGAAATACATAAAAATTTAATTTATCTGTTTTTTTGCGGGTTTTTTTGTTTGCTTGTTTTTTTTGGAGAGAAGTTTTGTGCTCCAGGACTCTGCATAGGATGGTTCGGATGCAAAGCATTTTCACAAATTTCCAAACAAAAATGGTAAGGTCTTCTTCGAAAGCTGTACTACCTTTATGTATACCTTGAAAAATGGAAGTTGGCAAAGCAAGCATTTGGGATCACGAAGAAATGAAACGTGACTTGCATTTGAGTGGCAGAGTAAAAAAGAGCTTTAGCACCACTGTCATTCTGACGGCTGCATTTTTCAAAAGGTTCTGGATTTCCAACGTAAGTTCATTTAGGCCTACAACCTCCCCGGAGACCCTCAAATACTGTATTGGCGGTCTAAATAAAAGCCTGCGACTATCTAAAGGAAAGAGCCCCCCCGTATTCTCATTCACTTCTCCTAGACATGTTTGAGCCCTCTTTGAAATCAGGCTGAGACGAAGTTCTTTCTTCTGAAATTTGGTGTGTGCAAAAGCAGACCTCATATACACCAAATGGACAAAAGTATTGGGACACCTGACCATTACAACAACAGGAACTTTAAAAACATTGAATTCAAATACATAAACTTTAATATGGAGTTGGTCCCCCTTTGCAGCTATAACAGCTTTCGCTCTCCTTGGAAGGCTTTCCACAAGATTTAGGAGTTTCTGTGGGAATTTGTGTCCATTCGTTCTGTAGAGCATTTATGAGGTCAGACACTGATGTTGGATGAGAAGGCTTGGCTCTCAATTTCTGTTCCAGTTCATCCCAAAGATTTTAGATGGTGGTTGAGATCAGGGCTCTGTGTGGGCCAGTCAAGTTCTTCCATTATAGACCTTGCTTTGTGCACTGGGGGCACAGTCATGCTAGAATAGAAAAGGTTCTTGCCCAAATTGTGTCCCAAAATGTCTTGGTATGCAAACCCTAAACAACAAGTGTGTCCCAATATATTTGTCCATATATTGTACCTTCCTCTCTTGAATTTCTTTCAATTAAATACCTGTTAATCTACTCTTTACTCCTAGAATGGGCTTGGGAGAAAGCATTTAGAAATGACAGCGAGATCTGCATTACTTCTCCTGAGACAAAAAAGCCTTTAGACATTTCTCCATATCGGGCAGGCCCAGTACGCCCAAGCGGCTGCTCGGTAAAAGTGGTGTTTTGACATTTGTGAAAGAAGAAGGTATAATAGAGCCCCCCCCCCACTTTGCAAAAGGCTAGTTGACAAGGACACAAGCGAGGGAGGTGACCGTTGGAGAAGCTGATTAGCGAATCCAGCTCTGAATGGCGTGTTTATAGCTGACATGGAGGCACTCAATGCAACACCCCGGCAGTCGGCGGCTTTTCAGGAGAGCCGTTGTGCTGCGGCGGCTGTTAATTAACACGACAAACTCAGTAATTAGTACAGAAAGTCAAGCAGCGACAGAACTGGCAAACAGCGAGACATTAGTGAGGCCCAGCATGTTCGTGAAGGAGAGCAGAAAAATCACAGCAGCAGCCCGCCAGCACCCTGCAGCTTTCACATCCAGTTCCATCACATCTTCCCACCTCATCCCTAAATAAAACCAAAAGTGAACTAAAAACCTACCAGAATTCCTCAAAAACACTTCATGCATCTCAACAGACCACACATACGGCTAGCTTTCTCTACTTCACCTCTTCACCAAAGACTCAAGTCAGGTCAGCTCTTTATACGTACGGACCCAGCAGTCCTGCTAACAAAGCTGAGGGCATGATTTGGATTTAGACTAACATCTTTGGTTACCATAACATAACATGTAGCTTGTGTTGTATCAGTATAACAGCTAAGTAGCCGGGAGTCTTATTTTTCAGCTGTCCCGACAAAGTTTGGGATCTCTAAACACATTTTTTTTAATGACACGATAAAAGCTGCTTCTACCTGGATTAGCATTACAGAAACATATACCATGTATTTAACTAAAGAACTTAGTAAAATGAACATTTTGGCCCAGAAGCCAAGAATCGCCTAAAAAGTTCGGCCCAAATATGATCAAATACTGGTTTGAAATATTGGTCAAAATTAAACATCTGTCCGATCTTGATATAAAGCAAATACATGAAGTATCCTCCGCCACTTTTAATAATAGTTACTAATTTAGTTAGCTACTTTAACTTAGTTGATCACTTTAGCCAAAAACAGACAATCCTAACCAAACCTAAAACCGCGGCATGCCCTGAACCTGCAGGTCTACAACTGCTGCTGGTCTGCAAACGGACAGTGTGAAAACGGTCTTGGCCATATTTTTCAGCAGTCTGTCCACAGGACTCCACCCGATAGATTTTTTGCATTAAGCCATCATTTAAATTCAGGATAGAAACCCCTGAAGAGCTGTAATCAATTGACTGGTTTTGCTAATGTGATTTCACAGTGGCATGCCATGCCTGCAGTGCACCAAACTTCTCCGTCTTAATGAAGGTAGCGGAGCGGAATAACAAAAGTCCCACAGTGCCAGACATTATGATCTACCAAAGCAGGAGCAATAAGCGGTTTGTTTTCAGAAACGCTACAGCCCGAGGCAGAGCTTTACATGGAGCTTCAGCTGAAGGCACAGACGAGCTGTCGTCAAGTTTGCACCTTTTTTCTCCGGCTACAACCGATTCACTCTCAGACCTTGAGCTGAGCACCACTTATCAAAGAGGCCTGGCTTTCCGCTCCTCTCCTGCAGTTTTTTTCCTTTGGCACTTGTCAAACTCTGCCGTCTTCAGGACTGCAATCGCTTTTGAACAAGTCCATTATAGCTGTCCAGTCTGATCTAGTGTTACCTGACCGAGTCCCAACACACTCCGCGCATGACTGACACACACCCCGACCATCGACTTTCTCTCGCCATCTTCTTACGATCCCATCTCTACACACACTCAAGCAGCCACACACACACACACATTCACGCACTCGAACAAACCCTGCCTTGATTCCTTGACAATCTGTTCTACTCCTTCCAAAACTGGTGTTGTAAAAAAAGTGTTTTTACAAAAGTATTAGTGCTGACTGTGATCACAGGCAAGGAATCTGATCTTAATCCAATGCAACATCTTGCCTAAGGCACAGAATGGACAAAGGAAGAAGAAAACACTCAGCTTGTAAGAGCGGCTAGCGAGCTGGAATTTCTGTCTCAGGTATTTGAGAAACATGCCAGATGAAAACGCCAGAATTAGAAGCCATCCACTGTTGGATTTGGGGAAAGAAAAAAAAACAAAAAAAACCAGAGGTCAGCAGTAAGAAGTAGAGAGAGGGAAAAAAAGAGAAAAGTATAGCCTTAAACTATTCTAGGCTTCTGCTCGAGATTATTGGGCTTATGGTCAGCCATGCCTCAAAGACAGTCAATTTGTTCCAATGAAGAATGACAGAGGAAAGGAGCACATGAGCAACTGAGAGAGAGAGACAGAGAGAGAGAATCTATGAGACAAGTGATCGCAGACAGCAGTGTTGCATCAGTTCTGTTTCACTTAGCTGACTTTTCAAACAGGGAAAGCTCAGAGTAACCATGAGTGGCTTCCCTTGCGAGAGCAAGAACATCTGAAAGACAGAAACTCTTCTCATTGAAAATTCTCTTCACTTTAAAACAAAATATTAAAAAAAGATGTTAAGGTGAAAGAGTGGGATTCCCTACTTCTCCATAGCCTGCATTAAGTTTCTCTCACTAAAACAAACTGATGTAGGACTTTTCGAGGGCATCCAAGAGAAGGTCTAGTGCGTTTCGAGGCCAAAACAAGTCATCGCCGTAACCTTACCACTGGCATGACCATTTCATGACAAATGTAGTAACAGAAACTGCCGTTTCCTCCTCTTAGATTTTATGACCGCGACAATATGCTTTTGTGATTTGACTTAGCAATAAACATTGAAAACGGTTCCCCTGGTTTACAAACAGATGCAGAGAAGCGAGTCTAAAGGCCTGGTTCAATTCTAAAGGCTAAGCTGCTAAATGCAAGCTGCAGACACTTCTGAAAATGTAAATGGGGGGGTATTAGACAGCCATAAGGAGTGAAATATCCGACCTTTGGCAGTGTGCAGGAGGAGAAGTCCAATGCTTCACTTAGTTTTTATCCCACCGGCACAGAATAAAAGAAAACATTGTGATGGCCTTATGACAGAATGTCAGAGTGCTTCAGACATGGTCAGAGTCGACTTCTGCCATGGTGATCAGCCAACACAGCAACGGCATCCCAGCGGTTTAGAGTCCTGGGTGGAAAGTTACAGATTGGTTGGCATTGCACGTGTGCAAGTGCATTCGTGATGATGTTAAGGACCCTGTGTCCATATATTGTGGGATCACGACTTAAATATGATGACAAACCCAAATATCTGCTCGAAACATGAAAAAAACCCAAAAAAAACCATGACAATTTGAATTGATTTGACACGATAATATCTTGACATTAAAAAGAAAGGGTCAATAAAAAAAAAAAAACCTTGACCCTTACGACTTTGCAGTTCCTTTATATTTGGTGAGATCCCTATTATTCTATTGCACATTTCCTCACAAAATCTGCGTCATGTCGATGTAACCCTTCTTCCATCAATCCACAACACAGGGAGCTGGCTGGAGGAAGGGTTACAAGAACACAAACTGGGATAAAGGAAATTAACACATTGCAATATACTTTTGCTTTTGAAAAAAACATTAAAAACAATACAACAAAAAAAAACAAACCCAGAAAATAAAATCTCGATGATACACAAGTACATAACATGGAAAAAAAAGGCCTAGCGCAATGTAATATTTCCCTTGTAAATTGCAGATGCAAAACAAAATGAAGCTTTAAAACGTAAATGGAAGTTACTTGACAAAAGCAATATCCACTGAAAGCGTTGGAGTGAGTCGACACATTTCTATAATGCCTTCGTCGAAGGGCAGGGAACGGGCAGAGGACTAGTATTCTTTATGTTTTCAAAATTCACTTTCCAATTTATAAGCCTCCTAACAAGACTGCCAGCCCATTATGGCATTTGGTGTAGAATTATTGCTGTGATGGCCAAAATCATCAACATTACCAATGAGGAAAACTACAATTACAAATCACATGTATCCCTAAGTAAGTAAATGTTGGTCATGTCATTTTTTTTTCACCCACAGGTTCATCCATCCAACTTAGTTTTAAGTTTAATGAAATTTGTCAGTGACATTTCTTTATCCCAATTATAATTTTGATTGTCTGGCAACCCAGATGGAGGGAGGGAGTAGCAAAGAAACAAACAAAAAAAATTACATAATCTGGCATTACAGAAGGCTCAATAATGAGAGAGGAAGTGTCCATAGTTGCTAAAGGTGCAGCAATCAGCCTGGGTGGGGAAAAAAATACTTTAGAGAAAAGAGAAAAATGGTAAGATAAAGGTCAATTCTAGTTTAGCTGCATTGTGTTCAAAAACACTCAGTTAATAACCAGTTTTAAGTTGTCTCCAATGAAAATGAGAAACAGTCTGTTGGAACCAGGTCAGTGGCAGTATATATATATATATATATATATATATATAAAATAAAGGCAGAATATAGCAGTAGCCAATCTGTGCCACTAGAGGGCGCAACTGAGAGGGTGCTTCTGACAGAGCTTTCAGTGCAGATATCACTGCACGGGCAAGCACTGAGCAAAACATGAGTAAAGGTAATGAATACTTAACAAAATTAAATAACTATAAATACAAAAAAAAAAAAAAAATCCCAACAATTTCTGTTCAATAAATAATGTGCTGATGAAGTACACTGCATCTTTAAATCGATGCATTTTTGCTTTGGGAGAAAACACGAATGCATCGACTCACAACAAATGAACCACTCCGTTCATCATTACTGTCCATGTGCGATCACACAACAAGAATAGAAACAAACAAACAAATATCTACTACGGCATAATAGAATATAACTGCAATCTAGCAGGTACTTAAATTTGTTTAATACTATAATACTGTCCAGCAGAAAAAATAAAACAAACAAACAAAAAAAAACACAATTAGTGCTTAACCCGACTAAGAGTTCACACTGCACTGTTCATTAGAAAAATATTTCAGCAGTCTTGAACATCAGCCTTTCGACATGGATCAGAACCATGTTTTTTCTTTTCCTCTCTTTATGTATTATTTTGAGTTAAATTGGGGCTGTCAAAGGGGGTAGAGAGAAACTGTGACAAAATAATCCAATTTATTCATTATTTCTCCAGATAACTGCTCACTGTAGTATAACTGTGTACTACAAATGCCGATTCTATGTTACTTTTTTAACCCGATTAAACTAGAAATGCTAAAATTAACCTTACGTTCAACTGCCTACTGTTCAACTTCAACTTTGAATCCAATACTGCCCAGCAATATCGTAATATGTTGAAATTAACGTTGCATATCAATGTGCTTTTTTTTTTTTTTGGGTAGGAAAAAAAAAAAAAAATCAAGTGCTTCCAGATATAGGTTATTAAATATCTATTTTGCTCAGTTCTGAAACCTCGTTTGGGTTTGTTGAATACACCATATTTCTTTGTACCCACAAAATAAATACTAGACTAAAACAAAACAAACTAGCAAACGTATTGGCATTCTGCTTTGGTTTGATCACATTTTGGGCTAAATGCTATGTAATTAATTCCCTGGGATTGACTGGCGAATATTATGCCACAATTTTCCAGTACTGAATTTCCAAAAAATCACTGCAAGAGCAGTAAATATAGCACACCTAGAGCAGCAATAAATACACAGTCCTGTTCTCTGCAACTTTTGTATTTCCGATATTGACAGAAGAAAAACAGGACTATTTGCACTTTGTAAACTAAACCTTGCTAGGGCGTGACACCCAGATATCAGGTGGGTAAAAAGCATTAAAATGCAAAAAACTGTGATATAATATCCATTTCTCTGTCAAATGTGAGTTACACATAATTGCACCACATCATATCCATTAATCAATCAAGTGATCCTTTATTCATGCTGGTTGGGCTTTGTTGAGGGGTGGGGGGGGCAAAAGAAAGTGGAGAGCATAAAAAGTAAAGCCAATTATGAAACCCTCTCTGAGACATTTCAGAATGAACAAGAGATCGCACGACAGAAAGCATCTCAGTGAGGGACTTATTTGTCCAGGCCGTTAAAGAGTTGCATGGATGTCACAAGAAAGCAGAAATACATCTCTAAGGAAGACATTAAAATGCACAAGATACAAAACAACAAAAAAAAAGAACTAAACTTAAAAAAAAACAAACAAACATGAGAATCAAATGTACGCTCTGAATCTATAACTGCACTCAATGGTAAACACCATTTGTTATTTGCGTCTCCGATGTCTTACATTCTTTTGTTTCTGAGTGCTTAAAGGTTTCATTCATTTTCTGTGTTAAAGCTCATTTACTCCAATGCTGAAAATATCTCTTTCTCTCTCTCTCTCTCTCTCTCTCTCTCTCTCTCTCTCTCTCTCTCTCTCTCTGTAACGTTGTAGCAAAATAATTTTGGTGACTTTTGCGCTCATAGGCCTATGGCACTGAGTTGAATTTTGGTACTGATACTGATCACTGGTGTTCAAATGATTCCTATTAACATTCAGTCAGCGATGGACAAAGGCACCCATTCGGCATAAAATTTCGGGCTGGAATTCCTATCAGCGTTTGCCCGGATCTTTCTGTTATTCATGTAAAACCCTTTCTGAAAGGCTCGAGTATGTTCTTCTTGTTTCAAACTGGAATCATACTTAAGACACTGGGATGGCCAACCCCTGATTTTGCCCAATGACTTCTTCTGAATTCTTATAAGCGTTCTCCACACCCGCGACATGGATCGTCTTTAGAGTCTTGGGTACTTTTTAGTAAACCAGCACTAAAGTGTCTCATTTTTCATATTGGTACAAAAAAGTCCTCTTCATAGAATTTGATAACAAAGGAACATAAAAGGAAATCTTTAAGTGACATTCATTGCGGGGCATGAGGCGCTATTTCTTCCTTTCCAGATAGTTGGATGGTACCCAGCCTTTGCGTCCTTGTAGGCCATCTAGAACCTGGCAGTACCACCAACCATTAGGGTTCTTTTCTAGAACCTCCAGACTGGTGCCTTCGGGGAAGCCCATTGTTTCCTCATCTCCACGATAATCGGCAATCGAAACGTAGATTTCACGCAGGTTGTTGTGAATAAGATGCGACTTCTCGATGGGTTTGGGCTTTACCGTAGACACGGGAATTCCATTTCTCTGGGCAATCAAGGGGCTAGAACTTCCGGCTGGTGCGGCTGTGGTGGTTCCAGACCTCAAGCGCACATCAGTGACCGGCTGTGGCCGCACGGCAGTGAAGGAGGAGTTTCGGCGCACGCCACCACTGGACCTCATGTGATCGCTGGCACCTAGCGATTCATTACGCCTTAAGGAACCTGTGTACACATTAGTATCCTTTACCGGCTGTGGGGGGGACACAAAAACAGACTGCGGTCGCACTGCTGCCTGACGAATGCCATTCCGCATTCGCACACCTGAACCATTAAGCTGAGCAGACAGTTTACCAAAGCCCCCAGGTGGCTTAGAGGGTATGGGTGGGCTGGCATTATTTACTCTCCGTACATTTTGCTGGTTCAGGTTGTTGAGGGCCTGCACACGCTGCTCATTCTTCTCCAGACTGTTAGATTTGCTGGTATTGTTAAGCTCTGCCAGAGGTCCATCAAGGGGATCTGGGACACCTACATCAGACGGTTGCCTAACAGGTTCCAGGTAAAATGTAGGTGCCCAACCCTCCTCTGCACCCCATCGGACATACCACCATCCACTCTCCTGCTTCTCTAGTACCTCTACCTCTACACCGGCTGGGAAGCTGATCTCAGAGTCCTGTGCCCGCTCATAGGAATCTGTGGTACGGTACAAGGAAGCTTCATAATCAGAGTCCCCCCGGCTGCCCTTAGAGTAGATGCTGGAAAGGTCTGAATTGCTTCGAGATGAGACCGAGTCCTCTGACGACACCACTGAGGCTGTCTCTGAGTCTTCTCCACTGCGTGCCGCACGGACTACCGCATGCCGAATTGCACCTGTCGGACGCAACTGGCGTCGCAAGCTACTGATGTCCATTCTCTCTGGGCTCTGTGGTTCAGACTTACTCAGAAGAGGCTTGGGTCGGACCACTGGCTTAGGCCGTGTGGAGGGACTCTGACCGATTCGGATTTCCACATCCTTACGCATGACTGGCTCTCTTTTGGGATTGCGGCCAGATTCATCCGAAGATAACCGAGGGCTGGTCTTCTCAGGACGATTCAGTGAGTGACTCCTGTACAAATCTGGAGGATTCCTGAGAGACTTCCCATCCCCAGGTGAAGAGGAGGACCCTAGTGGTTTGCGGCCCAATGTGCGGCTCCTTAGGGGTTCTAAATCACCACAACTGGATTCTCTAGTACAGGCAAAGTCGTCGGATGAGAATCTAAAGCCATCATTCTCATAAATGGCCTCTTCCTTGGGGGCATTTTCTAGGGTATCTTCATTCCTGAAAGGGGAGCTCTTCACAAGCAAAAGAGGTGAGGCTTTGCCTGTGGCTTGAGCAATTCTTTCAGCAGCAGCCTTGCTGCTTTTGATCTGCACAGGACGAGGTTCCTTTTTTATGCTTGTGTCCTTTTTCATACTTGTGTCCTTTTTTATGCTTGTGTCCTTTTTTATGCTTGTGTCTACCTCAAAGTCACAGCCAATGGCAGGAATGTCATACTCTGGCTCCTCATAAACAGGCCGGCTGGGGGATTCTGGGGCTTTGGAGGTACAACCACTTGAGGAGAATGTGTCCTCAGAGTCTTGCCTTTTGACAGGTGGTGCTGGGGGTGGAACTTTTGGCCGGGTTAGTGTGCTAGTTCTCCTGCAGAGATTGGGCTTTTTGCGCTTGTCAATATAGGAACAAGGTGCCCAACCCTCCATGTCCCCAATTTGGACGTACCACCAGCCGCCAGAGTTCTTCTCTATCACCTGCAGGTCACATCACAAATGACTGTATAATAAAACAGCATCTATACCAATCATGCAGCTTAAGAACATAGCCTTCAAAATACTTCAAATTAAACTGTACAATAAATTATTTCAGATGATTCAGCAAAAAATATTTTTTTGAAAAAATTGTGTCTAAGACTTGAATCCAAGTAAAAATGCTACTCCTAATACGGCTCCTCTACACGGAGCCGTTAACCTTGTGTGCCACACTGGGGACCTATTACAGTGATTATCCCACATTTTCTGCATAAATGGTTCTTACATCAGCCTTTTGTCCTCCACGGAAACTGATGCCATCTGAGATGCAGGACTGAAATTCTGCAATGGTGTAGTACTCCGCTTCCACAGTAGGGGGCTCTGGAGGCTTTGGCAACTGGAATCATGAAGATTCAAGAAAACAATGGAAATTACAAATAATGACAACAATAAATATAGCTGTCATTTTTAAAAAAAATATTTTTATAACTTACCAGATTTGTCTCTCTTCGAGGGGGAGGTTTCTGTCTGAGGTTTGGAGAGCCTGCAAATGGAGAAAAAAAATCTTCATCAAATGTCAGATTCTAGACACAACAAAGATGCAATTAGTAAACACTGCACACTCTGTTTGTGATTATTAAGCAAGCGCCACCTTTACAATGACATTTAAATGACATGAACAAAAGCAGATGCAGTGGGCATGAACGATAGATAACAATAATCGCAAGGCCTAGCGATTACATTCTCACAGACAAACCATGGTCTGAAAAAAAAACACACATTATTTCACAAATGTTTAGTTGTCAGTCAAATACCCACAGAAAGAATTGCTTACCTACTGCTTCAAAGCCTATTTAAAAGACCACAAAACCATATTTATATACTTTTCGCTTAATTCAAATGGATCATCTGCAGCAAGTGTGCAAATCACCATTCAAATATCAAACTATAAACAGTCAACGAACAAAGTTGTTGAAGCTCATGACATATAAAGTAACGTAAGATAAGATAACTCTTTATTAGTCCCACGAGAGGGAACTTTACATTGTTACAGCAGAAAAGGGACAGTACAAGAGATGACAGTAGAAGCAGCAAAACAATAAAATAAACACTATACAATATAACAGTATAACATAAAAACTGGGTATTTTCAGATGCCTAGTAGCAGCAGACATTGAACGATACACAGTAATATTACACCTTACACCATGAAAGAACCATTGTGCTTATCATGAGTTTTGATGTAGATCTTAAAAAAATTATGCATATTGGCACTTGCAAAGCATTAAACTTTTGTCTGTTCTTACCGATTTCAACACGGTGTGGAGCCACTCTTGCTATAGCGGGCGACCCTGGCTCTGCCTTTGGCTTGCTCTCCTGTAGGATGGTGCTAGCTCCACAGCCTGAGCCTGCTGCTGCAGCAGTGCTGGCTGTCATGGCCTGCCCTGCTTCAGCAGTACATGGCATAGGGAGGCTGATCTCACTCTTAGAGATGTGACGCTCCGGCGAGGTTTGCTCTCCATCTGTCTGCACGTCCTTCTCGCTGACAGCTTTCTTGTTCAGCAGGTTGCTGATCTCCATGATGTTGCCAATGATCTCCACCGGGCCAGTCAGGGTCTTCTTCCTTGGGGACAGGTCGTCTTTCAGCTTCTTCAGGTATGAGGCCGGGGCCCAGCCCTCCTTCCCCAGGTACCTGTAAGGCACAGGACAGATGTTACGTTTGTGTTATGAGGTGAAAACTTACTTTACTTTATGTGCTTAATTTTGCAGGAAGAATGCACTGATCCACAACAGTATTGTACAACGGAAATGTGCCAGGATTAGCCAAATGAGAAATTTACATGCGCTGTCCATACATGGACTGATGTTTAGAAATATATATAATTCTCACATGAGCAAAACAAGTGAAGGCAGTTGCTAGGTTACAGAGCACATAGAATAAATCCTTAATATGCACCAAAGTAAACTCACACAATGCATATTGCACAGACCTCCTTTGTGTTTGTATGCTTAATATGTAATATAATGGAATGTTTTTGTTTTAATGTGATGGGTGGAAGGAAAAAAGCCTTTTTCCTAGGACTCCATAAGGACTGACACAGCTTTAGGGGCAGTTAGTAGCCTGGTGGTTAGAGAGTTGCCCCTGTGATCAGAAGGTCATGGGTTCAAATCCCAAAACTGCCAATAGCACCACTGAGGTACCCTTGAGCAAAGAACTGTCACCATGCATAAATGCAACGGAAAAATTTCACACTGTTCATGCGGTGTGATGTACTGCCGTGTGTTCAAGCGTGACAAATGGTTCACTTTCCATCCATCCATCTTCTGCCACTTATCTGGGTCTGGGTCGCGGGGGTAGCAACCACAGCAGACATGCCCAGACCTCCCTCTCCCCAGCTACCTCCGCCAGCTCTTCTGGTGGAAAACTGAGGCGTTCCCAGGCCAGCTGAGAAATATAGTCCCTCCAGCACGTCCTGGGACTGCCCCGGGGCCTCCTCCCGGTGGGGCATGCCTGGAAAACCTCTCCCGGGATGCGCCCAGGGGGCATCCTCACAAGGTGCACGAACCACCTCAGCTGGCTCTTTCTTTACCACAACAGAATGGTTAAGTGTCCACAAAACCGCAGACGGTCTGTCCAACTCCCGATCCCCTCTACCCTGAACAAGACCTCGAGATACTTGAACTCCTCCACTTGGGACAGAAATTATGTTTTTGGTTCACTTTCACTCCACTAAAAGACAAAAGCCATAATTACACAGCTTTCACCTCCAGTACGTACTTACAACATAAACTATGAAAACATGCCAACCTGTGAATCATTCCTTCTAGCGATCACCATGATGCAACAGTACTCACAGAGAAATGCAGACTGACATCTAGAAGCTATGTTTGTGTCAAAATTATGCTGACCAGTCACATTTAATTCCTCTGTGACTCTTGCTCTGGCCACTAGGGGTCAGCACTTCTTCAAAACAAAAAAGGAAAAATGGTCTACCTCTGCACACAGTGGGCTTTATTCAGCTCCCCTTATTTGATTCCTTTTAAAATTATAATGATCATCATTCAGGTGGTAATACACCCACTGTGGCTCTTCTCCCTCTTATAAAGAAATGTATCATCATGCTTAATTTTCCTTTAAACAGTATGTCCATATAAACAAGAGCAGCCCCAGTTGAGTTGCTGAGGGTGCGACTGAGTGTCAGCGGGACCTACAGCAGAACACCATGTGATTCTCATTCTCTCTTCCAGCCGAGAGAACAAATTTACCCACAAGCCCTCTGGGGAAAAAAAAACGATAAACAAGGGGGAGGGAAGGAGAGACAGAACCAGAGAGAGAGAGAGAGAGAAGGAACACAGAAAGCCAACATGTCAGGAGACTTTTCTCTCATAAAAAAACATAATTCTTCTTTTAACAAGAGACCCATAGAGCTGGTGGTACAGCTCAAGCTCCTGCAAGCATGAGGAAACACTTGATAAATGCCTGCACGGAGCTCTACTGTATATTTAAGCAGAGCTGTAAAACAAAGAGCTTGTCCCATAAATTAACTACTTAAGACATTAAAACTGTTTGCTATTTAGTTTGTGTGTTTTTCTCTGTCACAAACAGGCCCATCAGTAAGCGGTTCTGTAATGCATCACCTCCTGGTGGACGTGGTGTGGAACATTACTGAGCGAATTCAGCAAGAGAAAACATATTTACCTGATATACCACCATCCTTCCAGGTTCTTCTGAATTACCTCCACGGTGACTCCTTTATCAAACCCGATCTCATCCTTTCCCTGACTGGCGTAGGGCTGCACAGTGACATATTTCTCCTCTGAGAGAAAGAGAATCAGACACACACAGAAAGAGAGAAAGAGCTGTTTATGTTGCAGTGTTGGTAACAGATAAGACTGGACGTGTGCTAACATATAATGTTCATTTAGCCCACTAAGTGAGAGTATTGGATGAAAAACAAATGGCCATTAAAAATGGCAGTCATCTCCTTTACATTGTCTAAAGAAAACAGAATCGGCGTATAACTGACACCAACACAAATTTGATCTTTGTTAAAACATACACGGCCTCTTTTGCTGCAAAGTAAACATTAATAAAGCAACACGACGACGCCTTAGTGACTAACTACTCCTTAATGACTAATGGTGACTAACGAATAGTCCAGTTTAACCCTGCTGGTCCTTACCAGCACCTCAAACATAAGAAGTTCAGTGTTACTATTTATCTTTCTTTATTGTTTTAATTATTATCACTAGTATTATTGCCATGACCTTCACAATTACACATACATCTATCGAACATATCCCAAGGTGCAACAGTTACTATGCTGTGATCATACTCGGTTTAGTCATGCCAATAAATCTTCACTTGAATTCAACTAAAAGAGAGACAGAAAGAGAGAGAGAAAGAAAAAACATCATCAGTCAACCTTGTTCTATTTCATAAAAAGATTTTCTTGCTCCCAGCACATTAAGACTGTTTGACATGGCCTGCATGGACGTTGGCAAGCTGCCTTAATAACTTGTAAGCTTGTTTTCAGTGAATTTCTTTAGCAATGGTATTCTGGACTCGAGAAAACACACACATATTATGATTACTGCTACAGCAAACTGTTGGCTCACAGTCCCAATAACAAATACTGTCCCATCAGATGTTTGTAACAGACAGTATTAAGTTGACAAAACAAAATGAACTCCGGGGAGAACGTGGCTTCCCTTCTGAATGTGCAATCCAACCACAAGGCGGCTAATTAACAAAAAGTATCTATATTTAGGAATATATTTACATAAGCCAATGCTTCTTGGTCAGTATTGCTCTACTTTGTACTTAATGCCACAAAGAAGTTTTATGAAAAATATATTACAAAAGCTAAATAGAAAAATAAATATATTACAAAAGCAACTTTCTTGGCGTGAATGATTCTGTAGAAGATTGTGTATATCTATTCTTACTGTACACTATGGTAATGCACAGTGAAGGACTAGGGCCATAACACTCCAGACCTGGCGTCCAGGTTCATTCCCCATTTCATACTGCAAGCTCAAAGAAAGCATGTTAAAAGGGAAGAGAAGCACGAATGCTTCAAAAACGTATTTTTCCAACCGTCAGTTTCATTTTGATGGAGGGACTGCTCCAGTTGGCGGAAAAATCCTGCCCAGTCCAGAACACATTAGCTTTGCATGCACTTGTGGCGTGGGGCGCCAACACAAAAAAAACAGAAGTACACTACACTTGCGCTCCATGAACTTAAACTGCTGCTCTGAGACAGAGAGACACAGAGAGACACAGACAGAGAGAGACAGACACAGAGAAAGAGACAGAGAGGGAGATGGAAACAGGGAGAGAGAGACAGAGAGAGAGACAGAGACAGGCAGAGAGAGAGAGACAGAGAGAGAGACAGAGACAGGCAGAGAGAGAGAGACAGAGAGAGAGACAGAGAAAGAGACAGAGAGAGAGACAGATAGAGACTGACACACAGACATAAGCTCACATTCAGATTGTCCAAACAAAACTTATTCTCACACCTATTAGTGCAAGGCGGCACAGGAACACACACACAAAAACACCAACAAACAAACAGCAGTTTTCTCCCTTGACCTCCCTCCATGTCATAACTTGGCAGCATGCTAACTTCCAAGTCAGCTGAAAGATAAACTGTAAACTAGCGCAGTGTGTCAGCACCGCCAAACACTTCCAAACAAGCACGTCTTTCCACAGTTCACTTTCCACAACATCCAAACAGCACAACAGCACAGCGAAGATAACTGTTGCTATGTTTAACATACTTCCAAAGAAGTCAAAAGACAAACTGTGAAGTACTGCAGCCGCACCAAGTTTCTATGACTCAGCACAGGACAGCAGGTCACTATGGAGACCATTCCAGGTTATGTCCAAACCAGACAGAATATCCCGGCAGGCTTTAAGTGAAACTTGTCTGAAACAACGTTTGTGGCAAGGGGCCGTCTGGCTGTACGATCTTCAAAGCCTTCTTAAAGTTCAAACTCCTCTATGAATCAATTCGTCCTCCACCCAACGTCACCCCAACAGTCTCCTTCACCATCCACATCTGGGTATGGCGTTAGAGGAGGCCCATATTAAGTAGAAGCTGTTTCCATTTGAAGAGCTAAAAAAAAAAATCTTCAGAGAACTTTTTGGAATTAGCGTCTAGCCTAACATTGCAATCACTCCGACGCTGGCAGGTAGATTTGCGGTCTCCAGAAAAAGAACCGACACCTCCGAACATAAGCTAGCTGGCAAAATGGGCAGCAAAGAACTGGCAGAGAAACGCTGGATACAGCATCAGAGCCCAGTTTCTAGTGACTAGCCAGTACACCAATTCAACTACAATCAACCTATCCGTGCTCTTTCCATTAGGGTGTTCTTTCATAGAAGCTTTAGCAAGATTACGCAATGTTAAAATCCTATTCGACCAAATGTTGGGGTTCAGGTTCCCTACATAGAGTTGAGTTTCCAGTCTAAAGTGGTAGGGTGAGGTTGGTAGTAACTTAGTGGGTAAAAGACTTGCCTGTGAACCCGAAGACCACAAAGTCGCAGGTTCAACCCCCCCCACTTTCTACCATTGTGCCTTTGAGCAGGACACTTAACCCTCTGTTGCTCCAGGGAGACCGTCCCTGTAACTAATGATTGTAAGTCGTTCTGGTTAAGAGTGTCTGCCAAATGCCCCCTTTACCTTTAAAGTTGCTACGCTACTAAGATGGATTATGCTGCAAATCAGAATCAGACAGACTGCAAATGACAATTGCTGGCAAGCTAACATGAACTTAAAAAATACAACCACTGGATTTGACAGTGTGACTTTGAACACACCAACAAAATTTCGCTATATTTGTTCATTTCCAATATCATACTAATTAAATTTTTGCAAACATTCCAGCAACAGCCACTCTGAAAGGACCCATTCATGGATGTTACTAGTTCTACTGAATGACATACCACTTTTCAAAAGGATGCTGTCCAAATCATTACACTCCAGCTGTTGCCAGATATTTAGAAGGAAATTTAATTGAAAAAGCAATTGAATAGAGAAAAAATAATGAGAATAATTATAAATTAGCAAATTATAAGCAAATAGGAAACATTTGCTTGATTACATATTGCATAAAGTATCTGAAAATGTCAGTACATTTGTTTCATGTTTCTGTCAAAGGAACCTGAAGAAAATTTCCACTTTAATCCAGTTTCTGTAATATCAAAGTTAATGCAATACCAATGACTCAAAACCACACATCTCTTTTAGTCTTTCACCATTCAGGCATTTCTGTGTCTCAGACTGTTAATCTTCAAACCAAGTTATATTGAGAGATGCATTATTCATCGTTTCATATCAAATGACTTTAATTGAGTTTAGGTTTAGATTTTTTACACTAATGCTTTTCATGCTCTCACCCCGAAAAGCAAAGGGCCCTCTTTGGCGGCTCCCTTTACGATGAGTAATCATTCTGTTAGTGAAGTGTGGGGTGTTTAATAAAGGTTTTACTATGGGAACAGGCCACCCAACATGCTCTGGGTGCATGGGTCAGAGTTGTTGTTGGCTAGTGATGGACGCTTTAGATTAAGAGTGTTTACCATCCAGGAGTGTGTGTGTGTGTGTGTGTGTGTGTGTGTGTGTGTGTGTGTGTGTGTGTATGAGTACGAGTATGAGTAAGGGTGAAGAGGGCTTAATGAAAAGGTGTAGGAAAATGTTTGTGCATAAAGTTAAGATCTCCTCTGTTGAATTAGTTCCAAGAGATTCTACAGACTTAACAGAATGAAAACAGCAATAAGGCAACAAAAACAAAATCTAATTTGCACAGTTTCTCTGCACAGTTTATCTCAAGTGTAGTTAATCAGCAAAGATGGGTTTGATGTTTTTTCCTTTAGTTTTTGCAGTCATGGTACAAGGTTAATGTAGCTAATGTAACAAGTAATGGCAGCTTATAACTCTTATTGCTATTTTGGTAACACTTTATTGAAGGACACATACACTATATGCAAAAGTATTGGGACACCTGACAATCACACCAACAAAGATTTTTTCGAAAACATTAATATGGAGATGGTGCCCTGGCCCACAATCTCTGTTCCCGTTCATCCCAAAGGTCACACCAAACTCATCCAACCATGTCTTTACGGATCTTGCTTTGTGCACTGGGACACAGTCATGCTGGGATAGAAAAGGTTCTTCCCCAAACTGTGTCCACAAAACTAGAAGCATGGGATTGTCCAAAATGTCGTGGTATGCTGAGGCATTAAGATTGCCCTTCACTGGGAGTAAGGGACCTATTCCAAACCCTGAAAAACAGGTGTGTGCAAATACTTTTGTCCAGATAGAATAGATTAGCCTTCTATGGTAAAAGGCATACATTAACAATTATAAATACCTATTCCAGTGAGAACAAGTTATCACATAGGGTGCTTTCATTTCACTCCAGTAAACTGATGCTTGTGTCAGTTGTCATGAAAGGCTTATGTTGGTGTTCTGGAGGCCTTCAGTAAAATGTTACCAGCATCTTTGACCAAATTTTATAGGTTAAAGTATGTCATACTTTAAAAGAAACCACATGAGCAAATCCATGTGACATTACTTATCAACTTGATGTGGTTTCAGACATGTGTGATGATTTAGCTTGCAGCCTAAATGATGCAAAAATTTCCAAGACTTGTTGGCTAAATTAGCCTCTTACCTCTAGTGCAAAACTAACGGAGCAAACTTTAGACTGATCGCATATATTTAGGTATTGTGTGTAAAAACAAATGAATTGTTGTCCATCTTGATGCACTGGCACACACTCACACAGCAAGCGCACGGTCACACACGTGAGCCTACCTGCATATATCCCATGCATCCATGCGTGTGTGAGTGTGAGCGTGTGTGTTTGTTCACCTCGACTCTGTTGGCGGTTGACTATGCCCCCTAGTGTCCACCTCCGGTCCAGTCTCTTCAGGTGGGCCTTGCGCCGCTTAGTAACTGACATGGATGAATGGAGGGGAAAAGGCAGGGAAGCAGAGAGAGAGAGAGAAAAGAAAAGGAAGACAAACTCAACATGAACAACTGAGGAAGAAAAACGGCATTAGTAACATGACATAATAACACAAAGGGAAAGGAAGAGCGATGGGCGGTTTGTTAAAGATGTGGGTTTCTCTTTGGTTAGCGTCCCATGGCTGAAGCTCTAATAGCGAAGGCAGAGATGGGAGGTTAAGGAAGTTAAGTGTGTTATGACATCTGTAGAAACTCACTGTAGTGTGATACAATACAGTGATGAACGTCTACCTTTCGGAGGCAGAGTTCAGTTCAAAGCTGAGAACATACCATGAGAATTATCCAGGCTCCGCCCACAAATATGGACAAGCTCTACAGAAATTCGACATAATGAGAAACTGTGGAACACAAATCAATTCTCACTCACCAGCATGTGCATGTGAGTGGTCAGACTGTTCGGATAGGTTGGATATAAATATATACTTTTTTTTTTTTTTTGGGCATACCCGAGGTAACACTATCATGATGGCAAATTCATCACATCCTGCCTGTCAAGTATCAGTTACCTACAACCAGCTTGGTAGCAAAAGTTTTTAACTAGCCAAGACATGCTTACTATCTTAAGTTTCTTCTGCAGTTGTGCACTGAAGCCACAAGACTGATGTACAATACTGTGCAAAAGTCTTAGGCACCTGTGAAAGTAATATTTAAAAACTGTTTAAATGTACAGTGAGTGTTTTTTCACACTAATATGACTGAATATACTAAAAATAATTAATACCAATAATGTACAGTGACTAGTGATTTTGTGTTCAGTATATCAGTGTGTTCCTTGTGGAAGTCCAGTACTACTCGTCGTTTCCATCAGAAACCAGGTTTGACTCAATCAGTCCTTGATTTAATTAAATCAGGAGTTGCTGATGGAATTTCACAAATCCAAACAATGTCTGGAGGAACCGAGGAATCTGGACACACAATATCAACTTTTTAACTACAAAAAAACTAATCTTTGCAGGCAGAAAGACACTTTATCACATCCTGAGAAAAATTTGCATAGGTGCCTAAGAGTTGTGAATAATGACAGCCTATAACCTGCACAGGGGCATCTTGGTACATAACCACTGAATAAACCTGCATTAACATTTATAAAGTACCAGCAGTATAGGCTGCATTAGTCTGTTTCACCCCAGAAAGTGACTCCAAACAAAGATAACTACAGTTTTTCATAAAGTTTGAATATGACGTTCTGTAAAGCTTGTCCAACCTAGCAACAGTTGCTATGAAAGAATACAACTGTGGGTGGATCATGGACAGATTAACTGTAACAATCATTCTTCCACACATGACATTTCAACTATATGGGCCCTGACTGCCAAAGAAAGTACCACTTGTCCTGTAAATTAAGGGCCAACTGTAGTACTGACAAAGAGCAGTGGTTTATGGGAGCTGTAGTTTCGACCTCATGTGTTAAATTCTCCATCTACAACTAACGGCTGTTGGCTGAGGTTTGGGATAGAAATGTTGGCCGTCCAACAAATACAGCAGTTTGTTGCAACATACTAGTGTAGAATCTAGACATGAAACATGTGCTCCTGTCTGTAGCATTAAGGCAAGAGTACATTTCACATTCAAGCTCTAGTGTTGATGCAGCGAATGGAGCAACCAATTTACTGTCTAAATGACTGGGCCACCTCACAGTGGAAAAACACTAACCTAAGGGAAAAAAACGCTTCAGGAATGAGATGTAATGAACTGGCAGAGGAAGATAAAGTGACATTCTCCGCCATCACCGCTAATCTTATACGTGACACTATAACTGCTACACTCGTCCCCCATCTCTCCATCAAGTCAAATTGGAAGGCAGGAGGGAAAAAGTAGTTTAATGGGCAGAACAGACATTTCTTGGCAGAAAATGTACCTGAAACAGTACAGTCAACTGAGGGTAGTGATGTGTCATTTGCAATGGAGTCGGGTCTTCAAGCTGGTGAACACTGAGGGCCAATGCACATTTTTCTTTCTTTCTTTCTTTTTTTTTAAATAAATTAAGGCAAAATGCAGCCTTGGTCTTCTGATTTTTCACTTTTACTTAATTTTCTGTGGAGTGGTTGATGGATTTGCCTGCACTTTGCCCATCTGTTGACCTTAAAACTCATTCATTACAATTCATCAGCATATTAAAGTTTCTTAACATGTTTGTTAATTAGGCAATTAAAATGTAGTCTAAGGCTACATTCACTTCACAACCCTTATTGATGAGCTCAGATTTTTTGCTTAGATCTGATCTTTTCACCATCTGCGTGTATAAGCAACTCATATCTGTCGTTAGTGTGAATAATTCTGTGTTCTGAAGAAACCTGCATGCACACATTCTAATCACTAACTTTACATGAGCAATTAATCTGGACCATAAGTGAAAATAATGAATAACAGCGCAAACCATCACTAAGATCACCAACGGCGATCAGCTCTCAGCTGTTCATGATTAGAATGGAGAGTAAAGAAGTCAGATTCTTTAATGATTCAGCAGTAAAAAAGTTAGCTACTGCTACTACGTGGTGAAAATGGAATGATGACGTAACATGTGGGTGCACAACGGAGAAGAAATTCTGACCTTTCTCATTAAGGTCATACAAACACAAATGAACACAGATCTGATCTAGGACCACAAGTGAAAGTGGCTCAATTCTGGATGGTGTGTCCACACCGCTCTTAAAAGATCAGATATTAGTCACATTACTTACTGAAGCATGGTGTGTGTGTGTGTGTGTGTGTGTGTGTGTGTGTGTGTGTGTGTGTGTGTGTGAGTGAGAAAGAGAAAGAAAGTGAGAGAAAGAGAGAGAAAATGAGCGAGAGAGAGGGAGAAAGAGAAAGAAAGTGAGAGAAAGAGAGAAAATGAGCGAGAGAGAAAGAGAAAGTGAGAGAGAGAGAGAGAGAGAGAGAAAGTGTGAGAGAGACAGAAGGAGAGAAAAAGTGTGAGAGAGAGAGAGAGAGAGAGAGAGAGAGAGAAAAAGTGAGAGAGAGAGACCGTGAGAGAGAGACCGTTGTAACTGTGTGCATTTTGGCCTGTGTGCCACCCACAGCACAACCAAATACACTAAAAGAAATCGTGCATATATGCATGTGCCCCTATTCTGCCTCCAGTCACTAATAAAGATTAGCATTAGCTAGCGGCACTCAAATCACATTAGATTATTTTTCCATTGACTTCAAGTCAACTCATTCAGGGGCCTTTTATTCACGCCTCCAGCCATAACGCACTGAATCTGGGCAATAGGTTGCTTAAAAAACCTTGTGACTACAACGACATCCTGCCTCAGGAGAGGGAGCAACTGGACATTTGGCTGAAGGGTGGACCAAACAACTGTGTGTGTGTGTGTGTGTGTGTGTGTGTGTGTGTGTGTGTGTGTGTGTGTGTGTGTGTGTAATACAACTGAAAAGAATTTCCTGACTCAACTTTAAGAAATGGAATTTGTGTTGGCCAAGAATTCACTTCTATCACTGCTATGGGTGTGTAAGGATAAGAGGTGTGTGTGTGTGTGTATGTGTGTGTGTGTGTGTACGTATTTGAAATACTCCCTCAGGGCCTGTTGAATGCCAAGGGTGGACTCAGAGCATGTCTGGCATTCTGCAAGGGCTGGCGTTGATGAGTGTGAAGCCGGCTGCTTTTCGTCTGGGTTTGGCAACCCAGGACACGAATAGAGTCAGAGAGAGGGGTGAGCTCTCTGTGTAGTGAATTATGGACAAAATGCTTGACATGGGAACTTGAATGAAGATTGCTGAGTGATTTTTGACACTTGCATGTGTGCGCATGTGCACATTTTACTCCAGTCTATTATTGTAGAGTAACATCAGGACATGAAACACTAAAAAATATGTATCCTGTTAGAGCCGTTACAGGAATAGCTCGCCAAAAATTGAAATTTACAAGGTTTTGCTTCACTCCAAATGCACCCAGTCAGTTAAGAATAATGTTTGGCGCCTGAAGTTTGCTTATTTAGTTTTGGAGCAATGTGGCTCATGTAGCATTGCGCAAATTGCACACCTAAATCAAAACACACTTGCCTCTAACTATGTTGAATTGTTTGGTAATCTCAAACAGATTTTGTTAATATGGTTTCAGTAAAGCTTCGCTAAAGACAACCATTCATAAGGCTTCGTGACATATACGTACCTTAATGACACAATGAAGTGACACAAACCTATACAGTATGTCATAATACCGTACACTCACACTAGCACTGTTGACTGCACTGTATGTTGTCTCGTCCTGTAAATGACTGAACTCGTGTTTTTGCGCTCTCTCTTTAGTCCTGTCCTGCCTGCCCTTTGCAGTCCTATGCTGTTCTGTTTTTGTGTTGCACCATGGTCCTGGAGGAAAGTTGTTTCATTTCGCTGTGTACTCTGTATGTGGTTGAAATGATAATAAACATCTACTTGACTTGGGGGAAAAAAAAAACCTACATAAACATTTAAAAAGGCCTGTCAAAAGGGCTGCTTTGGTCAATTTTGATACAGTTTCACCCCAGAAAATGTGGCAACTGACACTCAGAATAAGTTTTCATAAATGTTCATGTACATGTCATGTAGCCTTATGACTTCTGGCCCACAGTGAGGTGTTGCCATGGTTTCTGACACTGTGTGACACACTATTATCTATAAAAAATCCTAACAGCAACACCAGCCAGCTTGGTGTCTAAATTCTGTCCATTCTTTACTCAATGTCTGCAGGAGACTTTTATGTTTTTTTTTATGTCTGCAGAAGAGCTTGCATCACTTACAGCACCGCAGTTCAACTAAGAAAGTAAACCTCAGACCCCAAACATAATGTAGATTTTTTTTTTTTGCTAAAGTACTCTTTGAGGGAGAGCAATACATTTAAAAGGCTGAATGAAATACTGAAAAAGGATCATGAAAGATGTGCGTGTATGTATGTGAATATGTTTGGGCGGGTCTTACCCTCTCCTGATCTAGACAAGCCGAGGTCCAGATCATCTCTGGTGCCGGTTTGAGCGTCCAGATATGTGGCAGGAACCCAGCCCTGTTCTTCTGCAGTACTGACAAACCACCATCCTACACACACACACACACACACACACACACACACACACACACACACACACACACACACACACACACACACACAC
>JBBJLS010000082.1:23702616-23722130 GCA_037577275.1 Bryconaethiops microstoma | reverse complement strand
CACACACACACACACACACACACACACACACACACACACACACACACACACACACACACACACACACACAAAGAAAGCATATACATAAGCCATTTTTCCTCTCTGCCGAGGCCCATAAAAACTGAACTATCCATGAATGATAATTAAAGAGCTTTGACTTGAGAGAATTATGATTTTCCATGGTTAATGCACGGAACAGAACACTAGAACAAAAACTGGCACCACAGCCATATATTATGTTTCTACATCCTGGCATCAATCTGGTGTACACACATACATACACACACATACAGACACACGCAAACCTGTTTACATTTTTTACATTTGTAATGGGATCCATTTCTTGGAACATATCTTGTATAATATGACCCAGATATGCATGACCTGATTAGACATAATTATATATTGTGGCATTGTGACTCTGCAGTGACACAATATAGAGCGGTTGCTACAAGGTATTAGCAGTGTTGCTAACCCAACATTATAGTTTTAAAATGTCCAAATGTCTATAACAGTGATAAAGGTCTATAAAATATACGACCTCAAAACGCAATTTGATTACAATCAAATAAAAAGCAAATGATCTTACATTTTGATCATTTCATTCAATTCTTTTGGTAAAAATGACCTAGTATAAAGTATAGCAATGCATAGTAGTTCAGGATGTAACAAAATAACACTGCACATCATATTGTGTCATACTGTAAAAAAAAAAAAAAATGCAGACATTATTACACATACAAGTTGTCACATTCAGATGAATGCATTCAGACCCACAACAGAGCATTTTTGCACTCAGCGAAAAAAGGACAAATGTAGTGAGTGTTTACGATGTTAAATTGTACCACTCTTGTTGGATATTGTTTGTGGCATGGAGAAATGCTTTGAGGTGGATAACGCACATGTACTTTTCAAGCATTGCTCTTTTGCAAAAAGAGGCTGTTTACAAACAAAGCCAAAGCAACATACAACACTCAGACGCTGTATGGAAAGCTTGAGGTTTACGTCCTGACATTGTACACAGATTCACTCTCTTTTTCACTCTCTCTGGTGATTCACTTGAGGTTTGGGAGCTTTGTTTATAAACTGGAAGCACTTAAGGCATTTCCTGTGTAACATTTGGGATCAATGAGTCGTGCTGCTGTCATAAATATCGAGATGTGTGTTTGGTTTGTTTTTGTGTGAGTGTTTTTTGTCCTAGTAACTCTGGACATTGACAGTTAACGTGTAAGTGTGCGTACCGCAGCACTAGTACTGCAAAAGCACTGCTACGTACTATGATTGCAAAAATGCCTCGCAATACACTACGAAACCAAACGCCTTAATATTACCATAATTTTGATTTTACTTTTCCATACAGGAAATAAAGACAGATTAAGGAGAAAAGTGCACAGATTAAGGCTGATTAGAGGTTAGTACTACTAGTACTAACTTTTTCAAATTTGCTCCGCAAATAATTAACATCTGGAATAACGCCTTAAATGTAAGGTTAAGGGGTTTCATGCTCTAATTTAGGGTAAAATTAAGGGGTCGGTTTCACGAATGAATGGCCTCTTAATTCACCTTAAAGTACATTGTGTTTTGTAGTGATATATTGATAATTATTTGATAATTAATAGTACCAACCATAGGAAAGGCCTGCATTATTTTGACCAAATTTTTGATCAAATCTTGATCAAAACACCAATTTAAATACTCATTTTGATTGGTCAGGATGCTCACAGGACAGCAAAAAGACTGATTTGTTAGACTGCTATTTGTATATCACATATGATAACGCTTAACGAATGATATATTGGGCTGCTCTACTGTGTGCAATTTATGATTTCAGCCTGCTGACTAAATACACATTTCCACAATAAATCCAAGACGAATGGAAAATGATGAAAAATGTAGGACAAAGTGGAAGCCGGAGGGCTGGCAACTCAGGAGCTGGCACTAACTCAATTAGACATGCAGCTGTTTCTTAATCGATAAAACGCTGAAATGTTGATGTCAGGAGGATATATCTGGAGGACTGACATAACACCATCTGTTCAAGAAAAAATGTTGAAAGTGAGGGGTCCAAGTTCGGAAAACCAAACAATGCATTTCTTAATATTTTAATGTGATAGGCAGGTTTGTTGCCGGGATTAGATGATGACATGGACTTCCGAAACTATGCCCTTCCACTACTACATAACCTGCTATATAGTAGTTTGTAATAGTGTCTGAAAACAGTGGAGAATATGCAGTGGACTTTCACTGGACCAATCATTGTAAAACTGTAAAAACTGCAAAATACAAGGTAAAAAACATGATACTTGAACGTCTTACAAGTGTTAATTAAGGCTAAACTTTGTGTGGGAAAGTGAAAGTACACCACCATTAGCCCGGCACTACACAACTCACACAATAATCTCATTGGAGCACTAGCACAAATTATCATTGTAACAATAGACGAAAAATTCTACTTAAAAATGAATATTCATACATTAAACAGTCAAACGTGCAGCTGGTGCATGTTCATTGCTATATTAAATGATGTTTAGTCCATGCAATTACTAACTATCCCTGTACTTTATTTTATATTAGTATGTTACAAGCCTAAGAGCCTTTGTATGACTTTAAAATGGAATGGGCCATTCAAATCTGTGGAAAAATCAAACTACTCTCTGTGTGCCCTCAGGAGAGTGTTGTTTGCTTGATATTTTCTCTTTCATGTTTCTTCTTGTGCACCGATACAATAGGCTGAAATACCAACAGTCCTAACATGGTCTACACACTTTGGTGTTTTTCATGCTCCAAACACACTCTGAGTTACCAACCAATTTCCAAGCCCACTTTGAGCTGAAGTGACTATGCTAAAGCATGGAAAACACTATAGTGTGCAGTTCAGGAGTACACCAGGACCAGGTTTGGGAAGCACTACTACAAAAGTGCCAAGGAGTTCCCCTAGGGAAGCTAAAAGGAACTTTAACATAATGTATAGTTTGATAAAGTATTCAAAATAAAGGTTTCAACCGGTTTCAGGCATGGCCATATGGTTCTAGAACAAACATTTAAAATATGTGGAGGTTCTTAAAACTTTAAAAATATGGTTCCTACTTATAGACTGAATTTACAAAAAAAATTTTTTTATAGAACCACCCACTGAAGGGTTCTTTGGGGATTGTCCCTTTGATGGCATCACTTCAAATAAGTTGTTTGGCACCTTTATTTTTAAAAGTATGCAGACAAAGAATGTCTATAATGCTTTTCACAGAGCGAAGAGAAAACCTGTGGAACTTTTCGTATGTATTCATTTTTTATAAGAAATGATTGTATACTAGTTTACCTGAATGATAGTGATCATTCTGTCATACGTGAACACACCACAGCGTGAACAGAACGAAGTTCTTTCTCTGCATTTAACCCATTCACCAAGTGAAGCAGCGGGCAGCCAGGAACACAGTGCCCGGGGAGCAGCGTGTGGGGACGGTACCTTACTCAAGGGTACCTCAGTGGTGCTTAGCAGTCTTGGGATTCGAACCCACGACTTCCTGATTGCAGGGCGAACGCCCTAAGCACTAGGCCACCACCTGCCAGTTTCCAATCCAATTCCAGTTTCTATAGTAGTGTCCTTAAACATACAGTCTAGGAAAAAACAGTGATTAGATCCCATTTGAATCTAGGTCATGGCAAATAAATGTCATCAACTAGAGCTTAAAGTGCTGCTAAGTCGTCTGAAGGCCAAGGTTTACAACACTATGTCACATCGTTAAGTCTGTTAATGCAGCAACTGCAGAAGATTCCAATAGTGGAATCAGCATGAACCCTTCACTTCTGTGAGTAGCCAAACAAACTGAAATCACACAGGCACGCAAAATCAGCATGCCCACATGTGCATGCTGACAGTTGGGAACTACTGGAAAGTCCACTAACATGGAAACTATGGCTTCATGCAGCAGTACTTTTGGAAAAAGAAAAAAAGTTTCTTTTTATAGCTGTGTAAAGCTGGGTTTGTAATTACGACTTTAGTAGGCAATTCCAATCTTTACCAGTGATGTATTTATTATGAGGAATATATTCACATCTCAGTAGGGTTCTGGGATAATGTATGTTATAAGTTGTAAGTTATATGGTGCTCTCCAGTGAGCAAGAATTCAGTCATAAAACATCAACACCAGAGTCAGCATGGAGTCTGCCTGCAAATATGCAATCGTAAAACCATTTGCGGATTAACTACGCGCAGATTTATAATAACGAAAATGTGTTGACTGTGAACTTGTTAATAAGGGTCCTATGCTCAGAGGGACCACCAAGATGAATGTCGATAAAGGCCTAAAGTGAAAGAGGGACCCTATTTCTACTCAGCTGAACTCTCAGGCGACATCCGGCCAACGGGCCAACAAACCGGCACAGTGTTCATATAGAAAATCAACTTAATTCCAGCCACACAACTCTGCAGGAGCACAAGTGCCCAATTGACGCCTATACCACCCTGTTCGAGGGCACTGGGTGTGCATGTGTGTGTGTGAGAAGACAACCCTTGCGTGAATAAGATACTGTCTACCTGTCTGGTCCCACTGGGTACCCTCTACAGCCAGCACAGAGCGCCAATTCAAATCAAAACGCTTAACAGCAGGCGCTCTTTGCTGCATTACAATCACAAAGGCACTATTCACCTAGCCTAGCTAGCAGTTAACAAACCTCTAATGAACACACCACAGCACACAGTGTGAACAGCACAAATTCTCTGTTTGCATTTAACCCATTAACCTAATGAAGCAGTGTGTGAGGACGGTACCATACTCAAGGGTACCACTAGCAGTCCTGGGACTCAAACCCACAAACTTCTGTTCGCAGAGGTAACGCCCTAAATAGGCCAACAGCTGCCCTCTACCATTATTCTGTATGACTATAGTGTCAAAGAGGAAGTGATAGTAGGTAGATAAATGTGTTCTGAAGCTTCTCCAGCTCCCTGTCAGTGCCGATGAAACAAATTTGCTATATACTGACATGAAAAACTTGAGCTAGCACTAGCAGATGACGGCTTGCTTTGAATGCTGCTAACCAATTCCAGCTCTTTAGTTTGGCAACACATTAAATCGATACACGCGAGGGATCTAAGCTTGACCTGAGTTGACGGGAAAGAGTAGACTCTAGACCACTCCTTCTGACAGTTAGCGAGGCTACTCCTATAGCTAAAGTCCATGTGTTGCTGCACAGCTAACAGCTGTCAGAGTAAACAGTGCAATGCCAACCAATTTGCCATAATCTTGTTAGGCAGGTCTACACATCTTAATGTATTTCTGTTGAGGCTAAGGCACTCCTAACACTCCCTTTGACGCGGAGGCTGATGAACAGTCAGTCTGAATGAAGACATCAAGATCCACTTGAGACAGAAAAACAAGTAACAGAGTCATCACTATTCAAAACTGGAAAGGCTTAACTGTCAGAGCTGTTTTTCTTGGGAAATTCTAAAATGATCCAAATGCCGTTTTCGTAGAGACGGAGCTTAACTTGTCTTGGAAACAGGCTAATAAATCCTGGCAAGATGGAAGCCTCTGAAAGGTATTTTCAAGGCAAGCGCCACACGTCAACCATACGGCTGTATATCTGAGATTCACGTCTTGAAAATAGGTCAGAGGTGTGCGAGTGGGTTCAAAAAAGACAAATGCAAGTATTGCATTCAGAAAAACATCACAGAAGGCTTCAACTGGTCACTTGATCTTCTGACTGTCACCGAATGGTAGATGTTAGTGTTAACAGACTGGCCCACACAGGCTCATCATTTACTCAATGCTTAGCCTGCGTGCAGACACGAAAACAAACTGTTTTTGAAAGGTCTTCAGGTGGGGGTCTGCTTTTCACATGCAGTCAACAAGAAGTCATGATGTTTTACAAACCGCATCCCGTACCAATCAGTAACAATTTCTGTCAAATGTACTACACACAGAATTTGTATATTCATGCAAAAATCTGAACATAAAATCACTCGGGATCAGCCCATCCACAAAAGCAAATACACCATTAAGCTGACATGCTGTCAGCTTGTTCTGCAGGTGGTAAGGTGGGTTTAAGACCAAAGGTGGAGTGTAAACATCATTTCTTTCTTCGTGACTTAGAACAGTGGAAAAACGAATGTTACTGTGGACTTGCGACAGCTGTTCAAAAGCTACGTGTCAGCATGTACATGGTGATGGCTGGCTAATTGGAAGCACACTGCAGGCCATCTGAACACACACACACACACACACACACACACATACACACACACACACACACACACACACACACACGCTCAGAGCAAGAGAAAAATCCATACCTACAAGGGCTCATTTCCTGTTTGAGTGTGATGTTTTTTTATATTCCACAGGTGCAGAGAACTTTCTTATTTTCACCAATCATGCTTTTTGCAGTCCAAGCACTTTCTGATGTTAATAAACAAGGTCTTGTTCAGCTGTAGGTCTGCATGAACAGTGTAGCAGCAAATAAAACACCGACTGGCAGGTGGTCAAGAAAAACACCTGCGGGGACCAGGCTAAGTGACATTTAATGTAGATTTTAGACCAGAGTTGCAGCTTTTCTTAAGATGGTAAAAAGATGGTCAACAATGCTAACTTTGCTTAGAATGAATGAAAGTGAAAAGATATTTGTCACTTGACTAAAATATTAGTCAATGACAACATGTAAACCCTGGCCTGCTTGGTCATCATGATTCCTTTAAAGATAGGGTCAAAAATCTGGGCCAATATAACAGAACAGATGGGCGACTGCAGCCTGGAGCTCAGAGCACTGTGGGCAGTTAACCCTTAGAAGTCAAGTTATTACTTTCTTTTTAAAAGTAAATTCACATTTAAGCATATGGTTCCTTTCAAGTCATGTCAATAAATGACATTTACATTCAGTTTACTTAGACAGCTTCGATTCTTTACATCCGACAATCCATTTTGGGTTGCTGTCAACAAATACGGCAAAAAAAACTAGTTTTATGTATAACTTCTCATCCAAATCAAATCATTGCAAAATATCTCCTCTTCTACATACCAAAATACAAATTTGGTATTGGAAAGCTCAGACTGCCCCATTTCTTTTTTCACAGATCTGTGAGATGCCTTTGTCGATACCTGTGATATCTGTGACTTCTAAGGGTTAAAGAACTCATAAGATTTGCCTC
The DNA here is from genome assembly GCA_037577275.1 of Bryconaethiops microstoma. Lineage (NCBI taxonomy): Eukaryota > Metazoa > Chordata > Actinopteri > Characiformes > Alestidae > Bryconaethiops > Bryconaethiops microstoma. Next base: position 23,714,989 of record JBBJLS010000082.1, on the reverse strand, counting down.
ATCCCCTCTAAGTGAGCAAATGAAGCCAACCAGCAACACAACACTAATTGTACCACCATGCCCATCAGGAGACTGGTACGGAGGGAGAGGAAGAGCAAGAGAAAAACAGAGACTGAGAGAGAAGAAAGGGGAGAGTGCTGGAGAGAGTAGGCAGATGTTTGGCCTGAACTTCAAAGAGGCAATTTTCCCACACACATCCCCCCTTTCCGAAAGAAGAAAGAATTTAAAAAAAAAAAAAAAAAAAAAAGACTTTCCTTACACTCTCTTATTTTGGGGCTCGAGATGTAGGTCATCATCGAAAGCATGTCAGAAACACTCGGCAGAAAATGTAACAGTTTGTCTGAACACACTCATCAGCAGATTTTCATTTCAAACATCTGTTTAATTCTTTCATGTTGTTGTTCTCAGGCTGTGGAAAAAAAAACCCAACAGATTCGCAGAGGAGATGTGGAGTACATGGGATTAGACTAATTTATAACCTCTGACACAGAACAGACATGTCATGCACAGTCAACATACACAGTAGGGGAGGATGGTGAGGGTGTAAGAAAGAATGAAAGAAAGCAAGAAAGAAAGAAAAAGACAGTACAGGAAAGCCTAAAATAAGACCAGATGGGCTTCTGAGTGGTGCAACCGGCTAAAATTCCTGGATCTGATCACTCTGAGTCACTAGGAGTTCCACCGGCACAACCACTGGGTGAACACAACTGTGCTTGTTCTCACTGGGTATAACGACGGACTGTTCCGGTTCTAGACTGACTGGCTGAGCCATGGTGGAAGCTATTGTAAAATACCTGATATACACATGAATGACATTCTGTATTAATATACATTTGTATAAATATACTTTCTATATGCATATGTAAACATAGTGCACTATTTACGTACCACATAACATGGTGGTAAAATTGTTCATGATTAATATTAATATAAAAATTAAATCATTTATTGAAAATGTAACCATTTATTGAACATTTGTGTTTTTTGTCATGTTGTGATTAGTTGTTGTTGTATAAAATCTGTGATGGAAGCAATTCTTGTCTCTCACTCTACCCAGATTGGTAGGTATTATGCAATAAAAAGCGCTATACATTCTTTTTGCTACATTCAACTGCTATCATTTAGGGGCTGCTGGTGGTCTGGTGGTTAGGGAGTTGCTCCTGCAATCAGGTGGTCATGGGTTCGAATCCCAGACCTGCTAGTGACAGCACCAAGGTACCCTTGATCAAGATACAGTCCCCACACACCACTCCCCGCACATTGTTCACACTGTGAGTTGTGCTGTGCTTTATGCGTGACTATAAGGGTGTCACTTTAATTTATATCATTTCAGCTTCAGATTATTTGATATATGATGTAATCATAGGTGTTCATGTGCCATAATAACATCAGTCCTGTCAGATAATTACTTCACCACATTTTTTCACCACTTTTCCATAGACTGGGTGCACATTTTAGAGAACATGATTGTCTTTTTCAGCACTTACGTTTACATTTATGGAATTTAGCAGATGCTCTTATCCAGAGCAACGTACATCAGTGCTCAAATATTCCACATCTGCACTTCACCTGCTGTTCCTCAGTGAGAAAAGAGACTGGGGTCTAGTGATTTTGCTGGTCAGTCAAAGTGCGCCAGTGTTCTACCCTGTCTGTTGAAGTCACAGACTGACTGATGTCATTCTTATCTGAAATGACTAACACTGCTATTCAGACAAGAATAGCAGTGTCAAATGATATACAAGAATGGCTGATCAAACGATATTTGTCCAGTGAGCTTATGATCTATGTACTGTAATAAAGTCATATCCTTTATTAGAAAAAAATACCTTTTACATCCTCAGTTGCCAAGTTATGAGGTCCGTCTGTTTCAGACCTCCACTATACGAACATTTAAATACAGATTATATTAACAACGGTGTGCACTACTTGTCAGCCACCTTCTACCGCCTTCATCACTACATATTTCATTGCTGTGTCACTGCTACATGGAGAGTGGTCTGCCATACCAGAAATATCCAGCCAGGAGTGGTTCTGTGGTCAAAAACTGCCCATTGATAAATGGGATGAGGTGGTTTATATAAATAGCACCAGGTTATAGATGGGCTACACTTTCTAACTGTAAAATAGCAACGTGAATGTGAAAGGTGGGTGTTTCTCATGTTGTGGAATTTCATGGTGTACATCCTTGCACTTTACGTGTAAAAGTTTTCTTTTGAGTATTTGTTATCTGGTTTTTGATGGTGACTTCTAAGCAAGCAAATGACTAATCAATGGAGCAGTTTGTGGCAGACTGTCACATGTAGCAATTTTGCCCTGCCCATTAATGCTAACGTTATAATGAGTGTTGGCCTTTTAGTAAGACACAGTACAGGGCACCCAATTAGAGCAGAGGTCATTTACATACAAGTCTGAACGGAAATGTAACAGGCAGATTTTTTTTTAAAGGTTAGAGAGTTTAGAAAATAGTCACGTGAGCATGAATTACGGTCATGTTTTCATTATCACAGAACATTATAAGAAATTAAAAGAAGACTTGAGAAGGAAAATAAAAGGAGAAATATTTGGCCCTTTAAAATCATAGAACACAAAATGCAATAATGGAAAAACATGAGTGTGCATAAGTAATTCAAAGAATTGATGCTTTAGGATCTTGCATTAATACCTGTGCAATATTGGCACCATTTTTTGTACTTAATCCAGATTTTGGCTGGTATTCAATAAGAATAGTCAGGCATATTGGTTTGGCACCATGAATATAGCTGCCAGACGCAGGTGTTATCTGATCACAAATCAGCCCTCCCACCCTGAAGTGCTTTGTGAGCACGGTGCCTAAAATAAGCTTTTATAACAAAGTAGACTGATGGATTGAAGCACATTGTGCTACAGTGTGCTACAATGCATAGCAGATACAATGGGCTATCCATCAGCAAGGTTCTAGGGGAAATTCTTCTTGTCAGATACACACCGGGCCAAGCCAAGACAAGCCTATGTGACAAGACACATTCTCAAGTCTTTAGAATGCACACCGTCAATGTCTTCCAGAACGTGTCTTACATCAGTGTATGTCTGATAATTCATTTCCTAATAATCCACAGCTTTCTGGAGCAATCCAGCGCTATCAAAAGCCAAAAGGACGCAACTGCTGAGTCGTTTGGGCTGCAAAACCATTAGTTCATTTAACTGTCATCTTCGACACATGAAATTATCATGTATCCTACAAATACTTCAAGATCTAATATCCATAGCTTAGATCACTGGAGAGACACTTCAAAGCATCTTCATCAATTCAGCAGAGTTTCTAGAGGGATATTCGAACTTGTGCACCCTCCCCCCTGCTCCAAATGTCAGAATGGCACATTTTATGCTAAGCCTCTGGGTTTATGGGGTCTGTAAAATTTGGAGATACACTGGGCCTCTCTGGTCTGAGCTTCAAAGACTTGGTAATGGTCACTCTTTCATGCTGATCTGAGGCCAGTTTCAGAATTCCTTTCTTGGTCACTGGCTATTAGTCAATAGTTGGAAGAAGTAGAAGAGGAAGCTGATCCTAGATCAGTTATGCAGCTTCATCAGAGAGCTTCACAGAGCCAACATTGAGGGTTTGGTTACAGCTGTGGTTGTGTTTCAAATGTAAGGTGATATCAAAGAGAAAGAGGCAAGAAGCTGGGCCATATTGACTAAACATTATGCTCCACAGGGTTTCCCTTAACCAAAGCCCAGTAGTCCAGCAGTGGAGAAGGCCAAGACAGGCTTTCTTGCAAAAATCCAGGGACCTAGAAGTATGCTACGCTTACTGAAAGTGAATCTATCAAAAGTGCACGCAGTGAGGACCCACCAATTGACAGAGTTAAATTATACCCTTGTCCCACCAATGAAATTACCAGTTATGGAAAGTCAAGGTCCATCCAGAAAGAACGAACGTCCATCGTAAGCCTAAAAGCCAACGCAAACTGTCACTTTGGTATGCCCGTCAACCACTCGAGTCAATCAATCCAAACATCAGCAGTGCTCCAAGGTGTGACTTTCTTTGCACCGCATTTGCTCACTGAAATATCCAGTCTGGCATAGGAACCCTGGCTCTAGGTCCTTTGGCCAATATTCAGCCTGGTTCTTTCAGTCTACAGTCGACCGGATCTCCCGTTGGACAAGCTCCAAGTCAAATACGGCCTAATCGGCATTCGGAGCTGCTCACTCAGGAGGACATCTGGGTTAACGGGGGTAACCGTCCAGGGATGAATGCACCCAGGAGAGAAGAGGGAGGGGAAGGGCGTGGACCTCAGGGCAGAAGTTGCAGAGGTTTGCATTCATAGTAATATACTGTTCAAACAAGGTAGAGGTCCAGTTGGTTCAAATGTGGTTAAGAGCCAAAAATAGAATACCTGAAACCGTTTCCCACTAGAGAATCCAACAGAAGCTCCCTTCATTGCACTTTGTGTTTTACTGCCAGGAATCCCTGTGTATTATTTTATTCTATATATAGAGTTGAGTGGAAAATAATAGGTGGAACATAAAGAATTATCTACATGCTAATCAGGGGTACATGGTTAAAATAAATTTGGACAGAAATGGAAGTGGTTCCAAAGAAGCAATTCAACAGTTCTGTCAAGATTTCAAAAGTGTCGAACAGAGTTCTGGGAAGCCTGAAGTGAATTGATCAGTCTTGTGTATAAACTGTAGTACACTACACACTTTTGAATGGATGTTTACTGTAGTTAACCGCAGTGCTGGAAGACTTCATAAAAAGCTTAAGCGAGAGGCTTTATCCTGGTGCTGGTTTTGGGGTGCGTGGCACAGTAACCCTGTGGCTGCTGCAGGACTCATTAAATGCTATTATGAAACCAAGGAAGAGGGGGACTTTCCATCCTTTCCCCTTTAACAACACAGAGGAGAGCCAGAACCGCCTAACTTCCGCCAACCTCTTCCTACAAAAGCAGTACAGCAATTTCAGATGCCGATCAGGCTGATACGACCACAAACTAAAGAATGATGGATGCTAGTGGCTCTTACCTGTGGATAAAGAAAAACAAAAACAAATATGTTTGTTAATCATTTACAGCAGAAGGCAATGTGGCCCAACGTGGTCCAGGGTTCAAAGAAATTGATGAATATTTTAGGACAGTCTTCCCTTTCGAGGAAAAGCTCAAGACACTAGGAGGAATTCAGAATGCCACAGGAGGACAGAGAGCTGGACCCGAGAGTTGATCTGGCTGCTTAAAACCTCTGGCTTGCAGATTTCTCTCTTTCTCTCACTCTCTCACACACTGTAAAGTCTGCTTCATTTTTTTACTAGATAATATTCTAGCTTATAACTCCAGATGGACATACATAAGCGTTGCCAGGCTCGTTCATCCTCCAACACTACAACAGCTTGCCAAGGCTGAGATCTGTTAGCCTGAGCTTTCCATTAAAACAGCTGGAGTCTAACTGGAGCAGATGAGGCCAAGGGGCAACAACTGAGGGACAAGAACATCCTGAGAACTAGAGGAAGAAAGCCAGGACACTTAGAATGAGAAGTTCCTCAAGATTTATGCTCATGACATCCCACGATGAACCCGTTTTCAGTTTACATATTGGTGTAAATTAAAAAAAAAAAAAAAGAAAGAAAAAAAAAAAAGGGTGTCCAGCATCAAGCCGATTGTTGCTCTAACTTGTAGAATGAACTGTAACAGAAACTGTGACCATACTAACTGCAAAAACATACACTCCCCCTTGAGTGTAGAGTTACAACAGGGAGCCGGGTAGTAAATCAGCTATTGAACGCTTTGACTACAGCCCCACGTTTCTGAGATCACTGCACCAGAACAAATCAGCAGATAGAAAGCAAAGGGGTGGTGATAAAGGGATGAAAATGGATGGATGTCCAAGATTTTAAACAAGCACACATAATGTTATGCCTGGCACAGCTTGCTCATGAGGTCACCAGTGCATCAGTTTTGACTATACTTGAGTAGATAGGACCATATGGTTCCTCTGAACACAACAGTGTCGAAAGATGGCTCTCAAAAGCATGTGTGTATTATTTGTGAGCTTGATATCTAAGTCTTGGTAGACTTCAGCTTCAGAAAGTAGCCACATCTGAAACCATCCAAAACCATATTTCTCTGAAATGCTTATGTGGGATGGGAAGCCATACTCTCATTACAACCAAATGATTCCCGGTTTTCTTTTCTTCTTTGCTTTTTGGCTGAATATGTAATGAAATGTGTGCTTGAATATTCTTTAGAGAAAATGTTTACTGGAGTTTGAGAGCTATTTAGTGAAACGTCCCTGGCAACTGGTGCGGCTGCAAAGTAGACCAAATCTGTTCAACACAGATCACAGAATACTAAAACCTACAAAACGCTTCAACAGGACTCCAACTTGAAAGTCATTGAACAAATATAAGCTTTGTGAAACCGGAGCTGCAGCACCTAGCTTTGTGAATAAAGCTCTTCACAGAGACATTTATACATTCCCAGATTAGATCTGACTTGTATAACGTGGACCATGGCTGCAAAAAAATGTGGTTGAAGAAGCTAGGTTTTCCCACCGAATAGGTCCCCCAGACAAAACAATACGCTTTCTGTACTCCAGTCAAAGGAGAAACACATAAAAACGCAATCGAACGGGTCTGATGGTAAAAACACACTCCACGGTAAGAGGCTAGTTGTTGGGAAATGCTAGCTAGCTGAGATTGTGCAAAGGACTGATAAAATATCAGGCAGGTTCAGGCGAGGTTCAGGACACGGAGAAAACTTGAAGTTTTGCCAGTTTGTGAACGTGGACAGTGCGTAAATATTCAGATTCAGATGAAATTCTATGGCAGTAAATCTGTAGCACTGCTTTGAAAAAAAGCATGACAGTCACATGAAAAAGGAGGAAAAACTGGCTGCCTCCTTGGCATCTGCAGCACATCTGAGGAAAGCTGATCAGGCATAATACAGCTTTCTCTCTCTGGTGTCAATCTCAAGACACTGCTGGAGAAGTGCAACCTTCCCTTACAGCCCATCTCTCGAGACCAGGGAGAAGGAGGGCTGGTAGTTATCGTGCCTGTCTAAGATACATTCCTAATGGGAAAGACAACAGTCTGGCCTTCTGCCCAGAGCTCCGGGTGGGGGTGGTGGGGGGTGCGTGGGGGGCGCATGGAGGCAGGCCGACTGACCAACCGACCGACCAACTAACCAACAGGCCAAACCAACACCTCCAGGTGGAGCCAAGAGCAAGACTAGACTCAGACCGAAGTTTGAAGAAGGGGATCCTGAGCGGGGAGGAGGGGGAGAGGGAGTGAGGGATTCTTGAGGACAAAGAGTCAGAGAAGAAAAGAAAGGAAAGACAGTTCTGTGATACTAGAAAGAGAAGTCTGTATCAGTCTCAAGTATGGATTCTGCAACAACAATCCAAGGATTTTAATAGTGTTCAGCTACACTCTTAGACGTAAAGGTGTCAAAAGGAGTTTTCTGAACTGTTTCAAAGTTTAAAGAAACTCCACATAACATTTTTTCTAGATCTGAACATCTAAGCCAAGGAGCATATTTTTAGAAGCATAGTGCATGAACTTCAAGCATGGTGCCAGAAGTGTGTGCACTGTTTTTGGGCACTGTGACGCTAGAAAGTGAAGTATTTGAGGCATGGATTCTGCAACATGAGACTAAATATATAAATATCAAATGAACTTCAAGCAAGTTTTTACACTTGCATTTGTCTGCTAACATCCAGCCTGTGTATGAACAGCGCTCTGCATGCATAATAGTTAATGCACAGCACGTGATGGACAAATTACACTGATGAAAAGGTAATGCGCTGAATTTACTCGATTCAAACGTGTACATCATTCTGGCATCATTGTAACAAAACTGCACGTTTCAGTTTACTTACATTGGCAAGAAATGTGTGCAAGTATTTTATACATGTTACAAGAGTGTTTGTGTGTGTGCATAGCTGGCCGACTCACCGCTCTCGCTCTTCTCGATCACGTCCACCGTCTCGCCGGCTCTCAGGCTGATCTCAGAGTTTTCCTGACGCTCGTAGCTGGCCACGGCCACGTACTGCTCCAGCACCATGGGTTCCCCGCTGTCCAGGCCTGCAGGCGAGGGGAAGAAACATGCGGTCAGCCAGCGGCCCGCAGCCCCGCCGCCCCTACCGCCGCTGCCCCTGCCCCTCCAGCCCTTGTACGCTGCCATCCACACCTAACACTACTGAAGCCCCTGCATGCTTCACAGCTTCTGGCCATATAGATCCAACAGCTTCCCCCCAAGCCGAGGCCGGGGGCTCTTCGAAACTTTGAAATTAAAAGTGGGGGGGTGCTCCTTCAAGGAGGAGACTGTTGAGGAGGCTTGCATTGGTTTTGAAGCTCCATGGTATAGGAGAATTTGCGTGAGGGAGGTATGAAATAGGGGGAGAAGAAAGAGATGGGGAGGGAGGGAGAGAGAGAGGGAGAGAGAGAGAGAAAGAGCTGTTAACAGTCAGGGATGTAACTCCGGAGTGGTGGGCTGGAGGAGTTTTTCTGCTGGAAAATAAACAGACGAGAGCGACTGAGTGAGTGAGAGAGAGTGAGAGAGAGAGAGAGAAAGAGAGAGAGAGAGAGAGAGAGAGAGAGAGAGCGCAAAACTCTCTCCCCTCCCATTCAAGGGGTTAGGCAGCCGTTAGGGGGGGTTGCATGAAAAACGCCAATCAGAGTAGTCTACTCTCCAGGCCTTAAATAGAAACATATGAGCAGAGTCAGGGAGAGCAAGAGGGAGAGAGTGAGAGAAAGAGAGAGAGACTGTTTATGTGAAACACGAGAAGAAAGCATTTCAACCGGGGCTAGGCCGCTCTTATCCTCTTCTCTCTATATACTTTCTTTGTTTGTTTCTCTCTTTCGTTTCTCTGCCTCTTTCTCGATTGAACTCACTGCTGTTTTAAGTGGACTAGAGCAAGAGGCCATCTAAAGCATTGAGGTGCATTTTCTTGACGAATACCATCTAGGAAACTGTTTATTTTACCAGTTAGGTTGGAAATTGAGCCCAAACTGTTAAACCAAGAGGAAAGAGGAGAAAGCCTACTTAAAGAACTGTTCTCTTTTAAACAAAGAGTGTCTGGTCTAACTTGGAAAAAGATGAGTGAACCAGGTATGACAAAATGACTTAAAGAATGATCTGTGTCAGTGTTGGCACAAAAATGAAGAGGAAAAGCCAGTCCATAGTATCTGGAATCATGAAGGCTACCCTCTTTTTGTGTATGTCTTTTTAGTTCATTCTCCATGCATCTTGAAAACCAATAAAACAAATTGATTAAACAATTACATATAGACTGTAATTATAACTAAAATTCATTTTTTATATTATAAAACAAAATCAATCTAACTTGAAAGGAACAGGCACAGTATTTTAAGACATATAGCATCAGGGTAGTACAGTACTTTCCCTTTCCATCACTCTCTCTGGATGGGTGTGTGTGTGTGTGTGTGTGTGTGTCTGTATGTGTGTGTGTGTGTGTGTGTGTGTGTGTGTGTGTGCGTGTGTGTAAGCGAGGGTATAGCATATGGAATGATAACTTGGACATGCATTCTGCACGTTCCGTTGGAAACTGATCCCAGATCAGCCATAAATAAGCACTGAAGGAGAAGGACAGGCTGGATGGAAAGCATGCGGGTCACGTGCTAGACGCCACACCAAGATTCCATACTGTGAAGACCATGCTAACTACCTAGTAAAAAAAGAAAGAAAGGGAAGGAAAAAAGCTGGCTAATTCTAAGAAAAACAAATAGCTAGAGGATGTTATCAGAGTGCATGCTGCTAAAAACACCAAAACAAGCAAAAAAGGAAACAGCATTCCAACAGTGATCCTTAATTTAGGGACATAGTACTATGTCTTGTTGGTGCTGCTAACTGAAGAACCCCAGTAAGAATTAAGTTATAACTACTTAAGACACGGGGGTTTTACCATAAAGCGATTTGTTGTCAGACTATATAAACCTCTTCTACATTAAGTAAGGTGTTGAAGCTTTGTTTGACCTGCTAAAAGGATCTGTAATGCATTTTCATCCGAAGCTTGAAATAAGCCTGCTGGCCTTCCATCTTTACAAATGCTTTAGTAGGGATTAATGGGAAATCCCTCCACACAAGATGTTTATCACCGTAGGGGGGAGACAGAGAGGCGTGTTCAGTGCGTCTTGTCTTAATCAACTGTCAGGAATGGCTTGACCTAATTAGAAAGGCTCCACACTAAGCAATGTTGCATTTATTCAACCGCAGTGTTGCTCAACTTAACAAATGAGACTCCACCAACAGACCCCAACCTGTCTGAGCAGCTGAGGGGGAAAAAAAAAAAAATAGGCTAACGTTCAGTGTTTGGACAGCATGTTACGTTTCTGTGCCCTTGGTCCAAACACTTCACTTCCTTTCTTGGAGATATAGGAGCCAAAGGAAGACCGTGGCAAAGGAGAACGTGTACACAGACTGAGTGTGTCCTGGCAAGAGCTGCTAACCACTTCCACTGAAGACTTTCGGCTACTGTTCCTATGGACACACACTAAAACATTATTTCCTCGCAAAACATTTCCGCTCGCATCTTATCTGTTTGTCAGCTCATGTTCTCCATGGAGCTTGCATGCCCTTAGTTAGACCTACAACAATGTAACATGACATGGAGTGCTTTCTTCCTCAGCGTTGTACCAATTACTTCAGTCATTTCTGCGGAAACGAGGAGAAAAATGTGCCCCATATGGCGCCGGCCCTGGTCAGTGTTTATTTCGGAAGGATGAGCGCATTATTCGTTGAAATGTTTATTTGCAAGCTGTCGTTTTTTAAACTGGGCGAGGGTTGGGAAGAAGGTCAGAGATGTTCAGAATGTTCACCCTATAAACTGATCTCTGAACAGCGCGGTAACATCTTCAAACATTTCTTCATATGCTTATACACAGCATTGAGGTTTTTTTGTTTTGTTTTTTTTTTTCCCCACAGAAGTTAATGTTAATGTTAAACTTCTCAGATGTGATGCCAAATACTTTCTTTTATCAGTAAACTAATCAAGATAAGAAGTAAAACAAGGAGGGGGCATTTTCCAAACTCCATTTGGGACAAACAACTATCTGTTGATTGTTAAAAAATAGTTGCATTTTGTTTGTGATCTAGTATAAGGCACTAGGTTAACATATGATAAGCCAGTATAGTCAAAATTAACTTCGCTATCAGCTTTAGCATTATCCCTTAATTAATACGTGCCCAAAATGGTATGCTTTAAGATTGCCCTTCACTGGAAGTAAGGGATCTAGCCCAAACCCTGAAAAACAGGTGTGTCCCAAAACTTTTGCATCTAGTGGTAATGTAAAATAGTGTTATGAGTGTACAAGTGAAGCAACTTTATAGGCAGCTCTAGGCAGCCCTCTGCTTCTCAGAAACACACTAAATATGAAAGTTTGGTTTCAGTGATATTTGTTTCAGTGATTTTTGGTGATTTCTAGAAAGATAACGTAATAAAACCCTAAACCAAATGATTATTCCTCAATACATGTTGGTTAAATGAACATGATACTTATTCTCTGTAGTGCGAGTTGGTACTGAAGTACACCTGCTCTGCAAATTGTATTGCTCTTGTGCTCAATTCAACTGAGAAAGGGTTCGTTAATTAGGCAGTAAGTTGGATCAGGTGTGCTGGGGGCACAGAACATACCAAAATGTGCAGAGCATGGGTACTCCAGAGTGGGTTATGGCTTTAAGCTCAATACTCAGACCTTGATAACCAACAAAGTGCTAGCAAAAGACAAAGAAACGTGAAGAATTTGAAGAAAAGGTGAAAAGGCATGCTGTTAACATTCAGTGCACACACAGCAAGCATAGCTACCTGAGGCCTCAGACTTGGTGGGACTGTCCTGTAGGCCATACATCCATACTTCAGGTAGTAGAGCAGGGGCGAAGGAAAAGACAGAGAAAGAGAGAGAAAGGAAAGATCACAGTTATTTAAAACAGTGAAGCATGGAGAAGCACTCCTGTTTCTTACAAACATGCAACCAATTGGGGAACTTGACAATTGACAAAGCTCTCTCTGTCAGATTCGTAAGATAAGATATAATAACCCTTTATTAGTCCCACAGGTGAGAAATTTGAATTATTACAGCCGCAAAAACAACAGAACAAGAGAAGTAAAAACAGAATAACCTATAGAAGAAACCTATACAACAAGTGTATAATATAAATAATATATTATCTAAATATAAGTTTTTATTTTATCTATCTATATATAGCTATATCTATATCCATATACATACATATATATATATATACACACACACACACACACACACACACACATATATATATATATATACATACATATATACATATACATATGCACACACACACACACATTATATATACATATATATACATATATACACACATATATATACATATATATATAC
>JBBJLS010000082.1:23679256-23699218 GCA_037577275.1 Bryconaethiops microstoma | reverse complement strand
CACACACACACACACACACACACACACACACACACACACACACACACACACACACACACACACACACACACCTCAATGTGTGTTTAGAAATGTTGCATTATTAAAAAGGCTTCCACTGACCATTCACCTGCATTATCAATCCATAGTGAACTGTGCTAGAAGGTGATAACAGTGTTTTAAATGATGAAACCCATTTACACCAGAAAATAAAAACACTGGCGACTTGAAAAAGCAGTAAAGATAACATACCACACTTCCTCTGCAGTGGATGACCACCTACCATCCCAGCAGAGTACCCATTACGGCACTGTAACAGAAATCTTGCATTTTCTTGCACAAAGGTTTCAATGAACAACCAACAGGTTTGGAGGATGGAGAGAAAAAGCTAAATATCTCAATTTTAACACTAGAAATTATAGCTGATTTTGAGTTAAGTGAACTTTTAACAGTAAGTTAACTGAACAAAAATCTGTGTTTTAAATTAAGCTTTGAATTTTAAGGCAACAGAGACCTTTTAAAGTTAAAACAATTTTTATAGTGATGTTACAATAAAAGCTTTTTTCCCCCTCATTAATTATTTCTACTTCATAGCTCATTATTATAAGCGGAAAAATTCTGTCAAAAGATTCTAAACTGACACCACCAAAGTGTTTATAATTAAAAGAGAAGATACTTCATTATGACTCTGATGAAAAGATATCATTGCGTGTACATTATTGTTTTGGGGGCAGCTGGTGGTCTGGTGGTTAGAGAGTTGCCCCTGCAATTGGAAGGTCATTGGTTCGAATCCCAGGACTGCCAGTGCCACCACTGAAGTACCCTTGAGCAAGGTACCGTTGCCACACACTTCTCACCATTGTTGGCAGCCCATTGCTTCGCTGAGATGAGCGGGTTTAAACGCAGGGCTTTCAGTATTTCCGCAGCGATCAACAAAGTATGTGAAATAAAAAATAAAATGAAAAAAGATTTAATCCCAATTTCCGCCCCAGTTCAGTCACACATTAGCTTGCAGTTCCACACATTAGCTTGCACTCACACAATGCTACCAACACTTGGGCGGGTGAAGGCTAGCACATACTTTCCATCTTTTCGAACTGCTGCTAACACCATTGGACAGCTGAACACGCTTGGACAGAGCAGTAACCTTCGGTTCTGTTACATCAGCTAATAGACATCCATAGACTATCATCATGCTGAGTGATGTAGAGAGACCTGTTTACTAGCCCAGGCAGAGTTATTACAACTGTGATCTCTTAGACTTCTGGCCACAGATGGAATAAAAAGCCTTTTAGGAAACTCTTTGTTACTGTCTGACAATAAAAAAAACCCTAAATTCTTTCAGTACAGAATGAAAATCGAACGTAAATGTAACAGCATGTAACTATAATTACACCATTACATTAAAACAGTATGGCACAGTACAGCATAACAATAATGATAGACTTCTAGAAGTTATAGGAATAACTGATATCCTAATAGGGCTAATTATAAAATAAGGATAGAAACCACCAACTAATACACTATTCATCTAATTTTCTGCATTTCAAACTATTCCTTTTAGTACAACAGGCCTGCTGACCCTTGAATGCCAAAGTTTAAACACAGTAAGCTCGGCCACAAGCTCTGATCTTCAGACTCAGGCTTTTTTGGTTTGCCCACTGAGCTCCAGAACATACTAGGGCAAGCGGCGAGGGAGTGGAATTTTTTTGAAAAAATTGCACTCTGAGCTGAAAAAGCGAATTCGTAGTAAAACCACACTGACCCATTTAGGATGGCTCCTTTCAATGAAAACCCATATGCACACGCACAGCACACACATACACAAACTCTCCTGCCCTCCTGTCCTCTAGAACTAAAAGTAATCCCTCCCCAGGTCCCCAGTCTCTGCCTTGGACCACCACCCCACCAACATCAACCCCCGCACTTGAGTAAACAGTATTAGCCGGTGCTACGTCACAATGAAACCTTATCCCAGCTGCCACGTAAGCAGGCAGGGGTCCGTCTGACCGGCAGCTATTCCCCCTAAAACATCTCTCTCTCTCTTCTCTCTCTTCTCTCTCTTCTCTCTCTTCTCTCTCTTCTCTCTCTTCTCTCTCTCACACACATCTGGCTCTCACATGGGTAAAGACCAAAAAAAACACAGAATTTGAGGCAGGAGAGAAGGAACCCTGCACAGCAAACACAAACTCAAACCTTTTTCTGCCAAGAAGTGAGGTTAGCCGCTAGAGTTGCACGATACGTTGCTTGTTAATCGTTCTCTTGTGAAGATCTATCCACTCTACACCATCTTGACAACACAGTTACTTAAAGTCATACAAGACCTTGTCTTTGAGCGGGGAGTGACCCATTCACACAAAACCAAAAGCCACATTAATATTTTAAAGATATATTTGAAAGCACTTCTGACAAGTCTGACAAATAGTCCGTTTCATTTGATTTAAATAACATAGAACAGCGATGGAACACAAACACGTCTTGCTTTTGCATATGCACACATCTCAACAACGAGGACGAGCTTTCGGCTTGCAGCTTTACCAGCAAGCCAACTGGCTCTTTTTACTGACGCAAGAGACTCTCCCAGTAAACACAAGCCATGTTGGGCATAGTGAGCTTCATTTTTTAACCAGTGAACATCTCTGCCTC
Organism: Bryconaethiops microstoma; assembly: GCA_037577275.1. NCBI lineage: Eukaryota > Metazoa > Chordata > Actinopteri > Characiformes > Alestidae > Bryconaethiops > Bryconaethiops microstoma. Next base: position 23,696,575 of record JBBJLS010000082.1, on the reverse strand, counting down.
CTTTCTAATGCCTCTGTCAGTGTCACAGATGGGTAATAATATGCAAAAACGTCTCAAAAATCCATTGCATATTATGACCATTCTGACCATTTCCATGACTGCTTGGGCCTGTGGGGGAATCAGGATATTCATATGGTCTACTTAAAGTGATAGCTTTGGTTGAAACGATGCAGGGCATCTTTAAAAATGTAATGCCAAGTGTTCAAAAGTGTGCTTTTAAATTCATGACACAATGCGCTGTCCATGTCACATAGCCCAGTTAGCTGCACATTAGCATGAAGACAAAATCAGAACTGACCTTAGAGAGTCCTAGTAGAACACTTGCTCTAGATCCGATGCTCTCCTTGACACAGCAAATAAAATCATTTTATAGGACAAGAAAAAAACTATATCTGGTAATTAGGTCTACAAAACCCTTTATTATGATCAAGATATGGCGACAAAACCCTTTATTATGATCAAGATATTCAATATATAACATCAATGAACGCAGAATCAGAATCCGATTTAGAATCAGTCCATTTTATAGATCCCGGAGTTTCTACAATAAGATGATTTTCTAATCATGACAATAAATAGCATTCGAAAACTGACCCCAGCTTGAAAAGAATTCAGCACAGTCGCTCCTCTCATCTACGGCTCTAAAAGTGAACCTACACTTATGATTTTCCATAATTTATACCAAATGTCTACCGCCGTGCTTAAATATAGCATATTTGTGAGAGCAAATGGGATATTGCTATGGTGAACAATAGACAAAAGGAGGATTTGGTTCTACGTACAGGTAAACAGTCTGGAGAATAAGGCCACAAGGAGACACTTAAAGATTTGTGGCAACAGTGGACACACAGCGCAGGCCTAGGGGGTGTTAAGCAGTGTGTCATTACGTTACTCTGACACACACACACACACACACACACACACACACACCAAACAGCATTATTTTGTATCTATGGAGCTAAACACACAACCGCAATTCGACAACAGACTAAGCCAGAGTTAAACTCAGCCGAAGCCCCCTAAAGCAGCTCTAATACGCCTGCCTCATGTCTCAGGCTCCTCTGACCAACAACAATGTGGCTGGAAATTCATAACTATAACGTAGCTCTGTGTTAGTCATGAAGATTTATGGGTAAACATTGGATGTGGTTTGCTGAAATAGTTGTAATGCAGCCCACAAAGGCCCTACTGAAGCTCAGTATCCATCAAAAGATACTGTGTCTTTGAACAGAGTAATTACTTTTCACTCTCAACAAAACAGGAGGAGAAATAATGTCAAAATTATACAGTCTAAGCTTTCAGAGACTGTCAAATTTGTGTCTGAGTAGAAGAAGCGGTATACTACTATAATGAAAGTTATATTTTTGTGTACAATCTTGTACTGTAGAATAAATTAAAACCTTCTTTGCATGATTCTTTGTGATGAAAGATGAAGCGTAAATGAAATGAATTACATAACGATTTAATTCATTGTGTTATCATCTTATAACAGTGCGTCGTAAAGCAACAGTCTAGACTTCTGAGAGTTGCTTGTATGATTCCACCATGAATAATCAGTGATTATTGCATTGCAGAGAGCTCTGTGAGGGAACTCTTACTTATATCAAGACAAATTTACATATTTACAAACAGTCAGAGCTGACCAAAGTGCCTAGGGGCTGATTCTAAATCCAGAAAAACAACAATGTAATGAAATAAATACAAATCATGCCTAGAAAAATATGAGACACTGACAATGCAGCAAGGTATGTGTTAATGTAGTCCATTTGAAATGAAAATGATAAAATAATATGGTTTATGCAATGTATATAATAAATAATTGAACTGAAAATCTGGGCACATAAAGTTAGATCACTTTTATAATAACTAGGCGAGGAAAAGCGTCTTAAGGCATGATTTAAACAAATCAGTGGTGAATGCAGATGTCCCTTTAAGAAGTAAACTATTCCACAGCTTAGAGGCAGCTCATAAAAATGCACAATGACTCATTGATTTTTCTTACACAGTTTTCTCCCTAACTTAGATTCAAATCCACCTGCTAGCTAAACTCCCCCATTCACACAATACCGCCAATGTCGGGAGGGTGAAGGATAGAGTGTACTTTCTCTGAGCCACATGAAGTCACTGCATATTTTCAAATGTGCTGCGTATGCAATGTCCTGGGGCAGCTCAACACATTTAGAGGATAAAGGATGTTCGCTTTGGGTAGAATCATGCTGAGTGATGTGTGGAGATGGAGGGATGTCCTACCCACCCAGAGAGATCAAGGCTCTCGGACTTCTGGCTACGGATGACTGTGGCATCACCAGGGATTGAACTTACCACAGTTGCTTAGCTTCATGTTTTTTTGTTCGAGGTTTTCTCGCTTGTGCACCAACGCTCTACACAGAATTTCGGCAATCCGTTACTTTGTATTGTGAATTGTTCTTGTATTCGCTCCGAGCCGGTGAGAGGTCGCTTGTTTGACTTTGACTCGTATAGCAGGATGATTATGTTAATTGTACAGCAGCACAAGCTGTGGTCGCTATGGATACAGTGCCATAGTAGTTATGAGTGATGATTTATAAAGGCCTGTAACCAAAACAACAGTTTGGCAGTATAAGTTGCTGGTATTACTTTGACGCATGTCAAGTATGTTCAATAGTTGCGCAAAATGTAAACATTTCTTCTATGTTTTTCATTGAATGTGTTCTTGACTTTCCTGCACGGTGCATATCAGCTTTTCGGACACAGCCTGAGATTGTTATAGATCTCCCGGCAAACGTATAAAAGCACAAATATAAAGCTCCAAGTGTAAAGATGATGGCATTTCAGATGTAATATTGAATCTCCATTAACTTAAAGGGTTACGTCAGCAGTTAGAATGTTAGAACGCGTTACAATGTTGCTGAATGTACCAAAACAATGGAATGCAGTCAGGTGGCGCAACCATGCGACACTACGCACTCAAGGGTAGTACATGACTCATCATTATATTTGTGAGTGGACTGGAGGCACCTGACAGAAGAAAAAAGACTCTCATTTAGAGAAATCTGCACTAATCAAGGTGTGTTGTAATAAAAGCATGTCCATTAAATTTCAGTTTGGTAATGTGTCTCAGTTAAAAAAAAAAAAAGCCTATTTTTATAGGGTCAAGGTAAAGGTGAGTCCAGTATTTTTAGCACAGCTACAGAAGTTAAGAGAGAAAGATCCCAAGTTGCCACAAAACATTGATTAAAATTAAGACCATCTTTTAAGGATACTTACAGCTGATTCATCTTCACTGAGTGCACTGATAAGCAAACTGAGGTCACATTCTTAAACTGCACTTTAGACAGTGTAAAACAATTTACAAAACCATTTGCGTGTTCCATTCACACTGCGGCTGTGATAATTAGCCTCAGCGAGATGATCCAGAGATTTTAATGGATGGTGACGCATCACATTTCTCTTGACTCTCTTGATCTCTAATCACCCTTAAGAATTGCCAAACCACGCATGAACCCCGACCCTGCCATGTGCTCATTTCTTCAAAAAGCTGCTTCTGTCCAACCCGAGCAGCAGTCCTTCTAGGCCTCATTTTAGCCAAACCTCTATCTTTCATCTACATTTTACACCATATTTATTTGGTATTTTTCTGAACTACAAATTCATTATTTATTGTTTTTCTTCTTTTGCAAGAGTTAAGTTAGTAAGATACACTTACTTACACCAAGTCACAGTTTACACTGCATTTTATGAACTGAATGAATGAGTCATGTGCTGTTATCCCTCCTCTGCCAGTGACAAACACAAACATAATATTTTCTCTTAGTATATGTTATTAATTTTATCAATGTTGCTAATGTTATAGAAGTTTTAAAGTATCTGAGTGATAAATACTGGGGTGTATATGAGGTGGTGTCTGTAGGTGTTCATAAATACAGTAACAGATTGTTTAAGCCCCTTAAAGCTCTTGATAAAACACAGTCATAATGTGGTGGCATCTTTAAAAGTTTCTGAAGGGAGTCTGTTAAAAGCCCAAAAACAGTAATTCTAGATTCATTTATATTTTTGCTTACTTTCTTCATCCTACTGTCCCTCTCAGTTTGGCCAATAAGGACAAATTTAATGAGGATGGTTTACATTGCAAAGAACATAATGCTTGTAAAACTAAGGATGCTTCAATAAGGGATGTTATGGATTTTTTATACAGCAAAATTGGTGGGGTTTTTTTGTCTATTCTTACTAGCTAAAAGAACACACTGGCCCTTTTCCAGTATTTCCTTTTAGGCAAAGTTACAATATGAATAACAGTATTTATTGTCAAATGAGCGAGACTGGTATTTTAAATTCATAAGGAAAAAAAAAATTATTTAAATGTTCAAATATAGGTACACTAAATGTTAGGATGGCTTTTTAGTGTAATAATGACATTTTGGTACAGGTTTACTTATGCTGTGCAAGTGTGCAGACCTGACTGATCTTATTTACCTCATTAAATTACAGCATAGATCAGCCAAACCCAAAATAAATTGCATATTTCGAACTGTGTGTTCTAAGCAAAAATGTGCCAGTTCTAATCCTCACCCATTCCGATAATGCAACCCTAAATAAAACTGATTAGATTTGACTTGACCTGATCAATAACCCCAATTTGCGAGGGCTTGCTTGCCAGATGGAGCCTCTTAGTCCCCGTTAGTCCCATCCTGGGATCAACTGTGTCTGATTCCACGAGGACACCTTCCTCCTAAATCGGAATTACTGTCATTTCCCAGGCGTGGAGCCAACTGTTGAGGGAACTCAAGCCCACCAAGCTAAAGTGTCTCAAATCTTAGGGACAATCCAGAAAGAGTGATTAGACTCAAGCTTGATGGACTTGGAAAACACAAAGAATTCGAGGTAGAAGGCTTTTGTCCTGGAGAAGGAGATTTGTTCCCATTTCAAGCTAATTGAGCTCAACAGATGGTCTTGAAAAGCTTGATTAGCGAGATAATTCGTGTTTGGAACGGGGCGAAGGCAGATAAACACACACATTGCTTGCAGTTTTCTGGGGGTAGGGTCATCAAGTTCTGAGCCGAACATATTCTCCAGATGACACAACCACGGCTGAACTACATCACTATCTCTTGGTAAGCAAAGCTCCATTCCAGTCCAAAGACAATGCCATGAAACTCGCCTTCCACTTTTCTTGTACACATTCCAGCACAGTTGGCCTTTATGGAAACAACTTTTTTTTTTTGGTCTGACACTGCTTCTTGCAACCCAATACCCAATGACATCAACCGGAATTTTTTGGCAAACTCAGGGAAATGTGAGAGTTAGCAATGTCCACGCCTAACGATTAAAATTGAGTTTGTTTTTGAAATCACCCAGAGCTAAATGACACTTTCCAGCTGTTTGCTGGAGTTCCACCTGCCAACCCTGCCGAGAGAGGCAATTAAGATGGAAGGCAAACAGCCCAGAGCTGGAAATGATTAATTTATCCATATGCTCACAGACTGCCCAAGAAAATAAGTGGAAATGAATCCAACGCAGGTAGATGCGAAGCTGTATTGAGCTAATGCATGTATGTACATTACCTCGATACAGTTAAGTAATGGAAATCAAAACAAACCCAAATAGCCCAAGTCTATGGGTTAATGCATTCTCTTCAAGAATTTTTCAACCATACACACTACTGATGATGACAATGAATGGAAGCTAGTAGTCCCCAGTTAACACAACAACATTTGAATAATGTTAAATTTTAATTGTTAGCGACTCTAGCATTATTGACTGAACCATTCCTTTAACGCTAAGCTTATATAAACATATCTGTAATGCTGAAAAATGTGGTGAAACAATGGGCCAATTTAAAAAGAAGGGCACACATTAACCATACATTAACCTGTATAGGATAATATAAGAATGTTTATTTACATCACTATGCCATTACATATTTAATTGCATCAAATATATGGAAAATATAAATTCCAACCCAGGATTACTATGATATTTTTATATACAATTTTCATTTTTATTTTTCTACTGATCTGCTTGCATGTTTATCATTCCCCACAAACCCCTAATGGTTGCAATTTACTGGTATTGCAAAAGAAAAAGCTCCATGCCCACAGTCATCAAATCAATGAACAATGGCAAGATAATAACAGAAAACATCACCATAATTAGATATAACTGAGTCAGATCTAATAAAAGTGGTTTCTACTCTTTTATAAGGGTAGATGTCTTGATGCAAGTGAAATCAAGATCCAGCAGAAAGTACATTGGCTATCCTTCAATATACATAATCTGATTGGTGAGCTCCATAATGAATACACATGACTCCTGTTTCCTGTGCGGATATGCTTCCTCTGAGTGGATGACTGTGCATCAGGTCAGTGAGAAACCTCTGCACTAGGCCTCTACTTCGGCGGATAAATACACACAATCATACAGGGAAACATACTTCAATTCAAAAAGGTGAAAACCCCAAAGCTTCATCCATCTGGTCAGTGTCATTTCACACAGAAAAGCGCAAACATAAGTCAGAATGATTGCTCTGCAGCCCTCCCTTGCATTTTAGATAGCATCAATCAAGTAATGCTACCAAGAACAACAAAAGTAGTAGTGCACAAACCTTCACAAGGCTCTTCTCCGGTTTCTATTCCAACTCATGACATAAATAATTCTCTGTATCATCTGAGTCACATCCTCCTATCACAGTCCCAACCACGAGCATTTAATATGCTCTTTTCTTATAATAATGTGATTTCTCAGTGCTGTTCTAGCCTTTTCTTTGATAGAACATGATCTGACAAGGCAGAATATGTGCAGATTTTGCTGTATTTTTTTAAATAAATAGGAAGATACTGCATACTTAAGTCATCTTTTATCATTATAGTGATGACCAAAATAAAAATAAAATACAGTGGCGTGCATGTATATTCATTCAGAAACATTAATCGCAGTGCATCCAACAATAAGGACAGCATGGAGCTTTTTTATACTGTGATTTAAAAGCACACAGAAAGCTCCAATTTCACATGCATCTACTTCACCCTTCCCATATGCGGATGTGAATGCATCATAACTTTCTGGGGCCAGAGATTAATGAGTTAAAAGGGGACAAAGTTAAAAGTCTCCTAATGAATTCACCAGAAAGACATCAGGCATCAACAGGTTTAACCAGCTCTATTCCTGTCTCTATGTGTTTTGCACTTTACAAATGGAACCTAGAACTTGTCAGTTTTGTGGAAAACCCGCTTTTTTAAGAGTTTATGTACAGATAAACACCGTTAAAGTTCACAAACACATAATACACTCAAGTCCATCACCATTTCCTTAAATTAAAAAAAAAAATTTTTTTACATATTTGTCTATTTGGTCTCCAGCAGTTTAGCCATGTCCATTCACTATGAAGTTAGTTCACTATGAAGGAGTGTTTCACCTTGGACTGAACGGAGGTCATTTGCACACACTTTTTGGAATATAAGCCCACATAAATGTCCTGCGCAAACCTAGGATATGGAGCATTTAAACTGCAATGTATGACATTTGATGGGTGTTTCAGCTTGTTTACAAAGAACTGTGCAAAATACATAAACACAGACTAAATAATAGCAACTTTCCTTTCATGGAATGTAGTTTCTGTCTGGTCAACATTTACAATACTATATAAAATTCCTTTTGTTGTTTTCATTCAACAATCATGAGAGAACATACTGTATGAATGCAAATTTAATATCCTAATATATGGTCATATTTTTGTGTGATACTAATTTCTTGTCATTACCTGCCAGCCCTACTGCATTTCACCTTCACAGAACTGCAAGTCATCCAAATGTCCAGCGAGAGCAGAGACGTGCGCAAGAAATGCTGAGTAAGGCTGCAGGATGCTGATAGCTCTTAACCCTGCATACTAACACCTGATCAGTGCAACAGGTTTAAGAGGAATGGAATGAGTGAGGAGGCAGAAGGTGTCTTACCTGATTTGCGCTTGGAGCCATAGTCCCTGAAAAAGAGGCAACAGCAGAGAGACATGATTAGAGCTCCGGCCAAATACCGTCCTGTCTTGCAGGCAGCCGGCACAGCCAGCTCGCACCGGCCAGCGTTCACACACTTACACCCACACCCACACACACTGAGAGCAGAATGTTTATCACTGCAGAGAGACAGAGCGCATGTGTGATTGAGCTTTAGGGTGTGTGATGGAGCTACTGAGAAAGGGCAGCGCATCATGTGACCCAAACAGAGCCCCTTTGCTCTCTATAACCAGCCATCCACCCCCGTCATTTTTTTTTTTCCTCTCAGTTCTTTGCTCCAGGGAATATAGGAAGGACCTTCTAAACTCCTGCTTAATGGATTATAATTGGATTAAACTATTTATCTGCTAAGCTACAATCAGTCGTGTGTGTGTGTGTGTGTGTGTGTGTGTGTGTGTGTGTGGGACCGCAAATTTGTCTGAATGAAAAGTGTGGTCGCAGAAAAAGATAGAGACACAAAAGGGGGAAGGTGGAAGTGAGTGAGAGAATTATTTATAGGAATTTACAAAAATATAAACTATGGCAATGCTTAGAAACACATACTCATACACATACTCACACACATACTCACAGGTTTGTTTTTGTACCATATCAGGACATGGTGTACATATAAGTAGATATATGTAATATGTTCAAATTGTAACATAATACAACATATTTAAGTACATGTAAAAATAAATACTGACATCTAATAAGTCCTATGTGCTTTATAAATAAGTAAGTCATATTACATACATACACACATATATTACATACATGTACATGTATATTATTAATTTATTTATATACTATATATACACACAGTGTTGTACAAAAGTTTAAGTCATCTATGCAAATTGTTTCAAGCAAGTTAACATCAGAATGAATGAAAACAAGCAAGAACGCAGCAAAAAGTAAAGAGAAAAAAAGCTTTTAAATTTCCAATGAAAGACTTTTGTACATATAGCTACTTGTTAGCTACATTAGCCTCATAGCCTGATCAACGATATTTGGTTTAGTAGGAAAACTTTCAGAACTATTTTTACTGAACTTTCACTTCAAGAAGACATCTGGACATTTGTGAGGATTTGTAGATCAACACCTTTGTGGACATTTGGTTCACACGAGTACTGCACTACAAGTGTGTGCCCACACGGAGTACATCATGGTCATTAATCGTAATAATGATCATCCTGCTGGCTAGTCTTTCATCATTGCACTCATCCCTTCCTTCCCTCCCTCTCTCCCTCTTCTCATCTCTTAGCATCTTTATCCCTCTCTACCCATCCCTTCCACTATCAGTCTCTCCCTTTGTGTCTCCCAGTTGGATATGAAAGCTCTCTTTCTGCCCGTCAACCCTGAGGTCACCCAGAACGTCCTGGAACAGCAGCCATGCAGAATGGCCCTCTTTGTAGGCCTAACAGGAATAGGACAGAAACAAATTCACCCCTCAATCGTTTAAAGGAATAGTTTGTTGAAAAATCTCATTTACAGTTTTCCCCAACTGCATCTAAGACTCACTGGTGTCTGTACATTGCTTCTTTAGTTTGACACTGGAGACATTAGCTTATTATCACTAATTCACTACAATTGTCTCAAGGCAAGTCGAGTCCTTATGTAACCTGACGTGGATTCGGTTACGTTTTTTTTTTTTGGCACTGTATAACACACTTATCTACAACAGTGGTCTGGTGGTTAGGGAATTTCCCCTGTTATGGGAAGGTCATAGGTTTGAATCCCAGGACGGCCAGTTGGTACCATTGAGGTACCCTTGAGCAAGGTACCGTCCCACACACTGCTCCCCGGGTGCTGTGTTGCTGGCAGCCCATTGCTTCATTTGGGTAAATGGGTTAAAAGCAGAGAAAGAATTTCACATTGACTATAAAGGGACACTTCACTTTGATTTTCTTTAAAAATGAACACTTGCAGGTTGCATAATTAAAAATTGGTAGATGCAGCCATTCTGAAGTCAGACTTTATGTCCAATAGCACCAAACCACAAACCTCAAACACTTCTTGCCAGACACCGTTTGCGATAAGTAAAAATGAGTGTAAACTTGTGTGTTTACCAAACTTTTCCTTTAAGTCTTACACAGCCTGCAGTACAGACCACATAGTAGCAAACTAACATGGCTCAGTCCAATAAAGGACACACCATTCACAGTAGCCACATATTCAAATAGCTGGAAAGTCCCCAGTGTGCCATTCCCGCTTTAAAGGCTCTGTTTCAGGCCAAACAGCATGTCAATACACTCCATTGTGGACGGATACTAACTGTTATTGACTATTTCAAGCCTTTAATGACTTATTGAACAAAACAAGTGGTTAGCAGTTATGGCCTCAGACTATTTAGAGGCATTCCGTGTGTTCAAAGTGATGCTTGATGACCTGCTATGCTGAAAGAAACAGTTTCACGGCATCACTTGGGTGTCTTTAAAACATAAAAAGAAAGAACTACAGTGCCCAGTGTTCCAGCTCCCGTGTTGAAATTAAATTAAGAGGAGGTAAGCAGAGGAGCGGAGTTTTATATGTTTGTGTTTCTATCCGCACACGTGTTTATGTTTCTGTCCTGGCCATCCAGTGACAATATATCAAAGTAAATCCAGCTTTAAACTGTTATATAACTTCACTGTTGTAAGAGAGCCTTATATTTCCAAAATGACAACTTTAAAAAAAAATTTTTTAAAAACATTATACAGGTTAATGCAGAAAGATGTTTTTCCAAGTCATTTTGGACCAGTTCCATCGGGCCATTCATTCCATGCAAAGTGCAGCTGGGGATTTCAAAAGATGTATAAACAAAAAAGTGAAGGTACATAGAAAGTATGCTTTTTTATTTTTTGTGAACTTTTTGTTCCAATACTTCGAGTTGTATATGTAATATAAACGTATAATGTAACAGAAATGTAGAATATAATATCTGCCCTTTGCATCACATGTGTGTATAATTGAGGTCTTATAGACTTGTAAGTCATATACATATAATATATAAACATATATCAGCGTACAAATTGTTTGTTTTTTTTACATTGTGTCAACATTTCATGATGAGCGGGCCAATGGATACGGTCTAAAATTACTTCTTTAATCTATATATAGTGACTTCTGTTTGTTCTAATAATTTCTTCTTAGCTTTGACTGTTGCGCCACTCGGGACACCTAACAAAACATTCTTAACTTCCGTATTAACGCTCTTAACTTAATGTTCCTATCTTTTTATTATCAGGGTGATTGCGTCGGTAATCACACTACTGTTCTTCTTAAGTTTCATTTTTCTTATAATTATTATCGTGAATGCAATAATAAATGGCTTGGTAAGAGGCTCCAAGTCAGAAGATCGGCAGTTCAAATCCATGGTGCAAGAAGTTTTTTTTTTTTTTTTTAATGCAAACGTCTTTTTTATCCACAAAACCAATGGCTGGGAGTCTTCAAACACTCGTTTTATAGCAATCACTTAATCAAACTTTGCATTTTCTTATGGATATGCATCTAGTTACTATTAATTGTATTTTTAGTCATTTTTTCCTGCAATTTAAGGCCGTCCTACTCACTACCGCCCATACCACTGTCAGTGTGCATGTAGCACATGCTTCCTTTCTCCACTATAACAACACACTTGGAGGAAAATGCTGACTGCCAATTCAGTTACACCATCTAACAGACATCCATGCTGGTTAGCATCATGCTGAGTCATGGGGGAGTGGGAGGGCCATCCTACCTACCAAGAGAGCAAAGCAAATTGGGTTCTCTTGGACTCCCAGCCAAGGATGTCAGTTAACATTGCTGCAGACTTTAACGGACATTAAAGTACATTCATGTAAAGTGATCTTATCTAAGGTTCTCTATTAGACCATTTCTATTGTCATGGAATGCTCACACAGTGTAAGGGGCAGCTTTTCAAATGGTGTGAAAAACGAAAATAGAAATGATATTAGCACTAGCCAAACTGTCATATAAGGCCATATTCTTTCCATTAATTAATCCCAATCGATTTTACCAGCGGCTAACAAAATGTTTCTAGCATCATAAGCAAGGCACGCTACGAGCCCAAAGGCTGTATAAAGGGTGAAATGTAAATTCTACAAAAGAGGGCAGGCATGTTGAAAACTGCTTAACTAGAGCAACTTCCCCGGGAGACTTCTCAAGCAAGCCTGCAGGGCTCCAGCACGGTTAAAACACAACCCTTCCCCAACACACACTCCATTTAGCAGAGGAATTATCTAGTGCATTTAAAACTAACATACGCAAATCAATTTTATAACTTTGCTCTCTTATTAAATGTCTTGAGGTTCATGTTGTTTAAAGCATTGTGCAATATTCTTCATCTTCGGGGACCCGAGATTGCGGGAACTCAATGCTAGACCGAGCTAGAACAACAATCAGTAAGACCCCCAGTCTGAAGCCTTTGTGAGAGCTTATAAATGTTACTTTGAACACACACACTTCCAAGAAGGGAGAAAAATAGTTGCCCGTGCTCTGTTAAAGTGTACCTGATCACTGTGTGAGAGTAACTCTGCAACAGAAAGTTTCAGTAACAGTTGCTGGAAAAGTAGCTCCATCAGCGGTCGTTAAAGTGTATTTACAAGTGTTCTGAGGCCACTCCGGAGAGGTAAACAAAGAGTAAACAAAACAACAAAACAGCCCAACACAGAAGGTGCCTGCGGAGGAAGCCCAGTCTTTAGCGAGAGGGCCTAGAGTATTAAAAAGAGTGAAATACAAAGAAAAGGAGAGAAGTAAATGAACAGTTCAGAAAAAAAATGACACAGAATTCAGCTACACGAATAATGTATAAACTGTGAACTCCATGTCTAAATCACACAACTGCCTTAACCCATGTCCAGTTATTACATACTGTTAGGTAAGACCTTGAACCATCGCTTTTAAACAAGGGTACCACAAAGAGATACAGAGAGAGACAGAGAGAGAGAGAGACAGAGAGAGAGAGAAAGAGAAAGAGCTAGAGACTGAGAGAGAAAAAAGAGCAATTGAAACAGATGAGAGAGAGAGAAACTGAGAGAAGAAGAGAGAGAGGGCGAGAGAGCATCTGTAAGACATCAGAGAGGAGGAAGAAAAGAATGTCCTTAGGAGGAGAGAAAGAAGAGGAGTGAGGGATGGGGGCAGGGAGTGGGAGTGCAAGGGAGAGAGCAAAAGAGATTGAGGAAGTGTATGGTGGGTGAGAGGGAGAGAGAGAGAGAGAGAGAGAGAGATGAGGACAGATGAAGAGACATGGAGAAAGAACGAGAGGAAGAGAGCGAAAGGGAGGGAGAAGAATAAAAAGGCAAAAAAGTAGAAAAATGTAGGTGTCGTAAAAAATTACACAGGAAAGAAAGTGGCAAATGCAGACGCTGTAAAACCGCATAAAGGAAGATATAAAGGGATGACAGAGGAAGAGTGTGTCAAGACAGAAACAGACACACACACAGGAGAGAGAGGGAAATATCCAGATGTTCTTAAACAGGCAACATGTTTCTGACGAGTGGCCTGGCTCTGCTGGAATATCACACACATGAAAGTAAACAGGCCTGAAAAAAGGGAAAAAACAATCACATGGATACTAAGAAATATTTTTCCACTTCATATTTCATAACATGGTGAAAATCATGGCCCTCGCTCTGATCACTTTCCTGTTATTGATGTCGGACGCTACGTCAGAGCGCTGGCCAGCTACAGCCATGTCGCAACAGCACAGAAGTGAGTGTGCTTCTTATTATTAGTGTGAGTGGGTTGCTGTTCATGGTATGATGACAGTGGGACGGAGGAGAGGCCAAAGAACGTATAGTGTGTGTTCGCACAAACAGGGAACCTAGAGAGACATACAGTGAGAGAGGTAGAGAGATTTGTGGAAGGTGGCATGCATTACGTGAAGGAACAATGCACTATATGAACACTATATGAATAAAAGAATTGGGATGCCTGACCACTACACCAACAGGGACTTTAATGACACTGCATTCAAATACATAGAGTTTAATATGGAGTTGGTTATAACAGCTTCCACTCTTCTAGGAAGGCTTTCCACAAGATGTTGGCATTTCTGTGGGAATTTGTACCCGTTCAATCTATAGAGTATTTATGAGGTCAGACACTGATGTTGGATGAGAAGGTCTGGCTCTCAATCTCTGTTCCAGTTCATCCCAAAGGTGTTGGATGGGGTTGAGGTCAGGGATCTGTGTGGCCAGTCAAGTTCTTCCACACTGAACTCATCCAGCCACGTCTTTATGGAGCTTGCCTTGTGCACTGGGACACAGTCATGCTGGAATAGAAAAGCTTCTTCCCCAAACTGGGTCCACAAAGTTGGAAGCATGGTGTTGTCCAAGATGTCTTGGTCTGCTGAAGCATTAAGGATGTCCTTCATTGGAAGTAAGGGGCCTCGCCCAAACCCTGAAAAACAGGTGTGCATAAAGTTTGCATTCAAGCCACCAACCATTTAAGAACCTTCAAAACAAGGATTCCCAAATGGTTCTTCACATGGATATGAGGCTGCTCTTATATCCTTCTTGTTGAAAGTGGTTATTCTCTAATGTGCTGCTCCAGAGCACCTTCATGTATAAGAATGAAGTGGACTTCTTCTCAGGGCTGAGGAACAAGTCCTGTTGAGCTCTTCTTGTTGTTTACCAAAAATTCAACACATCATGGAGGCCTTTTATCTTGCTGGGGTTTGCTCTGCATTTTAAACCTTTGTGCACATGTGCACCATGGTGAGAATTATTTACAGAGTGGCGCCCCCTGGTGGAAAAGCTGGTAAGGATCCTCAAATCACTACATCTAACGGGTGCTGATGCTACTCCATTCCAAGGTCTATGATCTTCACTGTTTATTACATTTGAATATTGATCAGCTGTGAAATTGATCTACTGATTTAATACAATGTAAAAAAAAAAAAAGACGGTTCGTATTATAAATGGTTCAAGGTGAAGCAGTTTATCAAGAAATGGTTTCAGATTGGTTGGGATTTAGTGTTGGGATTTGGGGTTTCAGATTAGTTGGGATTGAATGATTCACTTTCCAAAAGTATTGGGACACACCTGTTTGACAGGGTTTGGGCTAGGCCCCTTACTTACAGTGAAGGACAATCTTAATGCTTTACCGAGACATTTTGGACACCACCATGCTTCTAATTTAGGGGACCCAGTTTGGGGAAGAACCTTTTCTATTCCAGCATGACTGAGCCCCAGCGCACAAAGCAAGTTCCATAAAGACGTGGCTGGATGAGTTTGGTGTGGAAGAACTTGACTGACCTCAAGCCCATCCAGCACCTTTGGGATAAACTGGAATGGAGATTGTGAGACACACCTTCTCGTCCAACATCAGTGTCTGACCTCATAAATGCTCTACAGAATGAACGGACACAAATTCCCACAGAAACTCCAAAATCTTATCGAAAGCCTTCAAAGAAGAGTGGAAGCTGTTATAGCTGTAAAGGGGGACCGACTCCATATTAAAGTCTATGTACTTGTATGCAATGTCATTAAAATCCCTGTTGGTGAACTGGTCCAAAAGACAAAAAGAAGAGAAGAGAATCAGTGGTGTTTCTTCCCTTTACAACAAAACGGTGCTGACGAATAAGCGCAAACCTGTTGTTGCACATGAAAAATTAAAGAAGGAACTCGCCACAAAGGAGTGAATTCTTCAGCAACACACACGCGCGCGCGCACACACACACACACACACACACACACACACACACACACACACACACACACACACACTGCACTTTAATTAAAAGACAACACAGAAAATAACAACTCACACCCTCTTGCCATGTAACACACACCCAGAGCCCCACACTCGGAGCACTAAAATGATTTATAACCAGGTTTTATTATAGACTACAATCCTCTTGGCTCTGTGTAATGTGTGTGTTGCGGTCTCTATTAGAATCAGTGCAGGTAGTGTGTACAGTGCACTCAGTCACTTTTCTCACACATTACTCATATCTACCATTATCTAGCATCCAAACACAAGCTATTCATCACAGTAGGTTCAGGGGACAGGCCCCCGACCAGGCAGCCACTCTAACCCTCAGACAGATGAGGAGAGACGTCTGTAGTCATATGTCAAACGCTGCAGCCCAGGGTCCCCAGCGCTCGGCCGCACAAAAAGTGTCCATTCTTCACTTATACTATTCGAAATTGAGCAGAACAGGCAGGATTTGTCATAATGTACATCCAGACTTAGAGAACATCTGAAGAAACAGAGGAACAACATGCACTGACTGCATATGGAAGTGTTAATGGCCAACATGCAGCCATTAAATAACACATAGTAGATCATATTCATGTATCATAGTAATAACACTTCATTTGAAAGTTTTTGAAGTCGTCACACATTTGCAAAGAAGTTTATTATTAATGTATTTTAGTATATAATATTATTATATATGTTTTCTTGTTCTTCTTCTTCTTGTTATTTTTCTACTCTAATTCTACTGCTAATAATAATAACAACAAGCAATGAGTGGCTAATTAAAATATTGTTGTCCTAATAATAATAATAATAATAATAATAATAATAATAATAATAATAATAATAATAATAATAATAATATGTTCGTATTAGAATAACTAGAATACATTTTTGTTAAAATAATCACATTACTGTTGTTGTTTTTAAAAACAATTCAGTGAACTCGAAGCCTGAGCTTAAAAATTACACTGAGGACGTACAGTACAGTACAGTTCAGGTTTGTGCCTCTTTGTGTGAGCTCAGTGCTCATTTCTGTTTCTCACTTCATCTCCCTACACAAACACCAAACAAACAGAGTGCCACTGGTAAAGAGACCTGGCAGACTGTCAGAACAACTCTCCACTCCTTTACTCTTCTCTCTGTCTCCTCTCTCTCTCTCTTTACTTCTCTCTCTGTGTCTCTATCTCTCCCTCTCTCTCCCTCTCTCTATGTCTCTCCCTCTCTCTGTCTCTCCTTCTCTCTCCCTCCCTCCTTCTTTTCCTATACCCACCCCCCTCTCCCTTTTACCTCTCTCTCTCGGTCTCTCCCCATCTCTCTCTATCTCCCTCGCTCTCCCACCCTCTCACTCTCACACACACTCTCTCTCCTTCTCTCTCTCTTACACATTCTCTCTCTCCCTGTCACTCACACACAGACACACAATTCACTCCTTTACTCTGCTCTCTCTCTCTCTCTCTCTCTCTCTCTCACACACACACACACACACACACACACACACACACACATTCCCTCTTTTCCTCTCTCCCCCTTTCTCCCTCTCTCTTCTCAGGTGGGTTTGGAAAGCATTCCAAACTGTCCCCTGATGTTACTCAATCCAAACATCCAATCACCAACTAAGAGAAACTGAAAAAAAAGAATCAACTCAGTGCTGCCATCTGGAGTAAGAAAG